>NQII01002947.1:21516-84478 GCA_002778355.1 Clitarchus hookeri
AAACTTGTTGACGTTGCCTGAAAATGCGCTGGAGGAACTAAAACTGTCGACGCATTCAACATCCCGATAAACTAACCTCTCGTTTCGTATAACATTTGTTGACGCATTAAACTGCGCCGAAGGAACTAAAACCTGTCGACGTTGCCCGATCCACAGAAACGAACTAATCTAATTAATGCTGACGTTTCCCCAAAAAACCAAAGTTCGAAACGAAACACAACCGGGACTCCTGATAAAACGTAACACGGCAAACGTCCTCCCGATACCTACAAACGCACACGTCTGTCTGATAAACAAACACGGGAAAAGAGCCACCACGGCTTTAAACTTCAGACTCAATAAAAATATTAAGAAGCTTTCCAAAGCTTCATACACACGAAATAATTTTACACCAGAGTCCCGAAAAATTACGAATATTGCATCATTACATTACCCCCCTCGGTTTGGGATAGATTTTGAAGAAATCTTTCCCAAAGCGAAACCTATCTTTAATGATGCTGTTCTGTAAACCACTGTGCCTCTGTTCCTTGAAAACAATTTACATATAACATGGTAATCAATTCATCACAACAATATTTACTTACTTAATTCTTGACAAAAAAAAATTATTTACTTTACTAAACTCATAACACAATTATTTACTTCACTGTTGAAGAGTGATAAGCTATTGACAAGGATGCTGCAAAAAAATTACACCTTTCTGGGTTCAATCAGTTACTGGTTGTTACAATTTGTGTGGTTGAGGGTGTATTTCCTACCTATGCCATTGATTATTCATTTTGGGTTGCTGCCCTTTAGTCTCTTACTGGGATCAGCACCCCACTTCCAAAAAGGGGACCCAGGTCTGCCCAAAACTATAAAAAAGTCACTGCGACTGCCTCTCACTAGGCCAGTGCTGACAAAAAACCTCAAAAGCCAATGCGACTGCCTCGCACAGGTCAGTGCTGACACAAAACAAGGGCCCCAGACCTGTCCCAATACAAATACACTTCACTTTGTGCCACTGATCCCAGGACACCATAAACTGCAGCAACATCTCCTACTATATGTCAATTATTCTTAAGGCTCAATACCGTACAACACCTCAACCACTTCAACCTTAGGAAAGTTAAGTACCATTTAATGCATCCTCAATTAATCTTCTTTATAATTACTATTGTCAACTATGATTTACAAACTCACATTAATTATATGTTTCTTTACATTAACACAGTTTTCACTTGAAAATAAAATTTGTAAACCTTCATAAAGCCCTTCCGGTTCTGTACTCTGCATTAATTATATCACATTACTTACAATTACACCATAGCCCATGACAGCTTGAGCTTCAACTACATAATTGCAAAGGTATATTTTTTTTTTCACAAAATCTTCACTAATACACTTTACGGTAAGTCAAATATTAGCACATTTTCATTAGACTAATTAGCTATTTCTACACGTTTTTATGAAGGACTTGCCAATTGCCTTATCTTCAATTGAAAGTGAAAGTAATTAAATTAGACAACATTGTAGCAAAATATTATAGTATTAACTGTAATACATATTTTGAAACAAAACAGTACTTATCTTTAAAGAAAATTCACAAAGTTCTTTCATAACTCACTGCATATTTAGAAAATTTACAAATGTTCTTTCATAATTTAAAACTGGCATATATATATGTGTACATTACTCGATATGCTGATAAATTAAAAAGTTTCACCTATGGCAATGCAAAGCCTTTACAATTNTATATATGTGTGTGTGTACATATGTATATATGTGTGTGTGTGTGTGTGTGTACATATGTATATATGTGTGTGTGTGTGTGTGTGTGTATATATATATGTAAATATAAAAGCACACACACAGGATGGTCCCCCTCACATGGACACCCCCAAAATTTCCGGAACGGTTGCAGACCACGAAATGCAGTTTTCGCTAGATGAAATTACGTACGGAGGCAAGTAATTTGCCGCAAAGTGACTTCGCAACACGTGTATGGACAGAAATAATTACACCACACATATTTTTACCCTGGAAACATACATTTATTTCAATGGCATCTACATGTACTTGCAAAGAGGAATTCAGTGATATAGCATATGCAATGGAAAGTAACACAGAAACGCCAAGAAATAATGTGCAAATATGATTAAGTTAAGTCAGCCAGTAGCATGGGGCGGTGGACCTGTACTCACAGCTGTAAACAAGCAACACGCACCATGACTCATCCTGGTGGGACCGCTTCCTAATAGCAGCGCAGCACCAGTTCCCATAATCTGCTATGGTAAGTGGTATTGCAGTGTGTGGCTATACTTACGCAGTAAAGTTCACGAGAAAAAAAAATTATATATATGCACACACAGAGACATACACATTAACATTCAGGATGTTACTATTATCAGTGTCAAAATAAGGTGGAAATTTAATACAACATGCCTTCTAAAGTACTTCTGAAGGGCGGTACACACTCTTAAATAAGGAGCTGGAAGACCATGCAACCTTGCATATTGTAAGAAAAGTATCCACTATGAAACTGGCAGATTCTGAATAACGATTTAATGGACAAAGATCTACTATCTATGTAACACCTTTCACCATCATCAAAATACGTCGTTATAAAAATGAGGCTGGCAACCCTGATTTTGCGGAACATTGTGTGTCACCGACATATTGTAATATTGCCGCGGGCTAGTTACGATATATTAATGCAGCTGCACAGGTGGGCGCCATGTTGTTGACGTTCGGCACTTCTTACTGTCGAATGTTTACGTTGCCACGGCTTGCTCAGAGGTAGAAACACGAGACTCAGTTAATTGAACACTAGTTACTTAAGAAAAAAGTTCCAGATTAGTTTGATATATATATTTTATTTATCTTTTGAATGACACAGTTCACATACGAATGTCCAGTATGCAGAGTACGAACCTTTACCATTAAATATACTATTGCAGATAACAGTGCCACAGTCGTTTACTTAATGATGTTCTTAAAAAACTGACCCGAAGAAACTTAAAATGCGGCTACCTCCCACACCGGCTGAGAAATGATATATTAAAGTCTAGTTGCCGATGTGGGGGTTCTAGTCCTGCCCGAACGCGGCCTAGGCTAGCATTGCATGATACTTCTCGACTGCGCTGACCTGCCCTCACGGGCGTCGTGAAGTAACTCTCCCTGACGACTGACTTGAATAAGACTGCCCCGAGGGCGACAGACAGATGCCCTTTTTGTGCTGCCTATCACCCTCCTCTCCTGAGATAAGCGCCCGGCATCTGCCAGCAGCGTCATATAAAACTGCACGTGTCCGCTCTCAACACGTTATCGATACTGCGTTGTCAACAGAAACGAACCTCTCGTACAACAAAAACTTGTTGACGTTGCCTGAAAATGCGCTGGAGGAACTAAAACTGTCGACGCATTCAACATCCAGATAAACTAACCTCTCGTTTCATATAAAATTTCTTGATGCATTAAAACTGCGCCGAATGAACTAAAACTTGTCGACGTTGCCTGATCCACAGAAACGAACTAATCTAATTAATGCTGACGTTTCCCCAAAAAACCAAAGTTCGAAACGAAACACCACCGGACTCCTGATAAAACGTAAACACGGCAAACGTCCTCCCGATAACCTACAAACGCATACGTCTGCCGGATAAACTATCACGGGAAACGAGCCACCACGGCTTTAAACTTTAGACCCGATAAAAATATTAAGAAGCTTTCCAAAGCTTCATACACACAAAAGAATTTTACACCCGAGTCCCGAAAAATTATGGATATTGCATCATTACATTACCCCCCTCGGTTTGGGATAGATTTGGAAGAAATCTTTCCCAAAGCGAAACCTAACCTGAATGATGCTGTTTTGTAAACCACTGTGCCTCTGTTCCTTGAAAACAATTTACATATAACATGGTAATCAAGTAATAACAAAAATTATTCACTTACTTAACTCTTGATAAAAAAAATTATTTACTTTACTAAACTAATAACAAAATTATTTACTTCAACTGTAAGAGTAACAAGCCATTGACGAGGATGCTAAAAGAAATTCTCACCTTACTGGTTTCAATCAGTTACTGGTTGTTACAATTTTTGTAGTTGAGGGTGTATTTCCTACTAATGCCAATAATTCTTCATTGCGGGTTGCTGCCCTTTGGTCTCTCTCTGGGATCAGCACACCACTTCTCCAAAAAAGGGACCCAGGTCTGCCCAAAACTACAACAAAGTCACTGCGACTGCCTCTCACTAGGCCAGTGCTGACAAAAAACCTCAAAAGCCAATGCGACTGCCTCTCTCTAGGTCAGTGCTGACAAAAAACATTAAACGCCACTGCGACTGCCTCCCAAAGGTCAGTGCTGACAAAAAACAAGGGCCCCAGACCTGTCCCAATACAAATACACTTCACTTTGTGCCACTGATCCCAGGACACCATAAACTGCAGCAACATCTCCTACTACTTATTCAAATATTCTTAAGGCTCAATACTCTACAACACCTCAACCACTTCAACCTTTGGAAAGTTAAGTACCATTTAACGCATCCTTAATTTATCCTCCTAATAATTCCTATTGTCAACTATGATTTCCAAACTCACATTAATTATACGTTTCTTTACATTACCACAGTTTTCACTTGAAAATAAAATTTATAAACCTTCATAAAGCCCTTCCGGTTCTGTACTCTGCATTAATTATATCACATTACTTACCCTTACACCATAGCCCATAACAGCTTGAGCTTCCATTACCTAATTGCAAAGTTATATTTAAATTCAAAAAATCTTCACTGATACACTTTAAAGTAATTATAATATTTAAACATTTTCATTAGACTAATTAGTAATTTCTACACGTTTTTTATGAAGGACTTACCAATTGCCTTATCTTCAATTGAAAGTGAAAGTAATTAAATTAGAAAACATTGTAGAAAATTTTATAATTTTAACTGTAGTACATATTTTGAATTAAAAAACTACTTATCTTTAAAGAGAATTCACAAAGTTCTTTCATAATTTAAACCTTGCATATATATGCACAGTACAAGATATACTGTTAAAACAAAATTTTCAACCATTGCAATGTCAAACTTACAATTCACACAATCATAATTTCAAATACAATACTCATCAATCAAATTCAGAAGTGTTTTTTTGTTTTTACTCAATAAGTAACTTCTTAATAATTTTAAAAAACTGTGCACTTACTTTTCAAGACAAAACATACTAAACTACATTACAAAAGTGCAATGCAAAATAGCACACTATTTTCCACCTGTATTGATAATTACCCTTACAAAATATTATGATGGCAATCCACTACATAGTAATAACCTCAATCAGTAGCAAAAATAGGCTTTTTGAGAACAGAAAAAAATTTCTGCAACACTGAAAAACAAAGAAAATCAAGGTGTGCCATTACTGCACAGCTGATGTACATATATAGATCCTTTATTCATAGTTTAACTTAGTACCTTTGAGATGAAATGTCCGCTCATGTCAAGCACAGTGCATATCAATCTCACATCACAGGAAGAAAGTGTCAGCTTCCAAATGGACAATTACTAATCCAAAAAATATCTGACACACACAAATACAAACATGAAATGTAATTTACGACGACAGCCTTCCTGAAATTATGGCACATACACTTCAGTCATTTCTAAAATTCAACATTACCAAAACAGTGGATGCACTTCACATACAACTTCAAATGATTAATTTTTTATAACATTGGCAGCATTTATAACAAAAACCATTAATACTTTTTCTGATTACCTACTTCCACTTCTGGAAAATGTAGATAACAGTTTACTTAACTTAACATAAAATTTCTGTTCATTACAAGTTTCACAAAAATATCATTGACTGTACTGAATTTACTTGCTTTAGAATGATTCACTGTTCTTAACAAAACACACTCTCTCACGATTATTAATTTTTTTCCAAATAACATTTTCTAGGTCAGCAATATTAACTCTTCTTCTTAATAAAAACAATTATTTACTCTTACCTTATTATTGTATAATCAAGTACATGAAAATTGACACAAGTAAAAAAAAATTAAATATCTAACTTGCAGTCTCTTTCTGCTATGCATTTTTTCTTCTTCCTTTTTCTTTTCTCCTTGTGTTTCACTTTTCTTCCCTTTTTCCTTACTACCTTTCTCATACTATACTTTAGCACTTTCTTCCTCTTCCCTACTGTCCTGAATCTAGCCCTCTTTTTCTTCTTCTTATTTACTGTCTTTACCCTCTTACTCCTTATATTTTTTCATCTTACTTTACTGACCCTTTATTTCAATTTTTTCTTCTTCCTTACAAAACATTGCCTGAAAACTGCATAATGTCTATGATACTCTTTACTCTTAGCAACTCTTGCCTGCTGCACTTCACCATCTGATCCATCTCGCAGCTTAACTTCACAATAACCCTTGAGTCTAACCCCACCTAACCTTATTTCTCTTTCCCTTTATTACCTTTATCTTAGACTTTTTAACCTTACTCTCCACTAAATTATCTGCACTTCTATCCTCCTCATTTATTATCTCTGTCTTACTATCTTCAACAATTAACTCTTTACTCTCTTTGTCACTGCCCATAACAATTTCATATTTAACGTCATTGTTCTTTATATTATTTTTACTCGGGGAATCTATGGTTGGATCCTTTCCTAATATCTTTAGTGATTCAACCCCCCACTTGTCTAAATTTTTTATTAATTCATTAAATTGTTTCTCATTCTTTTCTCCTCGTTGCCTAATGTCCTTTTTAAGCTCCTGTATACACTCCTGTTGTCCCTGTTTAATCTCCTGTAACATTTCCCGTTGTTTCTGTATCATCTCCTGTTGTCCTTTCTGCAAGGACAACAGGATATTAAACATTTCTGTCTGTATATCAGTTCCTAATTGCACCATTCTTAATGCAGTTACGACAACGGGGTAAACAATAAAAAAAACAAAAAACCTGTCACGAAATTAACACACTTTGCACACGGAAAAAAAAAAAAGTCTTGGCGAATGTACTTTATAATCACATAACCTGCAATACTCTTGAAATGATGGCTTCATTGATTATTTGATTTCCTACCTTTTACTGTTGATGCAAGGGGTCTCGTACCTGAAACTTCGGCGTCGTGCTGCTGGAATCCTGGAATGGAACTGCCGCCGGTGTCGTGCTGTTGGAACTGGAATGGAACTGCCGATGTTTACGTGTTGATGCGCTGCTCGATGGTCGTGAATATCGTAGATATCTTGTAAACTCGTCTTCAGGCGTGGTTAATCGTGCCCCACGTTGGGCGCGAAGGAATATTGTAATATTCCCGCGGGCTAGTTACGATATATTAATGCAGCCGCACATGTGGGCGCCATGTTGTAATATTCCCGCTGGCTAGTTAAGCCGCATTAAAAATATATGGCAGCCTCAAAGGTTGGGCGCCATATTGTAATGTTCCGCCCGTTTTCTCGTTAAGCTAATATTTAAAATATTACAGCCCCACGTTGGGCGCCATATTGTAATATTGCCGCGGGCTAATTACGATATATTAATGCAGCCGCACAGGTGGGCGCCATGTTGTTAACGTTCGGCACTTGTTACTGCCGACTGTTTACGTTGCCACGGCTTGCTCAGAGGTAGAAACACGAGACTCAGTTAATTGAACACTAGTTACTTAAGAAAAAGGTTCCAGATTAGTTTGATATATATATTTTATTTATCTTTTGAATGACACAGTTCACATACGAATGTCCAGTATGCAGAGTACGAACCTTTACCATTAAATATACTATTGCAGATAACAGTGCCACAGTCGTTTACTTAATGATGTTCTTAAAAAACTGACCCGAAGAAACTTAAAATGCGGCTACCTCCCACACCGGCTGAGAATTGATATATTAAAGTCTAGTTGCCGATGTGGGGGTTCTAGTCCTGCCCGAACGCGGCCTAGGCTAGCATTGCATGATACTTCTCGACTGCGCTGACCTGCCCTCACGGGCGACGTGAAGTAACTCTCCCTGACGACTGACTTGAATAAGACTGCTCTTAGGGCGACAGACAGGCTCCTCTTTTTTTGCTGCCTATCACCCCCCTCTCCTGAGATAATGGCCTGGCCATGCACGCTCTCCACAACGTGCTCTCTACAATGTTATTGTAACTACGCCGCAGGAAACTAAAACTGTGCTGTCAACATAAATGAACCTCTCGTACAACAAAAACTTGTTGACGTTGCCTGAAAATGCGCCGAAGGAACTAAAACTGTCGACGCATTCAACATCCCGATAAACTAACGTAGGCAAGACGCAGTACACCTGCGATGATCGAAAGTTGCGTGGTATAATAAACTCAGAAATGAACACAAATTACCATGTCGGTGGACTGAACAATGAATTGACAGTGTGAGGTAAGTGTGGATGGTATTCAGATGTAAAGCATCACCCAGTTGCATCACAGTGTTACCAAATGCAGTCGTGTTTCACAGGATGGACACTCATGACCGACCCTGTACGTGCCCTCGCACCTCCGGCCTGCTACCAACACTACCTACCCTTTTGCCATCCTCATCATGTGTCCCGACCATCACCAGATACTACCACCTAATACAAACTCAAATGTTTCCCACCACACAATGCAAATTCGTAACATCAGCCANACCATCACCAGATACTACCACCTAATACAAACTCAAATGTTTCCCACCACACAATGCAAATTCGTAACATCAGCCCCATTGTACACCTTACCACCATATTTCAGATCATTGTGTACACACACACCAAGTGATTCATTTAACCTTATACTACGCAAAAACGCGAAATAGATGCATTGTACAACAAAAAGTGTCCAAGTAAACCCTCGCTATTCGTGATAAGGCAAGTCAAGCTCGTAAAAATTTGCTCACTGTCACCCCATCTGATGGAAGCGGGGGTAGGGGGAGCAACGTTGAAATATCATATGGGAATCCCCATGTTTTATTGGAGATTAAGATTCTACATCTATGACTATATGTATAGAAAATTTGTTAAAAAAAGGTTTTTGTCATTTGCTGTAGATGGTGCTGTAATTGGTTCAAAGTAGATTACACTTGGGAACCACCATGGTTCATTCCAGAAGGAATCCATGATAAAAACTACCACATTAGTGTCGAAAAATGTTGTCCTATCTGTAATACATGACGCGACAGATGAGATGTAGTTATGCTTCTGCATTTTTTCAAGCGGAACCCCCATCTTTAACGCATTCTGCTTTCACTTTCATGAAATTTAACTTTTATGGTTTGAATCATCCAGATATACACTGAAGAGCCAAAAAACTGGTACATCTGCCTAATATCGTGTAGGGCCCCCGCGAGCACGCAGAAGTGCCGCAAGATGACATGGCATGGACTCGACTAACGTCTGGAGGTATGCAGTAGGCCATTTACACCGTGAATCCTGCAGGGCAGTCCACAAATCCATAGGATTGCGAGGTGGTGGAGATCTCTTCTGAACAGCACATTGCAAGGCATCCCAAATATGCTCAATAATGTTCATGTCTGGTGATTTAGGTGGCCAATGGAAGTGTCTAAAGTCAGAAGAGTGTTCCTGGAGCCACTCTTGGCGTGTGGGGTGTCGCATTGTCCTGCTGGAATTGTCCACGTCCGTCGGAATGCACAATGGACATGAATGGGTGCAGGTGATCGGACAGGATGCTTACGTATGTGTCACCTGTCAGAGTCGTATTTTGACGTATCAGGGGTCCCATTTCACGCCAACTACACGTGCCCCATACCATGACAGAGCCTCCACCAGCTTGAGCAGTCCCCTGTTGACATGTAGGGTCCATGGATTCATGAGGATGTCTTCATACCCGTACACGTCCATCCGCCCGATACAATTGGAAACGAGACTCGTCAGACCAGGCGAGGCATAAAGCTTTGTGTTGTGCGGTACAAGAGTGGGCCTTCGGCTCCGAAAGTCCATATCAATGATGGTCCGTTGAATAGTTCGCACGCTGGCACTTGTTGAGGCCCCAGCATTGAAATCTGCGCCAATTTGATAAAGGGTTGCACGTCTGTCACGTTTAATGACTCGTCAGTCGTTGTTTGTCCCGTTCATTCGCTATCTTTTTCCGGCCACAGCAATGTTGGAGATTTTATGTTTTATCAGATTCCCGATATTCACGGTACACTCATGAAATGATCGTACGCGAAAATCCAAATTGTATCGCTACCTTGGAAATGCTATGTCCCATCTCTCGTGTGCCGATTATAACACCAAGTTCAAACTCACTTAAATCTTTATAACCTGCCATTGTAGCAGCAGTAACTGATCTAGCAACTTTGCCAGACGTTTGTTGTCTTATATAAGCGCTGCTCACTGCATCGCGTAACTCTGATTGATTCCATACCTCTGTCATTTGCATACGCACGCCTATACCAGTTTTTTTGGCTCTCTAGTGTAAATTATGTGTGCAGCGGTTGCCCCTCGTAACCAGGGTACTTGCATTCGGTGAGTCTTCGTGCCTTTCACCATCGAGATGCGTGAATTTGGTGGAGTCCATTGCCTCCCATCTTCGGGATGTGTAATCTAAATGCCCGAAATGGTGACATCCAACTTTGATGCAATAAGTAATCTGTGCTTCAAATGATGGTGCACAACATAAAAGTGTGTCTGCATCCATTTCTGCACACGTATTTTGGATGGGTTTGATCATATTTTCCCAAATTGTTTGCACTTCATGATACAACTTATTTTTCAGGAAATCCCACAAAAAGAAATCTAGTGACGTAAGGTATCTGGCAGACCAATTTAGCTGACCAGCTCTACTTATCCAGTGACCACTGGAATCGCGATATTATATCACCTGTGCTGCTACTGTGTAATGTGCTGGACAACCGTTATGTTGAAATCACATGGTCTGTCGCATTTCGAGGCTTAGGTCTTCAAGCAATGTCGGTAGGTCGTCTTACAGAAAGTAGTTGTAATTTCACCGTTCAAAAAAGTTTCAACGAAATAGGGACCAATGACAGATGGCAAAATTTTACTTGTGGTTCCTAACTCATTAGTTTAAGAAGTTATTACTCACCATCATGAAACCCCCCTTTTATCATCACCAAGGGATAAAAAGGAAACAAAGTATTTTTAAATCTCTTTACTAACTGTCAACATTAAATAAAGATGTTGAGAAACTTATTATTAGTTGTGATGCTTGTCTAAAATGAAAAAGTTTGGAAGTTCAAAGAGGGAATTTATCTGAAGTTGATAAGCCTTTCCAGTTATTCTCTTTAGATTTACCCCTCCGCTGCCCACTAATGGTCAGAAAGCAGAGACCCACAAATTATTATCTCCACATGTGCACAGCATCGCCGATGTACATGTAAACATGCAGCTTGGAGGGATAAGTTTCAGCTGCCCTCGGTTAATACTCGGCGTGGCCAAGTGCAACCTTGTTTCACGTGGCTAGTGAGGTAGAAGATGATTTACTAGCAACTAGCATGGCGTCTTCTTGCTCTCCTGTTTGTGGATGACCAGATGGGGGTGAAGAAAGTCTGTGGAAGGGTTGTCATTGTGTCCCCTCACCTCTTCTGTTTGCACATGTTGCGTTACGATGAGGCCCACTCTACCTTGGCCACAGTTTCTAACTAGTTTTCTTCAATTTTTTTTTTTTTAGTTTTTCATATTGTGGCTGTTGTGCTGCTCCTTAGCTTGTCGCGGTACAGTTCAGTTCAGTCATTAGTACGCTTTATCATTCTACATTAAATGAATAATGTAGTTGTGGCATACTGGTGAAGGATTGATATCCAAGACGTCATGCTAAGATCACTTTATTCCAACTACTTGGAACATACGATACAGACATCTCTCCTCAGCTACATCTTTATATGAATTCTACTTCTCTGGTCAGTCTCAGTCGCCACGCCTGAGGACAGGACCCTTCCTACGTCATCCGTAGGTCATTCCTTTCAACCTCGTGAATTTCCGTGAAGAGGTCGCTCACGAGGCAGCTGTTGTGCGTTAATTTACTTTGCCTGTCTCCCGACAGTGTGTACTCTGGTTCATCGGGCCTGGCTGCACAACAAATTACTTGCTGGGCAGTCCACCTAGCGTTTACTTTAGATAGATGATGAACAACACAGCCGTGGTCTTATGGTGCCAGGCTCCAAGTTAGATATGCTACTTCATGATTCCTACAAACTTACATATTAAACTACTAATGACAAATGACATAACTTGTAATTATTTTCTATACTATTTACTATTCATAAAACATATAGATTAAAACAATAAGGTTTGTTGTAATGTTCTAGCACAACATACTTCTCCCACCTCAAGAGTGGAGTAATGGTGACATTGCTTCACGTTTACCGAGGTCGGGGCGTTGGTGTTTCTGATCTGGAATTACTATTCAACATTTCCAGTTTTATACCACTCTCTGCTCTGTCTCTTTATCATTGTCTACTCCTCGTTAGCGGTGGAGAGTACCTTATCTCCTTGAAGGACTGATATTGTTTACAATCATGGGGCAGAAACAATTACCTTCCTTGCAGCTCAAGGTCATACCAGTCCATTTAAATAACCTTACACATCTATTTTTATAACAACATACTATCATTATCATTAATACTGTGCATGCNAGGTAGAAGATGATTTACTAGCAACTAGCATGGCGTCTTCTTGCTCTCCTGTTTGTGGATGACCAGATGGGGGTGTCTGTGGAAGGGTTGTCATTGTGTCCCCTCACCTCTTCTGTTTGCACATGTTGCGTTACGATGATGCCCACTCTACCTTGGCCACAGTTTCTAACTAGTTTTCTTCAAATTTTTTTTTTTTTAGTTTTTCATATTGTGGCTGTTGTGCTGCTCCTTAGCTTGTCGCGGTACAGTTCAGTTCAGTCATTAGTACGCTTTATCATTCTACATTAAATGAATAATGTAGTTGTGGAATACTGGTGAAGGATTGATATCCAAGACGTCATGCTAAGATCACTTTATTCCAACTACTTGGAACATACGATACAGNGGTGAAGGATTGATATCCAAGACGTCATGCTAAGATCACTTTATTCCAACTACTTGGAACATACGATACAGACATGTCTCCTCAGCTACATCTTTATATGAATTCTACTTCTCTGGTCAGTCTCAGTCGCCACGCCTGAGGCCAGGACCTGACCCCACCACCCTTCCTACGTCATCCGTAGGTCATTCCTTTCAACCTCGTGAATTTCCGTGAAGAGGTCACTCACGAGGCAGCTGTTGTGCGTTAATTTACTTTGCCTATCTCCCGACAATGTGTACTCTGGTTCATCGGGCCTGGCTGCACAACAAATTACTTGCTGGGCAGTCCACCTAGCGTTTACTTTAGATAGATGATGAACAACACAGCCGTGGTCTTATGGTGCCAGGCTCCAAGTTAGATATGCTACTTCATGATTCCTACAAACTTACATACTAAACTACTAATGACAAATGACATAACTTGTAATTATTTTCTATATTATTTACTATTCATAAAACATATAGATTAAAACAATAAGGTTTGTTGTAATGTTCTAGCACAACATACTTCTCCCACCTCAAGAGTGGAGTAATGGTGACATTGCTTCACGTTTACCGAGGTCGGGGCGTTGGTGTTTGTGATCTGGAATTACTATTCAACATTTCCAGTTTTATACCACTCTCTGCTCTGTCTCTTTATCATTGTCTACTCCTCGTTAGAGGTGGAGAGTACCTTATCTCCATGGAAGGACTGATATTGTTTACAATCATGGGGCAGAAACAATTACCTTCCTTACAGCTCAAAGTCGTACCAGTCCATTTAAATAACCTTACACATCTATTTTTATAACAACATACTATCATTATCATTAATACTGTGCATGCCATAACATAAATAGTTCAGGAAATGACTTGTTTTGGAACATCATTGTTTAGTCTCCATTCTTCTTCCTGTATTAGTTTATCTACCTCTTCCACTTAATGGCTTACCATCCTAAGGTCATCCATCTTGTATACACTGTTTGTGAGGGCCAAATTTAATTTTATTGTGTCGAAACTAATGGTTTGTGAATTAATTTTGCAGCACTCATAATCTATGGTCAGCAGTAGGATTATATCATCATTATTGAAATTCCTAACAGAAGTCCCTTGACCTTAAAGTAACACTTGATCTCCGGAGAATTTGCAATGCCCTTTAAGTGAAATACAACCCATGCCTATAAGGTCTACAGTCCATGGGTCTTAGTCACGACATACAACATTAAGTTGTTCTCTTGTGGGGCCACGTACAGTTGCTCATTATCACTGATTTGTGTCCACACTGTATGTTTTAATTCAGTTACTTGTCGTGAGCAATCTTAAGGTATTTGATTGGTGTTCCCCAGTAACCGAACCTCGCACTCGTTATGACTATGAGTGTTGAAGATCCCCATTCTTTGTTTACAAATTTTCCTTCCATGAAGGGTTGACTGCTTTACATTCCCTGCACTCATTGTCGTGTAGTACAACATCAATACATCCATCATGATGTAACCCTCGCTGGGGTGAATAAAGACAAACTTGTTTTGTGTATTGCTAACAAACATAGGCAACAGCCACATTTTATAACTTTTGAACTTGAAAGTGTTACACCGCCAGTACACTGACAACATATCCCAAATAATTTAGATTTATAAAAGCGTCTAGATCCATTATCTTAATTAGTAGGTGTCCCGAGGTGACACACAATGGGATAGGGAAGATAAACTTTGTGGAGGACTCGGAGTCTAGGCTTGCAAGGTGTTGGATTAATTGTGAGGGGGAAGTAATGTACAGTTGTAATATCTCCTGTTAAGCGCTCACAATTGCATTGATCAGCAAAGTATATAGTCTTGATAATTCCTTAATTATGCTATTCAATTTAACTAAATGTNAGCAGTAGGATTATATCATCATTATTGAAATTCCTAACAGAAGTCCCTTGACCTTAAAGTAACACTTGATCTCCGAAGAATTTGCAATGCCCTTTAAGTGAAATACGACCCATGCCTATAAGGTCTACAGTCCATGGGTCTTAGTCACGACATACAACATTAAGTTGTTCTCTTGTGGGGGCCACGTACAGTTGCTCATTATCACTGATTTGTGTCCACACTGTATGTTTTAATTCAGTTACTTGTCGTGAGCAATCTTAAGGTATTTGATTGGTGTTCCCCAGTAACCGAACCTCGCACTCGTTATGACTATGAGTGTTGAAGATCCCCATTCTTTGTTTACAAATTTTCCTTCCATGAAGGGTTGACTGCTTTACATTCCCTGCACTCATTGTCGTGTAGTACAACATCAATACATCCATCATGATGTAACCCTCGCTGGGGTGAATAAAGACAAACTTGTTTTGTGTATTGCTAACAGACATAGGCAACAGCCACATTTTATAACTTTTGAACTTAAAGTGTTACACCGCCAGTACACTGACAACATATCCCAAATAATTTAGATTTATAAAAGCGTCTAGATCCATTATCTTAATTAGTAGGTGTCCCGAGGTGACACACAATGGAATAGGGAAGATAAACTTTGTGGAGGACTCAGAGTCTTAGGCTTGCAAGGTGTTGGATTAATTGTGAGGGGGAAGTAATGTACAGTTGTAATATCTCATGTTAAGTGCTCACAATTGCATTGATCAGCAAAGTATATAGTCTTGATAATTCCTTAATTATGCTATTCAATTTAACTTAAATGTTCATTTGTAGCAATTCGTAAAGATACCTTATCAAATTCTGTATATTGTTTGGTTCACTGTTTGCAAAGTAGAATTAACAACTGTCATCTGCTCCTTAACAAGTTTTAAAAAATTCAGATATTCTGTTTCTAATTGTTAATAATAGATGGCATTTTCTTCATCTAAAGTTCCTAAAGGTATCTTGCCCAAAGTTCCTATTGCGTTCACGAGCTCTCTATGCTTTCGTGAGGTCATGTCCTGATCTACCGCAATATCAGTGTGTACTCTGGCTCATCGAACCTGGCCGCACAACAAATGACACGCTGGGCAGTCCGCCTAGTGTTTACTTTAGATAGATGATGAACAACACAGCTGATGTCTTCCGTTGCCAAGCTCTGAGTTACTGATATACTACTTCATTATTCCTACAAACTTACATACTAAACTACTAATAACATAACTTGTAATTATTTTCTATGTTATTTACTATTCATCAAATATAGAGATTAACACAAATTTAATTNACTAATAACATAACTTGTAATTATTTTCTATGTTATTTACTATTCATCAAATATAGAGATTAACACAAATTTAATTCTAATGTTCGGGAACATGGCGTACCAAATATGGGTAATGACAATACAACCGATATATTTTATCGCATGTGAACACATTTTTTAATAGATTCTGTTCTTCACTTCCTGCATTTTTACAGAGATTTTACTATTTCCTCTTAAATTTTTGGAAAATTTTGAAGATTCTTGAGAATGACGTCATACAATCACTACCCTTGTAAAACTTGTATTCGTAAAATTGTGGGTCTATTGTATTTGAATGTTTAGTTTACTATGAACACATCCCCTAAACAAAAACTGGTTTCAGCTTATTGAAAAATTATTTCCGGTTGTTAAATGAAATTGCTATTAAATGACTAGGCATTTATAGTTTATTGCTACTTTAATTGTCTGAACTGAATATTGTTAAGTTTATTTAGTCTCATTACTCAGGGGAAAAAATGGATTGCTACATTGCTTGTTTAAATGCAAATATTGGCAAGCTAGAGAAGCATAAACTGGCAAAACCACTGGGGATCAGTAACATCCAATTTTAAAAGAAACCCAGAAATATGCATAATGATATCTGAAACAGTCTCTGTTGTAATTTTAAAAGTTGTACACGACAAATTACCTTTTCTTCTTGATTTTTCATATGTGCAGATCTTGGCATAAATTTTTGCCATACNACAAATTACCTTTTCTTCTTGATTTTTCATATGTGCAGATCTTGGCATAAATTTTTGCCATACTTCTAATAATACAGATTGCTTGAACATAATAAATTGTGACATCGCCAATTCATGATACTTCAGATAAAAAAAAACCTTTGGGAAGGGGGTGGAGAACACTGCTGTGATATCTTTAATTTAATTGAGTGCTCACCAGTAGGGCATGCCCTGATTTCATCAATAAATAAAAATGTTCAATGTTCAGTTATTTAACAAGGTCACCAAGAAAATACAATACTCTCACGAAACTACTTAAGCATTGCTAACCCCATTACACAATTCTAAAAATTAGTAGGTAAATTTAAAATAAATTGTATACAAATCAAATTCTGTCTGAGGTAGCATGTAACATTGGAAAATGTACCAAAAACAGCATTGTAGGTAAGAGTATGATGTTGAGTGAGAAATTGGCATAGATTATTATGCAATGTTTGTATGAAATATTTTGTGTTGGGCAACATTATAGCAGGACAGACTCAAATTATAATGGCAAAAACTTACTGATTCCAGCATAACTAGGCCTCAGTGGAATCTGGCCAAGTCGCCATAACTCATATTTGTACATGCATTGCTTGTAAGCTGTTACAATGAGTTGTAAATTATAGGATATTAAAATGTACTGAAATGTATATTTTTTAAGTAAATTTTATTTGTGTCCACATAATGAATATAGTTTGATCTATCAATGGTTCATTCTAAATTTCAAAAACATAGCCATCACTCTAGTAGGGGAAACAAATAGAGAATATTTAATATTGTTACGTGTTTGCTGCTCTGCATCGCTTCCTTAGCCCCGTCCTGCTCAAGCGAGCGGAGCAGTGTGTCAAGGGCAGAGTAGTAACTTGAGGAGTTTTACAAAGAAGTGCCATTGTCAATGTAAACCTGTCAGGACTCTTGCTGCCTTCTGTCGTTGAGGGGATTGATTGTCTGGGTTTATCATTGCAAGACTGTTCTGGTCATAGCCCTAGCCTCTCTCAGTACTCTCAGAGTGACTCGGGGTGCTGCGAACCTTCTGGATCAGGCTAGCAAGACTATTTAAGACATGATGGGCCTCTGAGCTGACAGTCCAGAGTTTGGAGGATTGTGCAACCTAAGCGCCAGATGTGTGAACGCAACAAAGCGACGAGAGCCAGTAAAGCATGGAGTGAAGTCTGCAAACTGCAAGCCTCAATACAGTGGAGAGCGAGACTGAAGGNGCGACGAGAGCCAGTAAAGCATGGAGTGAAGTCTGCAAACTGCAAGCCTCAATACAGTGGAGAGCGAGACTGAAGGGTCAGGACTATTGAACTGGATGTGTGAGTGACAACATTTGGAATGATGACAATAGACTGATTGAATATGTGTAAATAATGAGTGAGAATTAAAAAAACTGTTACCAATATAGAGACAGTGATAAGGACTTTAAATTAGAATTGAGATAGACAATAAATATTCCAATNAAAAAAACTGTTACCAATATAGAGACAGTGATAAGGACTTTAAATTAGAATTGAGATAGACAATAAATATTCCAATCACTGAGAATAACAAAAGTAATAGTGAAGACAGGTAGTATAATGGTGTAAATAATAGCTGTGTAAATATTTATAGCATTATAAATAAATTAAAAATTAAATGTAGTTCTCTCTTATTTTATTAAGACCTCATTCACTCAGGAACTTGGATACACCCCCTGTATCTTGTAACAACATGTAGTAGCAGGGCACTTTTCACAGCAAAGTTTGTCATAAGGAGAGAGTGAAAATATTGTGAGAGCAGGTTGACAAAGAACAAGGAGAAGAGCTGTAAAGAGGGAAATGGAAGATTCACGTTTCTTCTTGCTGAAAGAGTGTTATGGTTAATCTGTTGAACACTTGAGATATTTTACCATCAAATTCATGTCTGACAAAAAGAAACTCTGCAAAAAGTCTTAAAAAATACATACTCAAAAAATTTCAGCAGAATATTGCCTTTCAAATAAGTTGACTGTGCAAATTTTTCAGAAACATTATGAGATAATTGAGGCGTTGCAGGTACCTTTAGAGAAAATAATGATTAAACATCGGAGAGCTATTAATCATGTCCGGCATCTAAGCAGGTTACATTGACCCTTATTCCATCGTACTCGGAAATCACTACTGTGCAATAATATTGCACCTGTACAAATTGTCATAACATCTTCTGATAAAAAGCAAATAATATCTACCCTCGCACTCATGAAACAAAGTCTAGTAAACTATAGATATATTGTAACATTATGTAATGTACATATGTATATGTTACACCAATGCAAAAATATTTCAGAAGCAATAAGAACACATAAAAATAATGTACTTTACGTTAGTGTTGTACATTTTACGTAAAGTCAAATAAGATTATAGAATACAAATATATTAATGCACTGNATGTACTTTACGTTAGTGTTGTACATTTTACGTAAAGTCAAATAAGATTATAGAATACAAATATATTAATGCACTTAAATGGGACATTTTGTCTAAGCTTCTTGTTTACTCACAGGCAGCTCTAAATAAAAACTGCAGAATTCTTCAGTAAGATACTTTGCCATATCTTCAATATCCTTTTTCTTCTGTNAGGCAGCTCTAAATAAAAACTGCAGAATTCTTCAGTAAGATACTTTGCCATATCTTCAATATCCTTTTTCTTCTGTTTATAGATGGGGATAATTCCATTGTACATAGGAGGGAAATTGATTTGACGAGAGATCTGGTTATAGGTCTTCTTCATAATGGTGAAATAGTCAATAGGTTGCAATGTGTTGTGAGATATTCTTACTCTGACCCCTAGAGGTTCCTCTTTTGCAATCTTCAACCAGACCACTTTTGTTACTTTCAGTTTTTTATTTCTCACTATCACACGTTCAATTGGCTGGAAGTTTTTGAAGAGTCTGGTATCCATTTCGACAATAGTAAACTCTGTATGCAAAGGAGTTGGTGATTACATACTTCCACTGTGAAGAGTGTTATACCTGAGACACTCTCTTTGTCCTCTCAATTAAAGCAAAGTCCCTGTTGCAGGGGAGAAAACTATGGCCTGTGCACAGATATTTCTGATGTACTTCGCTAAATAAGCCACTTTTTACAAAATAGTAGTAAAGTGCAAGAACCCTCCAGTTATTGTTTTGCCCTACACATTGATTGGACCAAACAATCAGTTTTTTCTCTTCACGATTGTTTGGCACATTGTGTTCAAAATGTTTCATTACACAGGATGCAATTTCAGCCAAACCGCTTTTTGCAATAGTCTCATCCCACAGATAGACTGTCACATTTCCTTTCCCGAGATTGTTAATAGCAAAATCATAACATGACAACTGGCGCGGATAAAACATGGAAGAGTGTTACAATGTCGGGCTGAACAAAACCTGCTGCAAATCTACACAGAGAACCACAACATTTGGATTCTTCTTTGCTGTTTCCTCGTCCTCCATCAGGATTTGATATGCTTTTTCAGCTTTGGCATGATGCAATGCACTGTCAAGTTCTATTTTACGTCTCTCAGCTTCATTTTCCTTGCCTATAATCTTTTGAAACAATAAATCACACTGTCTANGTCAAGTTCTATTTTACGTCTCTCAGCTTCATTTTCCTTGCCTATAATCTTTTGAAACAATAAATCACACTGTCTACATTAGTCACTTCTTGGTGTTCAAATTCGTATGTTCATTCATGGAAAATGTTCTGATAAAATGTTCGGCTCACAAGGGTGGGGTATTTTTCCATGAAAACGTCCTATGCATTTTTGCAAGNAAAATGTTCTGATAAAATGTTCGGCTCACAAGGGTGGGGTATTTTTCCATGAAAACGTCCTATGCATTTTTGCAAGAGATAAACCAGGTAAAATATACTCCTCCTGTGATTTATTTCAGCTATAGTGACTGGGCTGTCGTGAGAAACTGTTAATATGTTCCCTCACCACATTGGCAATGTCACTGTGAATAGCATGGGGTCGGTTGTGATGTTTCCCACGCTTGTCCGTTGGCATACTTATACCATCTCTCATGTTACATTGCACTGTCTGAAGGTGTTTATGCGAAATGGAGAATGTATTCAACCATGGTTTTTTTACACGCGCGTGTGCCATTCAAGTCGTAAGAGAATGTCTGTCGCTTATCGTCGTGATGTTGCGTCCATTTTTTTGTCTTTCCTGTGTCGAGCTGGTTTATTTAGTTGTACGCATTCCATCAACAATGTGTGTTTATTATAGGAGCCACACTTATAGAAGTTCATGAAAAGTGACGGTTTTCATTCATTTGTCAAATTCTTACATCTTTTATAGCCACACTGAAAGTCTGGCCTCAACTATTTATGCTTTTCTGTTTGTGTATTGCTGACCAGAGTTTCTAAATCGTTTCGCTTGACAGTGTTCCACCCCGATATTGTTCATTTTAGCCATTTAGTTTTATTCATGCGCATCACATCACTAGGCGAAACCTATACATTCATACCCGCACTGTTTTCTGTCACACTCTCGCTCATTCTAATGGATGCAGATATTCACATACTCTTAGNTATACATTCATACCCGCACTGTTTTCTGTCACACTCTCGCTCATTCTAATGGATGCAGATATTCACATACTCTTATTTAAGCGAAAACAATACATTGTTATAATACTGTGCGTTTAATGTCCAAATAAAGCGAAAATGCTGGGCACGCAGACAGCAGCTCTCTGCACACGCCACAGTTGCACATAGCCCTTTGTTCTTGACACAACACATGCGGCGCTTGAACAACAGCAACTGGTATATGCTGCTATCTCACAGAAAATAACTCAACCACCTTATGGTGGGGGAAGTGGACAGTATGTAGACCTACATTCCACCAAATTTGCAACATGCCTTGAATTGTAACACAGACCCTATTCAGCCGCACGCCTCAATTGTGGCCTGAAAGGAAGTATTTTAGCAATTTTCCCTGTAGCTTCTTGATGGGGACTTCTCACGTACATTCTGTAATTTTTACTTTAACAGTGTACATTTAGTGTAAATTTATTTTTGGATGCAGTTTCTTGCACATTATTATTGTGAAATATTTCTGATCTGGTAGCCACAGAATGACTGTTTTAATTGACAAGCAGAGTATTGTTGACATTAGGGGCTAGTTGTATCAACATTGTGTCTGTATTATTGTTAACTTACCCCTTGCTAAAATGCAAACTGCGTTGTCTTACTACATTTATCTCTTTGGTTAAATACCAGGTTTGGTGGTTCTTTTATGTGTGTGTTGGCAATTAATATACCGGAAATTTAGTATTTTATCCTGTAAACTTAAATGATACTGGCAAGAGTGCAGTGTTTATTTATTATTAATCATTCATTATATTTACAAATGTTGTATCCAAATAAACACTTTGGCTTGCAAGATGTCAAATATTAATAAATAATAAGTAATCATGTAGATACCCCAGAAACTACACTGCATTGTTTTAAATTGGTATTAATTGTGGTGTCTGTAAGAATTTTTTCAAAAGTTCCTATGTTTCAAAATTTTATTAATGATCTTGTGCTATTCCATCTTGAATATTGTCAGTGATGTACTCAATTTGCTTTTTTCATGAGATAAACATTTCTCGATATTCTATAAAAAGAGTTGTTAAAAACTCAATTTGTTTACTTTAGAAACAGAATGCAGCGGCAATTAACAAATAGTGCAATATAATTTTTAAGCAGCCCACGAATGTTAACTAACTAAAAACAATATTTTTCCTATGAATTTAGCTTGAGCCTAGAGTTTTGTTACATGAAATTAATAATTTTGAATGTAGCTTCTTGTAACTTACAAAATTTTCAATTTTTACGTTAAAAGCATTAGTATTTCTTGTTGAAAACTTTAATTTAATGTGTTTAAGACACAATGTATTAAGAAATGTTGAATAGGATGAAAACTATGATTACTATGACTATTCATTCGCCTACCTAGGGGGCATCTAATTATTTCACTATTTTTTTTATATACTTTGATTTGTTTTTGGAATTAATTGTTTTAAATAGCAGTAGCAACATTATGATGCAGTTTACNTGTAACACAGACCCTATTCAGCCGCACGCCTCAATTGTGGCCTGAAAGGAAGTATTTTAGCAATTTTCCCTGTAGATTCTTGATGGGGACTTCTCACGTACATTCTGTAATTTTTACTTTAACAGTGTACATTTACCCCAGTGTAAATTTATTTTTGGATGCAGTTTCTTGCACATTATTATTGTGAAATATTTCTGATCTGGTAGCCACAGAATGACTGTTTTAATTGACAAGCAGAGTATTGTTGACATTAGGGGCTAGTTGTATCAACATTGTGTCTGTATTATTGTTAACTTACCCCTTGCTAAAATGCAAACTGCGTTGTCTTACTACATTTATCTCTTTGGTTAAATACCAGGTTTGGTGGTTCTTTTATGTGTGTGTTGGCAATTAATATACCGGAAATTTAGTATTTTATCCTGTAAACTTAAATGATACTGGCAAGAGTGCAGTGTTTATTTATTATTAATCATTCATTATATTTACAAATGTTGTATCCAAATAAACACTTTGGCTTGCAAGATGTCAAATATTAATAAATAATAAGTAATCATGTAGATACCCCAGAAACTACACTGCATTGTTTTAAATTGGTATTAATTGTGGTGTCTGTAAGAATTTTTTCAAAAGTTCCTATGTTTCAAAATTTTATTAATGATCTTGTGCTATTCCATCTTGAATATTGTCAGTGATGTACTCAATTTGCTTTTTTCGTGAGATAAACATTTCTCGATATTCTATAAAAAGAGTTGTTAAAAACTCAATTTGTTTACTTTAGAAACAGAATGCAGCGGCAATTAACAAATAGTGCAATATAATTTTTAAGCAGCCCACGAATGTTAACTAACTAAAAACAATATTTTTCCTATGAATTTAGCTTGAGCCTAGAGTTTTGTTACATGAAATTAATAATTTTGAATGTAGCTTCTTGTAACTTACAAAATTTTCAATTTTTACGTTAAAAGCATCAGTATTTCTTGTTGAAAACTTTAATTTAATGTGTTTAAGACACAATGTATTAAGAAATGTTGAATAGGATGAAAACTATGATTACTATGACTATTCATTCGCCTACCTAGGGGGCATCTAATTATTTCACTATTTTTTTTTATATACTTTGATTTGTTTTTGGAATTAATTGTTTTAAATAGCAGTAGCAACATTATGATGCAGTTTACAGCTAAGTGATGTAGGGATTCAAACATTATAAGCCACTGCATTTGTTCCTACACTTATCTAAAATGATTAGACAAAATAGCACTTTATAATGAAATTTGAAAATAAATTAGGATTTAAGTAAAACTTACATTATGTAATGTCCCTTGTGCGTAGAAAATACGCTGTACAAAGTTGTAGTGTTATGACCTCTCACGTCAATTTACACTAAGCTGTTTTGCTTTTTCCATAAACATTAGGCCTAATTTAAAAAAAAAAAACGGGGTTTCTCTTGGATTTTTGCATGTGGAAATTGTGCCGGACGATGCCGCTGGTCGGCGGGTTTTCTCAGGAATCTCCTGTTCCCCCGACCCTTGCATTCCAGCACTGCTCCATACTCACCTCATTTCACCCTCATAGGCTCTTAAGACCTTGATGTTAAGAGCCGCCCAAATTTCTCCACTGTACTCTCCACTCTTAATCTCATAGTTTGGTGAAATTTTGTTGTAAACTGTGCAAAAATAGTTAGTACACATTTGCAATANCTGGTTTTCTCAGGAATCTCCTGTTCCCCCGACCCTTGCATTCCAGCACTGCTCCATACTCACCTCATTTCACCCTCATCGGCTCTTAAGACCTTGATGTTAAGAGCCGCCCAAATTTCTCCACTGTACTCTCCACTCTTAATCTCATAGTTTGGTGAAATTTTGCTGTAAACTGTGCAAAAATAGTTAGTACACATTTGCAATAATCAGTCTACAGTCGGTTCACGACTGGAAGAGACTTTCTTGAAGCCCTGCTAAAGATCTACTTTCAAGCCCATTTTGTATCCNGACTGGAAGAGACTTTCTTGAAGCCCTGCTAAAGATCTACTTTCAAGCCCATTTTGTATCCTTCCGCCAAAGGTATCCAACATTGCCATGTGACTGCCATGTGGCAGTCACATGGCAATGTTTACATGCAATTTTTACATTCCACTGTGCGTGTGTGTAACATGTGTTCGTACATGCACGTACCCATTATAAAAGTCATGTATATATTATTAATGGATATTCCACAAGCGTAAAGTTTTTAATCTTGAGAATGTCACACAAAAGAATATGCGATGCCAGCGAAAAACATTTCATTCTATAAACCCAAAATGTGAGTATTTTGATGAATCNTCCACAAGCGTAAAGTTTTTAATCTTGAGAATGTCACACAAAAGAATATGCGATGCCAGCGAAAAACATTTCATTGTATAAACCCAACATGCGAGTATTTTGATGAATCGATAGTTGTTGTCTATTTACAATTGATTGTTAGTGACTTTCGATAAATTCCCGTACATCGAAGGCAAGATCTTCAGTATTGATCGAAATTGCTACAGACGTTAAAATNTTGATTGTTAGTGACTTTCGATAAATTCCCGTACATCGAAGGCAATATCTTCAGTATTGATCGAAATTGCTACAGACGTTAAAATGGTGTGGTGGTATACTGAGTCGGATGTTTCGCGCTATTGTAAAAAGTTATTTAAAAATGGTTGTGACGGTTTTCGACATGACGGCAGAGTTTGCGAATGAAAGATTCTACGTCTTCGACAATGTGAAAACAATTCTTATGTGCAAATACTGCAACTTTAGAATAGAGTGGCAAAGGAAAGACACGTGCACGAAACACATAAAAACAGTACAACGAGAAAGTGAGCACAAATTAAAATCATACGTTATTAAAAACCAAATAATAAAGAGCGGATATTAGTAAAACAAGACAAATAAATGAATTATTATAGGTTAAACAAGATAATCGCACAAATTCTCTGGCACGTGTGTCAACAACACAAGGACTACGAAGGTTAGTAAACAAATGGCCGCGTTACTTTAACCTTGAGCGTAATCATGTGACTATGCAAGAAACGATGAAATCTAAATATGTTAGCATCACGTCATTAATAATTGGCATAATAAGATACAATTCTTTTCGACACCCATTTGTAAGCGATAAATTAACAATTACGTTAAAACTTTGGAACTATTTCCTCTCTTTGTGCTGGCAACCTAACGGCATAACTGTATTCCGCGCTCGCCGCTGTTTGTAATGTTATATGCATGTCGCTAACGGGTAGGGTGTTTTTTAATAGGTTTATTTTTAAAAGGTTCTTCCAGTCGTGAACCGACTATAGATACTGTTTGCAAATAGTGAATTTCCTTGGTTAATGACACATATTTTTCAAAATACAACATACACTTACACAATTTCATTTTTTTCTCGTTACACAATTTTCCTCTTTTTAAACCAATAGCTCAAAAANATACAACATACACTTACACAATTTCATTTTTTTCTCGTTACACAATTTTCCTCTTTTTAAACCAATAGCTCAAAATATTACTTAACATAATGTTTCAATAGCCACAATTAGCATTCACAAGTCACAGAGTCATTCATTTACCTTGTTTTTATGCTTGTTATCCACCCGGATAAATGCTTAACCGGTCATCTTACGGCCGAATAGCTAANATACAACATACACTTACACAATTTCATTTTTTTCTCGTTACACAATTTTCCTCTTTTTAAACCAATAGCTCAAAAAATATTACTTAACATAATGTTTCAATAGCCACAATTAGCATTCACAAGTCACAGAGTCGTTCATTTACCTTGTTTTTATGCTTGTTATCCACCCGGATAAATGCTTAACCGGTCATCTTACGGCCGAATAGCTAANTTCATTTACCTTGTTTTTATGCTTGTTATCCACCCGGATAAATGCTTAACCGGTCATCTTACGGCCGAATAGCTAACAAGAAAATAAAATCTTAGGATAGCAGTAACATGAGCTCTAACAACACATTTTAAACCTAACAAGATAATAAGTTTTATCCAAAGCACCAACCCGTGATGGTACAACTGTCCCTTAATGATATAAAGTATAATATTAGTTTCTATTGTGTAATGTTATTGATTGCATGTGACAGTAATGGCAACACCTTAATGCTGGCAGGATACTCTGTGTACTTCTCTGGTGTGGACATGGTGGACGGGACCCCGGTGCTGGACATCAAGCCGTACATCCCCCAGTATGACAACCCAGAGCAGTTCGAGTTGCCGCCAAATACCTTGCCTCAGCTACGGGTCTTGGACGGAGGAGCAGGGGCAACTGTGGTACCTGCCCCACATGAAGAGCGTGAAGCTCCAGACGGGGAGGAGAGTGCAGGGGCATCTCTGACTACCACCAGTATGACTTCTCAACCAGAGAGGGCATCCATGTCCCCTTCTGCACAGGTGATGTGCGTTCTTTTTTATACACTGAGGCGACAAAAGTCATGGGATACCTCCTAATATCGTGTCGGACCTCCTTTTGCCCAGCGAAGTGCNAGGCGACAAAAGTCATGGGATACCTCCTAATATCGTGTCGGACCTCCTTTTGCCCAGCGAAGTGCAGCAACTTGATGTTTGCATGGACTCAACAAGTCGTTGGAAGTCCCCGGCAGAAATATTGAGCCATGCTGCCTCTATAGACATCCATAATTGCGAAAGTGTTGCCGGTGCAGGAGTTTGTGCACCAACTGACTTCTCGATTATGTCCCATAAATGTTTGATGGGATTCATGTCGGGCGATCTTGGTTGCCAAATCATTCGCTGGAAAACAGGTCTTACAAGAAGTTTGGTTAGGCGAACAGTTGTGGCCCGGTGACATGGCGCATTGCCATCCATAAAAATACCATCATTGTTTGGGTACATGAAGTCCATGAATGGCTTCAAGTGGTCTCCAAGTAGCTGAACATAACCCTTTCCAGACAATCATCCATTCAGTTGGACAAGAGGACCCAGTTCATTCCATGTAAAAACCGCCCACACCATTATGGAGCCACCACCAGCCTGCAAAGTTCCTTGTTGACAACTTGGGTTCATGGATTCATGGGGTCTGCACCACACTCTAACCCTACCATCAGCTCTTACCAACTGAAATCGGGACTCATCTGACCAAGCCACGGTTTTCCAGTCGTCTAGGGTTCAACCGATATGGTCATGAGCCCAGAAGAGGCGCTGTAGGCGATGTCGTGCTGTTAGTAAAGGCATAGCCCAGTACAGCCAAAGTTCGCCGCCTTGTCCTAACGAACACGTCCGTCATAGGTCCCACATTGATTCCTATGGTTATTTCACGCAGTGTTGCTTGTCTGTTAACACTGACCATTCTGCGCACACATTGTTGGTCTCAGTCATTAAGTGCAGGTGGTTGGCCACTGCATTGCCCATGGTGGGAGGTTATGCCTGAAATTAGGTATTCTCGGCCCACTCTTGACACTGTGGATCTCGGAATGTTGAATTCCCTAACCATTTCTGAAATGGAATGTCCCATGCGTCTAGCTCCAACTACCATTCCACGTTCAAAGTCTGTTGATTCCCGTCGTGAGGCCATAATCACGTCAGAAACCTTTTCACATGAGTCACTTGACTACAAATAAAAGCCCAACCAATGCACTGCCCATTTAAACATTTTGTACGCGATACTACTGCCATCTGTATATTTGCATATTGCTATCCCATGACTTTTGTCACCTCAGTGTACATGCTGATAGCACTGTTATCATCTTCTTGGGACTGCTAGCTAAATGCAGTGCCTAGGAACTTTTTATTGTAGTATCCACTCATCATGTTGTGGGTGTAGTCACTAGGGTTCTGTGAATACAGTATTTACTTGATTCTAAGTCACCTTCAATTCTAATGTGTAACTAGTATTTTGGGAAAAATCCTGGGAAAATATTATTTATACATTGAAGCCACATGGTTGAAGTTGAACCACCAGTTCAGTAGGAAATTAAATTTCAGTAGTAAGCTTAATTTGTGAATTGGTGTGGACTGTGAAACATACACAATTGCTTGGTGATTTAATTGTAATCAAGCTAGGGACATCAAATTAAACACACATTTTATTTGTAGCATCAACAACACCAATAAACAATCAATAGCATCCGTTCAACACCTGTGTTATTGTATCACTAGCACGTGCGTCATCTGTGTAGGAACACACTGCTGGACATCCTAGCAGATGATGCAACTTACCCCTCCACAACAATAGCCAAATGCTCCACAACAATAGTCAAATACATACACCTATGAACATCCCCTTATATCTCAAAAAGTGCTCTTTGGATTTTTTTAAATAATCACGTCACTGAACTAGCAGTTTAATAACATGTTATGCTATTGGGAGAAATTAGTATATTCTAGTGACAGGTCAGTCTCAAACTCGAGTCAAGTCAAATCAAACTAATAAAGATTGACTCATTTGAATCGTGTTTTTCCCCAACAGGCATCAAGCTACTGAGCATGTAAGTTGTGTGACAGTTTGGGTTATAGAGAAACAAATATTTGCACCTAACTATCACTTTTTTCTCTTGCGAATTAATAATTTTACGTTGCTAAACTGCTAAAGTTGCATCCTAATGATGACAACTCTTTTACATGCATTGACACTTGGTTGTTGTTTGTGATGTTCGGCAGCGATAGTTCACAACACGCCGCTTCCTGCTCTTGCTATCTGAGTGGCAGTAGTGGCACCGCCGGGCAACAGATAACGGTCAAGGTCAACATGTGCAATCTCAACGCGACACAACATACAACCTTACAACGTATTTGAACATGAACAGCATCTTTATTTCGTGGCACGTCACACCTTCAGCAGAAATATGCATATACACGGTACATTTGTCATTATTTTTCTCATAATTACTGTTTTCAAAATGTGTGTATATAAAATTANAATATGCATATACACGGTACATTTGTCATTATTTTTCTCATAATTACTGTTTTCAAAATGTGTGTATATAAAATTAAAAATTATTACAAATAATAACTTTTATTGTGAACTGCTTCTCTGCTCACCTGGCAGCATACTGACAGATCAGCCTGAAAGATACTCTCCCACTTCATCCCTGTAACTGTTATTTTATTTTTATTTTTCTATCAGCATCAAGTGGCTGACATTTCCATCCCTTTTCAACCTACCATAGTCATTTACTCATTGACGGGAAGGAAAATACAGTGCTGTGAATCACTTAACCAAGCAAAGGATTATTCTTATTGGAAGATACTAATACCAAAAATTTTTTCTTCGTAAACTGTGACTATAAGAGGGGGAGGAAGTTATAGTTCATTAACAGTTACTTCCAACTACTCCGAAACCCTACCAAAGTTCTACTTCCAGGATATTCATCCGCCTCATGCAAACAAAGCTTAACCGAGTCTAGAAACTACACTAAAGGGACAATGCACACTGCATTTGTGTGCACTCAATTTAATAATATTTTGCATAATAACTGTTTCTTTTACTAGGCATTACCAACACACCTATTTTCACCCTGGTTTTATTCATATTAATTATAAATGTAATATTATAACTTACAGATGATATATAAGTTCAGTTTAACCAAAAATAAGGTATTTTTTAATATTAACGCAAATATAGAATGCTTGTAACATAAAACATATTTAGGAAATAACCAAGAACGTCATACATTGGGTGATTTTTCAAAGTTTTGATTTAAAAGTGTGAAGAAACTGCAAATAGACTATGTAAGAGGCGGACATTATTCCAGTATACGAGTACATGAGCAGTTTTGAAAGCCCTCTCATTTGAAATAATACTCAATAAATATATTTTATTTTAGCTTTAGACGTTAACTTTCTAGTGCTGTGGAATATACACACTGTGTTAATTGGTTACACTGCAATATTAATTTAAAAAGGTTGTTAAAGTATTAAATATGGTTGAAAGGCAAAGGTAACTAGGGACTCAAAAGTGCTCACTTTACCATGAATAGCCTATACATATTTACATTTATAGTGCAAACTCCATTTTAACTCTAAAATTTTGTGCTGAACTTGACTTGGCTCAACTCAAAGCTTTTTAAAAGTCAAACTCGCCCATCACTTGTATATTCCCATTTAAAAAACCAAAGTTGGTATCGTTATCTCAGTAATTAATTACATCTCAGAATAGACATTGACTGAGTCTTATCAGGCCCTTGGTGCCATTCACGAATTTGAAATCAAAATTTTGATACCTTCAGTGGTTCAGAAGATGTTTGAGGTGAACATCTTAGCTTAATAATCGTGAATATTTAAAACATTTGCAGATCATGTTAGTTACAAAATATACAAATTATCCATCATTGANTAGCTTAATAATCGTGAATATTTAAAACATTTGCAGATCATGTTAGTTACAAAATATACAAATTATCCATCATTGTGTTCAAATTATCCACTAGAGACAAATAACAATGGTGGTGTAATATCGTGCCAACTTCTGTTCATTGATATATTCCATAGCCTTGTGGCCCTCTTTGCCATGGATCTGTAGAATGTAAACAAAATAAATAAAAAATTAATTAATTAATACATATAGTTGGAACAGAATTTAGGGTACCAACATAATACACTGGATGAATAAACTTGTTTCCTCGCTGATAATTTTTTCTTTCTTCTGAATGATGACCAGCTCAAGAATAAACATTATTCAATAAAATACAAATATTACGTAATGTATTTATTTATCAAAAATTTGAAACCAGCACAATTTAGTGGTTTTGCAAACAAAAGTTAACACGTGACAGCAAGGGAAGCGGAATGTTACACCAAGATGGCTTTTGTTTGCGCAAAGTCAGGCGTGCAGACTCGAGGTGGACTCTACTGACGACACGTCTCTATAATCGGTCTACGACCTCGCACTGATCTTGAAGATGGTTGGGGGTAGGTTGCTGGCTGGGCACGAAGTCTGTGGTTGCAAGGTGTGTTGCCTCCAGGGGTACTGAGGTAAGGGTTGATGCTGGCTTACCAACGTTATGTACTCCCCGGGGCTGTTCTGGCCTCTGCTTGGGCTGTTGTCTCTCAGTGGGCTTCTGCAGGAGCTGGTTGGCTGGGGTGGATCCCCACGGTGGATCCCACGTTTGGTGAGTTGATGTGCTGGCAGGAACTAGGCTGGTCGTCCTTAGCAACACAGCTGATGGTCTAGTGATGGGTTGGTCCACGGTGGCTTCTANCTGGCAGGAACTAGGCTGGTCGTCCTTAGCAACACAGCTGATGGTCTAGTGATGGGTTGGTCCACGGTGGCTTCTACCTCCAGAAGTAGTGGAATGCCACGGCACAACAATTCCACGGCAGGGTGAGCAGCTCCAGGGATCCTAATCAGGGAGCCAATGAAGTTAGCAGGGAAGGTAGTAAAGTGAAGCTCCACTAGTTGGCGGGTAGCTCTTTCCCACGGGGTCAGACAGCTGAGGACTGGTGTGGGTTGAGTGTGAAGGGAATGGTTAGTAGCAAGGACAGCAGCTATCTTTCTGTTGTTCCACCTGCTTTGTCTGCGGGCGAACGGCATGAGCTGAAAGGTTCTTACGTTCACTCCTAAGGAGGGTGGCAGGCGACAATCCCCTAGCTATTGTGTATACCAGAAGTGCCTTGGTCAGTCCTTGTCAGGCCTGGCACTCCCTCTGGCTGAGTTTATACGCTCTGGAAGGAATGGTTAGCTGACATGGGTGACCCAGATGCTTCATTGTGTGTCTTTCTGGTGGTTGTGGCTCTACCATACGTGTGTCCCAAGCACCAGGTACCTGGTTCACGGTATGTGTGTCCATCGAATCTGTAGTGTGTGCAATGCACGTGCAGTCCTGGTTAGGGGCTGCCTGTAGTCTTACTCTTGGTCGGTAAAACAGTTGGAAATAATACATGGTTACATGCCACTCCCTTACGGGATGACACTTAAGCAGGTTGGGGAAAAGGGTACATGTTAACTCTAGAGCAAGGGAAACAGAACTAACCTGGAATACGTGTTTTATCCTATTAAGAATATAACACGATGACCCGTACTATTTCCTCTCCTAAACATACCCTAGGTAATCAACGGAACGGTTTGAAGGGCAAGACAGGTGGCCTGTCCGCTGAAAGAGCCTGACTTGAAAGCGGACGAGAGCGACAACTAGGTGTTGTGAAAACAACTGAACCCTAACTGCAGCTTGTTAGTCCTGAAGGGACTCAGGGCACAATGTGTGGTGTACTTGTTGGGTATGGTGAACTTTGACGGCAAGTATCAGGAGTACCGACGAATTTTTAGCTGCACTGGTGTTGAAGGCAGTTTGGCAGCTGTGTGAATGGTATCCGCTGCTCGCTTAGGAGCAAACTCTTGCATGCCGTCCAGTTTCTTCTTGGCGGAGATGGCAACATGACTTCCTATTTCCATAGCTAGGTCTTTCGGTATCTGATGTTTCCTGAAGGGTGATGATAGCCTGGCCTAAGAGGTGGCTAGACGGGGTTCAAACCTTCTACCAGAGCATGTGGCACGCACGTAAATGAGGCAAAGTCAAAATAATAATAGTTGTAGAAAGCGTCACGCATCAATTCGTCCCCCATCTGTTGCGACTGAGAATTACCTCGTAGGTTCTGGGCGAAGGGGTTTGGTAAGACGGACCCTTAAGTTGACGGGTTGGCTTCTGGCTCGGCTGATCTTCTTTGCCTCTTGTCTAGGATTGGCAGTGATGCAACTTTCCAGGTTGCGCTATCTCTCTTCCATTGCGGGTCGCTGGTCTGACTGTTCATTATCGCTAACCCCCTGGGGAAAGTGTAACTTTGTTTCGCGGCAGGGAGTTGGGTGAGTGATCCGCGCCTTCAAGGTAACGGAAAAGAAAAGATGCGTCTCTGTCACATTAATGGCTCAAGGCTGTGGATATTATACAGTATAATTTACAGTATTGGCCTGTAAGGAACTCAATTCACATGCAATCACGCATGTACAGTGGAACCGCATTATAACAATAGTCGACAATGGCCAAAATAAATTATCGCTGTAGCGAGTTATCGTTATAACAAAATTTTCCGTGCCCCATAATTTTTTTTATTGTATTTGCCCTTGTAGATCCTGTGTTTAAAGAATGCCGTGAACTACGCATATGCAGCGACAAGTTAATACAAAAAAATCTACGTCTGACAGCGGCATTATGTAACAACCAGCAGACCCAACTTTGCTTCCTCCTCCATTCTTCTTCCCCTCCCCCAAATTTTTGGGTTGTGGGAGGGAGTTAGTTTCCTACCAATCAGTGGGCTACTTCACTCCTTGTCTCTCTCGTTCACCTACCTCTTTGTCTACTGTTTCGCCCCCCTCCACGCCACCCTAAGTTAAACCTGTCTCTCGCCCCTCTGTCTGCTTCCTTTCTTCTCCTGTCTCCACTCCCTTTCCCATTCATGTTNCTAAGTTAAACCTGTCTCTCGCCCCTCTGTCTGCTTCCTTTCTTCTCCTGTCTCCACTCCCTTTCCCATTCATGTTACCGATCAATAAATTCCTCCAAGCCATCTTTGTTTCCATGCCAGACAGAGGATTTCCAGCCTCTCGGGTAGAGAAAAAGGGAAGAGTTGACACAACGTTTTTTTTGAGGGGTGACATTCCAGCACGGCAAAAAAAACCAGCACATCACTGCGTAAAAGAAAAGGTAAAAGAAAAGGAAGCCGGTCAGTAGTTAGAAAAAAATNGCAAAAAAAACCAGCACATCACTGCGTAAAAGAAAAGGTAAAAGAAAAGGAAGCCGGTCAGTAGTTAGAAAAAAAATCTCCCACCGCAGTTGTTGACGTAGTTGTTGCAGTTCTTCTTTTAACATAATTAAAGTATTTTCCAAACATATCACAATCACCACACATTAATGTAGAAGAAGAATAATTTGTTTCATACTACCAGGTGCCACAAATTGTTGGTGCAATTTTATTTTTTAAAGAAAATTCTTCCTGGTATTTGTTGCAAAAATTATGGGGCGTACTATACACAAATAAATACGGTATCATAAACAATGTATAGCATTATCTAGCAACAGTTAAGATGTAATCATGCTTTTACCCTTACACGCCTTGCACGTGGCGATGCTATGACCTTGCAAGAGGCAGAGTCTTCCTACCCCCACAACATGAAAGAAGTGGTAGGCTGCTAGCATATCGCTGCCACCATCCCCCCCCCCCTNGCAAAAAAAACCAGCACATCACTGCGTAAAAGAAAAGGTAAAAGAAAAGGAAGCCGGTCAGTAGTTAGAAAAAAATCTCCCACCGCAGTTGTTGCAGTTCTTCTTTTAACATAATTAAAGTATTTTCCAAACATATCATAATCACCACACATTAATGTAGAAGAAGAATAATTTGTTTCATACTACCAGGTGCCACAAATTGTTGGTGCAATTTTATTTTTTAAAGAAAATTCTTCCTGGTATTTGTTGCAAAAATTATGGGGCGTACTATACACAAATAAATACGGTGTCATAAACAATGTATAGCATTATCTAGCAACAGTTAAGATGTAATCATGCTTTTACCCTTACACGCCTTGCATGTGGCGATGCTATGACCTTGCAAGAGGCAGAGTTTTCCTACCCCCACAACATGAAAGAAGTGGTAGGCTGCTAGCATATCGCTGCCACCATCCCCCCCCCTCTTTTAAAACTTACTGCGCTTTTACCAGCGTACCCTTCTGGCCTCGACTAGCTCTTCTCCCATTCGTACCTCACCCCTCTTTGATCATACCGTCTTCCTTATCCCTCACAACACCCGCCCGCTCCACTTTGCTAGCTTCGGCCGAAGCGAGTGTCGCCATCCGATACGTGTTAAAAAATTTTTAAAATACGAGTTTACAAATGTTTGTATTGCTATAGCGAAAGGCGTCATTAACAGATTTGCGTTATAAACAAAATTAAGTACCTTTGAAATAATAGGGAAAATGGCGGTGCATTTAAAAACTATCGCAATAGCGGACGTGACACNACAAAATTAAGTACCTTTGAAATAATAGGGAAAATGGCGGTGCATTTAAAAACTATCGCAATAGCGGACGTGACATGAAAGGGCATACTCGTTATAACGGGCTTCCACTGTATTACACTGGGGGAAAGGGACAATTGGAAAGCCCAAACTCACATGGGTGTTTTTATACTCTCTCCCCTGCCATGGCGCTGAACGCAAATTCCAAATGGGCTGCTTTCNCCCAAACTCACATGGGTGTTTTTATACTCTCTCCCCTGCCATGGCGCTGAACGCAAATTCCAAATGGGCTGCTTTCAAGCCTCACCTAACTAATCGCATGGCAGTGTGTCTTACCTGTGGCACTGGGTTTGAACTATGGGCAAATACGATTTAAAAAAATTATGGGGCACAGTAAATTTTATTATAACACGGTTCCACTGTACATGCGTGATGGCATGTGAATTGAGTTCCTTACAGGCCAACACTTTAAAGTTAAGATTCACATTATTTGCAAATATTTGTCGTTCATATATGCAGTCTTTAACTTGGCAGGCATTCGCCTGCTGCTACCTACCTCATCGATTATGTANAATATTTGTCGTTCATATATGCAGTCTTTAACTTGGCAGGCATTCGCCTGCTGCTACCTACCTCATCGATTATGTTAGTTGACCTACTTCCGTGGGTTTGTGGCAGCACATGCCATTATGCTGTAGTCAAAGCCTGCAGGTGGACTTGTTACCAGAACATAGTTCATACCTTAATATTATTCGTGAGCAGTTTTTTTTCACTAGTTTTTGTAACTCATTTTACACACATACCGTCTGTTGGGTCACATGGTTTTAATTACCTTTCACGTAACTATAACGTTCTTCGTCGCGGTCTCCCCATATTACTAGCCTAATTTACTTTGTACACTGTTTTCGATATAGGTTTGCGAGTCTTGACTTTTTCCTATTTATCTCCCTCCTTCTTACTATTTACACCAGTGGGCTAGGGTTTTCTGTTTGTTCTCCTCCGTCGTAGCACCAATTCTCCCCATTTCTGGCTTTCACTTCTGGTTCCAAGTTTCTACATGGAATAAGAGCTGCATGCTGAGGGTATGGCCATGTGTACTTTTGCATGGGGCGCCAGGTGGTTTTTCGGTACCTGACGACTTGATCTTTTATTTTGGTGTGGCAGGTATGTGGGGGCAGCTCTCGTCTTTGAGGCTGGGGTTTACCGCTTGGCACGTCTGCTTCACCCTGTGTAGGTAGGGGCTTGACGCCACCCTGGGCCTCGCCTGCTGAGCAGGGCATCTCCAGTTTGGCATTGGCTACGCACATCTACTTCAACCGGGGTAGGCAAGGGCTGATCTACTTTAGCTGAGGTAGGCAGGGGCTCGACAGCACCCTCAACCTGCCCGGCGAAGCAGGACTTATCTGTCCTTGATGGGGGCAGGTCAACATCGCCCTCCGGCACTGCTTCGCTGCTGGGCTCATCTGCTTCAGCCACGGTAAGCAGGGGCTGGACAGCGCCTACGACCTCCCAGGCGAGCTAGGACTCATCCTTCCTGGGTTGGGGCAGGTCAGCATTGCCCTCTAGTGCTGCTTTGCTGCTGGGCTTGTCAGCTTCGACCAGGGTAGGCAGGGGTTGGACAGCGCCCTCGGCCTCCTCGGTGGGGTAGGACTCATCCTTCCTGGGTTGGGGCAGGTCAGCATTGCCCTTGAGCGCCGCTTCGCTGCTGGGCTTATCTGCTTCAATCTCTGCCACCTCCTTACTGAGCTCTTCTCTTGATGAGCAGGATCTGATGAGTGTGAGTGGTGGCTCCCTATCAAGGAATAACCCGACACAAAATTTGGGACCTGCTGGCTCGGAAGCTCTTTTGTGCAGAGCGACCGTCCCTCTGGTTATTCTTTGATGGGGTGGATGGCATGGTCGTTATAGATGAAGTCCCAGCGGGGGCTTTTAGGTCTTCGAGGAGGCGGTTGACTGGAGCGGCCACCCTCCTCCAGTGGCCGATCCTGAAGATGTTCCAGGGTCATCTCATGGACCGGTTTCTTCCCTTGGTTTCTGTCTCCGTGGCTCTGGCTCTGGCCACTGTGGTTCACTTGGCCCAGAGAAGGGATTATCCTCTTCCTCGTCTTCCTTCCAAGGGCCAGGTGTGGCCTCATTCACCTTGGTGGGATCTGGGCAGTGCGTACTCTTCACCCAATAGATGTTTTCCTGCCTCCCAACAACCTTATAGGGGTCCTCCCATTTTTGCACCAGGCCGANGTACTCTTCACCCAATAGATGTTTTCCTGCCTCCCAACAACCTTATAGGGGTCCTCCCATTTTTGCACCAGGCCGACACAAAATTTGTCTCGGGCTTGGCTGAGAGGGTGATTTCAGAGGAGAACCTTTTCCCAGACTCTGAAAGCTCTTATCCCCGTCTGGAGTTCTTGCTTTCTATGCATTTATCTTGAGCCTCTTGTGCTTGTGTGCGAGCCAGGGTTTCCAAAAGCACTGTCTCAGGGTGGGGCATGGTGGCAGGTTCAATGTCCCACTGCTAATCCCCGGGTCTTCGTAACGGATGTACGAAGAACAGTTGACTAGGGAAGGCGTTGATAGCCTTGTTGCGTCAGCGCAGAGTGAAGAGGATATCTGGTAGATAGATATCCCAATGCTTGTAGTCTGTACCCACACTTGAGTCTGAGACTCTTCTTCTGCTCCTGGTTCCTCTGCTCAATGGGGTTAGCTTGCGGGTGACATGGGGGCGTGGTCCATATTTCTACTCCCTATTTGTTTCAGGCTTTTTTCCAGGCCATTCCCATAAACTGAGTCCCATTGTCAGTTAGTATGGTTTTTGGGTAGCCCCAACGGCGAAAGAACTCATTTTCGCTCTAACTTGCAAATAATCCCTGGGGTCTCTTGGCTTGGTAACGGGAAGGCCTCAACCCACTGTGAGAATTGGTCCATTATCACAAGTAAGAATCTGTTCATTTGTGTACTGCAGGGGTAGGGGCCCATCAGTTCGGCTGCCAGGTACATCCAAAGCGTGGGCGGCCGACATGGTGTCTCGGTGGGCTTGTGTATAGGGTAAGCCTTGTGGCAGCAGCATGTCTCGCAGTTGGTAACGTACTGCTGGATGTCCCGACTCACCCCATTCCAGATATATCATTCCCGATATTTCATAGGGTTTCTTGTATCCTCTGGTGTCNCTGGATGTCCCGACTCACCCCATTCCAGATATATCATTCCCGATATTTCATAGGGTTTCTTGTATCCTCTGGTGTCCGGCCTGACGGTGATCGTGGTGATGTTGACATATTCCAGGTCGTAAGTCACTATGTACCCACAGCGTCCATTTTGCCCCTGGGTTCCTGTTGCTGGAATAAACTAACTCGTTACGTAGTTCGTAGCATTTCGTAGCATTCAATAAGCATTTCACCCCATGATCTTGCTGCTGATAGTATGCCAAAGTGTAACGACTCACCTGGAGTTACTGTAGTTGTACATTCTCCTCGGGGCTACGTGGTAGGGCAGGAGGTGGGGACATCCTTTCTCAGTTCTATTGTTTGGGCCCATCTTGGTCGCCATATTAACTGAAGAGGGCGTCAGGTAGATCATTCATCTTTCCCGGACAGTGTTGTACTTCAAACTCAAATTCTGTTAAAAACATGGCTTAGTAACTGAGCTTCGCCTTTGTGTTTTTTGACTTGTGGAGCCAGTTGAGGGCTTTGCTATCTGTCCGGAGTATGAAGATCTGTCCCTCTAGGTGGTACCAGTTCTTACGCATGGCCAAGATTACGGTGAGGCACTCCTGCTAGTTGATGTGATAATGCTGTTCCGTTGCGTTGAGTTGGATGCTGGTTTAGGCTATCACCTGGGGCTTCTTGTCTGGGTCCTCTAGGTAAAGTACCATGCCCAGTCGCACACGTCAGTTTGTAGGATCAGCGGCCTACCTTCTTTGGGGTAGTGGAGCAATGGAATAGTCTGGAAACTGTTCTGCGACCCACTTCCAATGAACTTCCTTCTCAAGTAGAGTGTTTAAGGGTGCAAACAGTTGCGCAATATTGGGCACAAAGTTCTGCAACCAATTGCACAGTCCTAAGAATCGTTGAAGCTTCTTCTTAGTCTGGGGTTCCTCTGCTTCGAGGATGGCGCTGGTCGATCCTCTCTGTGGTTAGATCTCCTTCTGGGGTGATTATGTGTCCTAGATAATCAATGTTGACCTTGCCCTTGGACAGTTTTCATGTTAGTCCATTTATCTCCAGTCATTCTAGGACCTGCTGCAGGTGGGTTCAATGCTCCTCCCAGGAGTTAGAGTAGATAATGACATTGTCCAAGTAGGTGAAACAGAATTTTCCAATATAGTCTGCAAGGACCTCGGCGGACATGAGACGTTGAAAGGTTGCTGGTGCGATTTTCAGTCCAAACTGCATCACTATGAATTTTAGGGTCTCATCTTTGGGTGTGGCGAATGCATTATACTTGAAACAGTCAGGATGTACCGCTATTTGCCAATACCCGGACTGCATGTTTAAGGTTGAGAAAATCTTGGCCCTTCCAATATCTCACAACGTGTGCGCCAGGTTGTCGGCCAGGAGCGACGGGGTGGGTTACATTGTTCAATCCTGGTAGTTCACACAAAATCTTAATTGCCCATCCTTCTTTGGTACTAAAACTATCAGGAAATAGTATGGGGAGTTTGAGGCTCCACTATCCCTTGTTCTGTCATCGCCCACACGTGGTTCATAATTATCTCCCGACGTTTAGCAGATACTCTGTATGGCCGGCAGTACAGTGGAACCTCGAACCATCGAACACGGTTGGACCAAAAGTCCGTGTCCACATAACATTTTCTGTGGTCCCAACAAAATTCCTAAGTAAATAATGCTAAAAAAATTTTGTTTTTGCCTAACTCANAAAAGTCCGTGTCCACATAACATTTTCTGTGGTCCCAACAAAATTCCTAAGTAAATAATGCTAAAAAAATTTTGTTTTTGCCTAACTCAAAATTTAATTTTTACATCATAGATNTCTCCCGACGTTTAGCAGATACTCTGTATGGCCGGCAGTACAGTGGAACCTCGAACCATCGAACACGGTTGGACCGAAAGTCCGTGTCCACATAACATTTTCTGTGGTCCCGACAAAATTCCTAAGTAAATAATGCTAAAAAAATTTTGTTTTTGCCTAACTCAAAATTTAATTTTTACATCATAGATNACAAAATTCCTAAGTAAATAATGCTAAAAAAATTTTGTTTTTGCCTAACTCAAAATTTAATTTTTACATCATAGATCAAACAAAAATTTCTGTCGCGTCACCAAAAATTACATGCTCCAATCATTAAAAAATGAAGTATTAAAAAAAAAGTTTAAGTATCAACTGTACTTGCCAAGGCATATGAAGTCTGTATACAGTACATTATGTACATATGCACAAGTTATACTAATAGATAACGCAAATAAAATAAATTTTCAACACACGTTGTTTTTGCTTATGTCTCGCTGTCCTGCATTTAGTCCTATTTATGTAATTTACCACTTCCGAAATAACCTGTTGATTTCGTCACAATGTCACACTTCACTCGTATTTTGTAACGAAAAATAGTAAATTATAACAATAGACGTTGAGACTACAAATCATGTATTTAAAGAGCACGAAATACAAAAAAAAAANAAAAATAGTAAATTATAACAATAGACGTTGAGACTACAAATCATGTATTTAAAGAGCACGAAATACAAAAAAAAAAAAACCAGTAAAAAATTTTGGAAATAGAGTACATATGTACAATGAAATATGTATTGTAGAATTTTATTAGANAAAAAAAAACCAGTAAAAAATTTTGGAAATAGAGTACATATGTACAATGAAATATGTATTGTAGAATTTTATTAGACGTTCAGCAAACAATTGCAATGATTACGGCAGCAGCCATGTTGGTAATGACCAGCAATTACAAGAAACAGTGGTACCAGATTTTCGAGATATTGATTTGCGATGCGATGTTGCCTACAACACTCGCAAGTTTTTTATTTAAATATTTTTTCATGAAAATTACGAATGCATTATGTATAAATTTAACACTAATAAATATGCCCGGAAAGTAAGAAAAAAGCAACNTTTCATGAAAATTACGAATGCATTATGTATAAATTTAACACTAATAAATATGCCCGGAAAGTAAGAAAAAAGCAACACAAAATTAAGGAAATCCTATTCACTGCAGTTTATATTAGAGATGGGCGGGAAAGGTAATTTGGGCTCTGGGAAAATTTTGGGCAGAAAAATAATTTTCCTCAGTAAACAGGACCGGATCGGGAATTTTTCGGTACACTAGAAAATTAACTAAATGTACAAATAAAAACTTAAGATTAATGTATTATGTCAAATTATGCAATTCACAATCAAATGTATGCTATCACAATACATATTGTAAGTTTTGACACAAAACAAATACTGTAACCGTTGAATTATACTAAAATATTATCCACCTTGAAAATGTATTTCTGGACAGAACTGAATAAAGTGGTTGGGCTACTTTGGGTATTTCATTAAATTTTTTGTTTTCTACGACACTATACGGCAACATAGCACTAGCTATCCATTCACCTATATTATCTATTATTTTTGTAGCCCTTTTGTGAGTAGATGGCCACTTATTAGTGTCGTCCAAGCGAAGCTGATTTTGTCTTGGTTCTGCTGCTTCATTTAGGATGTCAGTTTGCTTATCCCTGCCTAATTTCTGTTTTTTTTTTCCATTTTATCAAGTTCACTTTTGAACACAGGATGTTGAGAAATGTGTCTTTGAAGGCCAGATGTACTACCAAAATTTGTTTTCAATACTTTAGAGTAAAACTTGCATTTTGATGACACATTGTCTGGCATTTTTTCGTAAAAATACCAAATAGGCGCTTTGAATTTCTCACCACTATTTGTTATATCCATGTTTCTTCTAATGCACTATGTAAACAAACTGTAGAGTAAGTAAATAAAATATTAAAAACAAACTTATAAATAATGTTTAGTAACAAATTAACATGTCATAGTTATAGGTTACCGCACTACAAATCGCACACAATATTTAAACTTTCATTCAAAACTACAAGTTTATTGATAAAAATTAATCTCTGAATAAAAATTTAATTGTGTTACATCATGTAATAAATAATACGAACTTACGTGGAAATGCAATTGCATTCTCACCAATTCAAATGTTATTTTACATGTATGCGTTTGATATGCCTTTCAGCCCGCGANTGGAAATGCAATTGCATTCTCACCAATTCAAATGTTATTTTACATGTATGCGTTTGATATGCCTTTCAGCCCGCGATGAAATTATTTGGTAGTGTTTATAAGAAGTTCGCAAAATTAAACAAAGTTAAGAGTGCGTGAAAAGTAAGAGACTCATTTCATAGCCATCTCAATTCTTAAACAATACACGCTTAAAATTCCAAACATTTCTTTCTTAATGCTTGTGAGCAGTGTGCATTAATTCAGCCGCTAAAATACGTGCAGAGAAAAATCTTTATTCACGCACAATTGAACGCCATTATATCAATAAAAAATATTTTTGTTTTAAAAATATATTCACAATTCTATAACAAGTGTTTTACTTTTACAACGATGGATGGCAGAAAAAATACCATTAGCGAAATGGAAATTCCATTTAGAGGAATGAGCAGTTATTTATTTTAGGATGGCACACAGAAGTTTGTTTACATACGACAGCCAGTGGCAAACTTTGTATGCATTATATTTATATGAAACCATTAATACTGATAGGTATGTTGACTTGCATTTATTTATTATTTACTTATGTTGGCAAGAATAGGGTCATGTAGGTCCTCTCTTACATGTGTGTTATAGAACACAGAAATAACAGCAAAATAATTTAAATAATTTTTGTCCCGAAAAATTTATGAGAAAATAATTTCACGCCTAACCTTTTTTAAAAGTATATTTCCCAAATTTTTCTCGAAAAGTCGGGATCCCACCCAGCTCTACTTTATATCAATCTTAGCTAGTAACTGCGACTGTTGTTAGTTGCCCTATGGATAATACTTCCGCTACATCTGCAGCTATTTCTGTGCTGCAGTTTTAAAACAGGTGTTTAAATACGGTTTTTTATTAAGTTTGAGTGAGAATACATATAAGGTCAACACTTCTTGGTTCCCTTGAGAAATTTATAACAGGGTTCTACTGTATTATGAATGTTTTCTTTAATATTTCCATTTGCATTATTTTAATTTAGTTAAAATTGACAAATACCTTACATAGGCCTATCAATGTGTTCAAAATAAAGTTTAATGAGGTTTATTAAGGTTACAAGTAGGTTGGGTTTTTTTTTTGTTTAACTAATATGTCTAGTCCACATCTACAGAATTTTTATGTCGGTCCCCTGAAATTCTATGGCTAGAGTTTCCACTTTATATTGGGAGGTCATTGGTTAGCCAAATTTTGTGCTGGATACTCTTGATTTGGCGCAACATTTGCCTGTGTCCAAACTCTCATGAGTTCTTTTGTAGAATATTGTGCAACTGCCAGAACTCTGATTTTCCCAGCTAGTTGTTGATATCTTCGGCCTGATTGGAGAGGGGCTGGCGTCTTCATGATGTTGGCCCCAATTGATGGTCATGTGCTCTTGGTTCTCTACATAAATGCGTTTTTGCCTGCAGTCTTATTATGTAGTGTTGGTGCTGTAACCAAGGTTGACCTAAAATCATTTCTTTTCCTGTGTGTTCATGGTGGGGGGGGGGCACTAAGAACTTGACCTGTTGGGTTCAGTTTCCAATACTAAACGTGAGGTCAATTGTCCCTGCAACTTTAAGTATCCAGTCGGGCTGGGCCATATGTACCTTCCTCTCTTTGGGTTTTATGTAGGCGGGTTGGTCGCTGGTGAGTAAATCACTCCGCACAAAATTTTTGGTCGCTACGGAGTCCAATAATGCAGCAGCTGTTGTTAGGTTTATTTTCACCTCAATTCGGGGTGCATCAGGGGGGTGAGGGCTCTGGTCTGGTTGTTTCCGTGGGTCGCTGAACGGTCCTTGTTCCCTGCTGTGTGGACTGCGGGGTTATTACTGTCTCAGATTTTTTTTGTGTTCCCGCTTTCTTTTGGGGTTCTACATTCAGCCTGTTTGACCAGGCAGCCTCGGTTGAAATGGTGTTCTGGACTAAACCAGCAATGAGGTAATGTAGTCTTAGCTGGAGTAGGATCGATACACCCTTCGTTCAGTTTAAGGTCCTCTTTGGCTTTTGCGGGCTTCAATTGGTCCAAAGTCGCTTGTGCGTTCACGTCATTACAAGAGGAGATATTCAAGACCTGTTTTCAGAAATATTGGAGGTTTTAGTACTGACGTTGCTAAAACTGATTTATGTGTTTTTTAAGCAATTTTCTCAAGCTCAAGTAAGTTATGTTCTGATTTCTTTTTTTATATAGATGGGTATTCAAGGCATGACAGCTAATCCTGGTAGTGGACTGTTAAAGATATGTTTTTATCGTCGTTCTCATAACAATCCTGGTGTTGCTGTTAGTTATATTAACCAAATTGATGTGGGGAATATAATATGTTGGAAGACTTTTGCTCTACATGAGAGTGTTATAAATCAAACTGCTATTGTTTCTGTAGCTCAGGCTCCTGTATTGTTTTCACGTAAAATAGTGAAGTTGGAGTTGTGTGACGAAATTAGGATGTTTCGTAAATTGGTTGGTATTACTTGTGATATCCATGTATTAGGACATGTACAATTTATTTATAGTACTTAAATAAAAGTATACAATTTATTATTTGTTATTATTGCTATACAGCATAAACAAACCACTTCATGCTGTGAAAAGTCTCACTTTGGACAAGCGTGAGAACTGATGGGTCGTTCCATTGTTTTGCAGTACTGCTGTTGGAACAGGTGGACGTGTCTCATGTTTAGGGGGTAGCATTGTGCTCAAGTGACTATAATAAACAAGTGTCTGTGTCCTGACCATAGACAGCCACACATTACTGATTTATGAGCAATATCAAAACAAGGCGGGAAATTCTATCAGAAGCACTTCCAAATGTTTTTCACCGTTCAATCAAGTGATTATGAAAATTCACAATAGTGGTGTAAAATATTTCAGTTGGTAAGGTCAAAGTATTTCTTATTGTAACAGTATGATTTTGTCTATATAGTACACATATAAATTACAATTCTCTACATAGAGGGACATTTGAATATAGTAGACAGATAAATCAATAAATCACATATTTGATATATTTAATATATTTGAGAGTCTTTCCGAAAACTGCTTGAGCAGATGAAGTGCTAAATGTTTACGTTAATATACAATTGTTCTGAAACACACATTTACATGTTTGCGACATATATTAAAGGTGCATGTAATAATTTTCATTTACTTACAGTTGCGTATAGCATTAAAAAAATTATTCATCTTTGTTGCTTTAGCTTGTAATGGCAGCATCCTGTAGGTTTATGTAATTCGCTCGGTCTCATTCTACACGTTCACAGATCTGTAGGGGGTTTCAGGAAATTAGTGGCCCAATCACAAAAGTAATAAGAAAGTATGAGAGTTTAAAGTCTATCCTAGCACCGCTTAAACCCTCAACATATGACTTATTTTCTCATTTACAGCTGCCATAATTTATTTTGTTTTAGGAATTTCTTTCGTTTACGTAAAATTCTAATGGCATTCTGAGAATACAGTCTTTGTCAAAGTCATGAAAAACTGTAAACTCGTTTCCTGAAAAACCATTTTTTTCCAAGCGATACAAATATTTCTTTTGACATAGATGCAATGCTGCTGTCTCTTTCCATGAATATCTGCTGCACTGTACATTCACCATCACATGCGCTTGCTGTCAAACTGTTTATTTTGTTTAAAATTTATACTTTTGCAAAATTATTTGTTGTTATTGTAGTAAAGAAAAGAAGAATGCACACTAAAAACCTTGTTTGTGAACCACTACACTTCTGCAAGTACTGATGCTAGTACAAGGTTTACTCAGCATCATAATTTCAGCAAAAACGTTTCATGCAAGCAAATGAAAAACAATGACAATTTTTCAAAGTCCGTTGCGATACTGGAGCTACACAATATATAGCAGACACTAACACTGGGTGATGTGAAGGCAGCTTTTTGTACTACACATTATCTTTGTCAACTAAGCANAATATATAGCAGACACTAACACTGGGTGATGTGAAGGCAGCTTTTTGTACTACACATTATCTTTGTCAACTAAGCACGAATGAGATGTGATTATTGTCTGCTTCGGGGGCACATACAGATAAACCTACGAAATATTGTTCCCTCTCATGGGAATAGCGGATGACACTTTCTATTCTGAAAAATAGTAACGACTTCATGCCTGCTATCATTCACACTCCTTGATAATTTAAAACAGGAATGGATAAAGATACAGATCTCGGGTTTTCATCTACTTATCCAGCAAAATGAGCCTCTTTGCAAAAGTGACTGGATTTTAATTAAATCTTTAACGATCCATATTTTTAGCGCACCTGAGAAACCTTTCGCTTGACTCGCTGTGGCCACTGTAACACTGTGAACTAGGCAACAGCGCACGACTGTGATATGCTACAGGCACCAGCTAGTGGAAGGAGTGTCGCAAATTGTCTGACCTCGAGCGGCCAAGAAGTCCTGTGCCTAGTATAATCTGTTTGACTGATGGTACTGCACCAATCAAGAGGGAGGGTGTGATGTTACTGACATCACAGCTGCTGCTGCGAGGCAGGTGCACCCAGTGCCAAGCAGTGAGATATTGTCCATACGTAACTTAAGACTGGGCCCTTCACACAACAAATTCCATCCATTTTACCGTTCATATTTGCTAAATCACACTTTCATACCTTCAACCTGCAGCTGTCCTTTAATAATTTGCATACAGTAAAACCCCTTTTTTACACTTTTCAAGGGGACAAAGTGAAAAAGTGGGAAAGTGTGAAAGTGTAGATTGACAGGAAGCTTTAAAATTAATCCAAATTACCTTTTGTCTGTTATCTTTGCTCTCATCTTTAATAAACACATTCTGTGGGTAAAATTCAATAAAAAATATGTAAATAATATAAATATTACAGAAATGTCATAACTATATCGTGTTTTCTATCAATGACAACTTAACATGAAAGACTTAACCTCAAAATATACACAAAAAGAATATTACAACAGTTGCCACAAGCAACTTAAACTATTATACCCAACTATTCCAGGCAGTAAAACCTCACTGTGTAATCATGACTCAATTGTACAAATTTTTAAACACAAAGTTGTTCCNCAACTATTCCAGGCAGTAAAACCTCACTGTGTAATCATGACTCAATTGTACAAATTTTTAAACACAAAGTTGTTCCGCCAATGGTAGATTCACGACATTGGCCTCAAAACAAACACTCCAGACAAATTTTATCCAGCTCATTAATTTCCATTCTTTAGTGTATGTATGTTTTTTTATTTCCCATATTTGCATTTTTTTTGCTCTCCGTCCAAACTGTGCAGCATTTTTTGCAATATGTTGTCGTTTTTAAGTGTATGCATGGGAATTCATAGTTCTGAAGCCAGATCAATGCAAGTTCCTACAAACTCATCAGGCTCTTGTACTTTTTAATATTTATTTAACTGAAAATGTTTGCCACCACTTTTTCACCATCACACAAAATAAACTTCAGTTAANCAACTATTCCAGGCAGTAAAACCTCACTGTGTAATCATGACTCAATTGTACAAATTTTTAAACACAAAGTTGTTCTGCCAATGGTAGATTCACGACATTGGCCTCAAAACAAACACTCCAGACAAATTTTATCCAGCTCATTAATTTCCATTCTTTAGTGTATGTATGTTTTTTTATTTCCCATATTTGCATTTTTTTGCTCTCCGTCCAAACTGTGCAGCATTTTTTGCAATATGTTGTCGTTTTTAAGTGTATGCATGGGAATTCATAGTTCTGAAGCCAGATCAATGCAAGTTCCTACAAACTCATCAGGCTCTGGTACTTTTTAATATTTATTTAACTGAAAATGTTTGCCACCACTTTTTCACCATCACACAAAATAAACTTCAGTTAATATTATTAGATACTAAAATTCTTGTAAACGCAATTTCCGATGCAGCTAAGTTTATATTACTGAAGGTTTTATTCCCATAGACACCAACATGTGAAACATTACAAACATACCAACGTGGTGTGCAGTTGAATACCACTAGTGCTTGCAGACGCAGTGAGTCGACTATTGCAGCCATCCTGCTTTCTCATCACTCATTGTGCGCTGATTTCGGTCCTGATCATGGCACACACTATTCCAAATATTCCAAGTTGCTGTAGCATGAAGTGTCATAAACTAGTTAGTATCTCTGGTGTTGGCAATGGTATTGTCGTTGAACAAAATTTCTGCAAAGTAATTCGCGGTAAAGCAATGCATTAAACTTAATAGGGGAGTAAATGAGACCAGGTGAAAACAGTGCTAAAAATGGAAAACAAACACTGGGATCGTAAAAACAGGGTTCTACTGTAATGCATATGTCAAGCAGTGAATAGCAAATGAATTCCACTTAGATTTAATGGCATAACTGTGAGGAAAAGTTTGAAAGTGTCTACAAACTCTTCGACTTTTAATTTTATTGTATCTAAAAAAAAAAAATATATGCTTAATGCTTAACTGCCATGGCGTAGTGTGTTGTGTGCCGGTTGTTTATTGTGCAGAAGGTTCAGAGTTCAAATCTCTAATAAATCATTATCAATCACAGATGCGATCTGAGTCATTGGGTAAAGAGAAGTAGTTAGCCATTCTTCATACATCAAAGATATGTAATATCCATGCTGCACTTATACAAAAGGATAGCTACAGTATATATGTGTGACCCTAGCACCAGCAGTAACTTATTTAAGTAGCACAACTCATCTTGTATGTGCATACATTTGGTATAAATGTAGCTACTGCTATTTCTTTATCTTTGTCTTGTTTACAGTTTCTCTACCATAGTTGGTGTATTTTACATATAATACCAATTGGACAATAATTTTTTCATATTTCTATGTGGAGATAGTTGTATTTTTTTCATGTGTTCACTTGTAAGGTGATAAAAATGTGTTTTTCGAACATTTAGACATTCTCACATCTGTACTAGCAAGTAAAAAAAATGTCATCAATATTTAGTTACAGAGAAGAAGCATCTTACTCAAAAGTAACTAAGAAATTGCAAACAGTAATGGTACTAATTTGAAGCCTGTGGCTCATCTGTAAAATGACACCAGGTTTTTTTTGTATCCTATGACATTTCAACAGTTATTCAGTGTTTAAGGTAAGAAGTCAAAAATTACAGGGAAATATTATATGATAATCAGATTTTACCGGAACAAAAACTTTTTTAATATCAGATTTAAGATTCGGTATTTTTTATTTTCTGCTGCTCTCCAGCAAATAACAGTGCCCAAGTCATATTCATGTCAGTGTGGCCAATAGAGGTTTTCCTCTTCAGATTTGATATTACAACGAATATTTGGAGTTGTCAAAAGAATGTAATATCATTTGAATGCTGAGTGTTTCTGTTTTAAGTAGGGATGGGTCGGTTCGGTTCTTTGGTTCCAATTTATACCGGTTCTTGAGGTTTGACTTGGAACCGGTTTTAGGTTAACAACAACTACTCGGTTCTCGTTTCTAAACAGCAATAAATTTACTGCAAAACTCTGTCCTTATAAAAATAACTACCTCCTGTATAGCGCTCCCTTTTCCCCAAAAATAAGGAAAAAAATTTTGGTGTTGGCACCTTACATGAAAAAAAAAATTAAGGAGTGGTAGTCCTAAACTGTTTAGTGATCACGCCTCTCCCTTCTCTGTCTTTATCACTCAGCAGGTCACTGCATAAAAGAAGCAAAAAAAAAAGGAAGTGGGCTGCCCTGTCACTACANGTCACTGCATAAAAGAAAAAAAAAGGAAGCAGGTTGCCCACTGGAGTTGTTGACATTCTTTTAATGACCATAGGTTAAAGTCATGCCACAATGTTTTGGCTTTTAGTGCCACTGCGTGTTATTTAGTTAAAGTATTTTCCAAACATATCACAATCACCACCTATTAGTGTAAAAAGAAAAGAATAATTTGTTGCATATTTACTAATCTTAAATAAATTTAATACAAGTTTATCTGTATACATTAAATCTTATCTTCACACTTTGTTATTGTTCTATTCTTCGGTAGGTTAAATAAAACATTTAATTAATTTTACTTGCATTGGTTTAATGAAGTTGCAAGCAAAATTCAAGTATTCAAAATGGAACCAAATACTGGAACCAATATTTAAATTGTAGAATTGGAACCGGAACCGATATTTTTTGTCATTCAACCCATCCCTAGTTTTAAGTAAATACCAAACACAGTAAACTCTTCTNGGAACCGGAACCGATATTTTTTGTCATTCAACCCATCCCTAGTTTTAAGTAAATACCAAACACAGTAAACTCTTCTTAACTTGGACTAAACTGGGGAAAGGGTTGTCAGAGTTGTAATTTGTCCACCTTGTCAAGGCCCTACGCAATGACAAATGCTATTCATAGAATTTTGCTCTCTATTGTGGGCTAAATATATTAAACTTGCAAACAGAAATATACAGTTTAATTGAAGTACAGTTGCCTACATGCTATAAAACTAAATCAAGTGCCGCAAGACGACGTGGCATGGACTCGACTAATGTCTGAAGGTATGCAGGAGGCAATTCACACCATGAATCNCAAGTTTATCTGTATACATTAAATCTTATCTTCACACTTTGTTATTGTTCTATTCTTCGGTAGGTTAAATAAAACGTTTAATTAATTTTACTTGCATTGGTTTAATGAAGTTGCAAGCAAAATTCAAGTATTCAAAATGGAACCAAATACTGGAACCAATATTTAAATTGTAGAATCGGAACCGGAACCGATATTTTTTGTCATTCAACCCATCCCTAGTTTTAAGTAAATACCAAACACAGTAAACTCTTCTTAACTTGGACTAAACTGGGGAAAGGGTTGTCAGAGTTTTAATTTGTCCACCTTGTCAAGGCCCTACGCAATGACAAATGCTATTCATAGAATTTTGCTCTCTATTGTGGGCTAAATATATTAAACTTGCAAACAGAAATATACAGTTTAATTGAAGTACAGTTGCCTACATGCTATAAAACTAACTCAAGTGCCGCAAGACGACGTGGCATGGACTCGACTAATGTCTGAAGGTATGCAGGAGGCAATTCACACCATGAATCCTGCAGGGCAGTCCACAAATCCAATCTGCGCCAATTTGAGAAAAGGTTGCACTGCACGTCTGTCACGTTTAATGATTCTCGTCATCGTCATTTGTCCCGTTCTTTTGCGATCTATTTCCGGCCGCAACGATGTCGAAGATGTGATATTTTTCCAGATTCCCGATATTCACGGTACACTCGTGAAATGGTCGTACGCAAACATCCAAATGTTATCGCTACCTCGGAGATGCTATGTCCCATCTCTCGTGCGCCGACTATAACACCACGTTCAAACTCACTNGTGAAATGGTCGTACGCGAACATCCAAATGTTATCGCTACCTCGGAGATGCTATGTCCCATCTCTCGTGCGCCGACTATAACACCACGTTCAAACTCACTTAAATCTTTATAACCTGCCATTGTAGCAGCAGTAACCGATCTAGCTGCTGACCGCATCGCGTTACTCTGATTGCTTCCATACCTCTGTTATTGGCATATGCACGCCTATNTAAATCTTTATAACCTGCCATTGTAGCAGCAGTAACCGATCTAGCTGCTGACCGCATCGCGTTACTCTGATTGCTTTCATACCTCTGTTATTGGCATACACACGCCTGTNTGCTTCCATACCTCTGTTATTGGCATATGCACGCCTATACCAGTTTTTTTGACTCTTCAGTGTATTTGTGTCAAGACAGTCAGTGGAAGGAATTAGGAGTTTGAGATACTTTTGCAACATTAACATTCATGCAATGGGTGTTTATTCAGTTTGCCTGAGGGGCAATAAATCTTGCAATATCAGTCTATTTTGCATGTTATTACTGACATTTTTTGAGAGTTATTACCCAGAAACCACGTTACTCTACATTGTTCTCACCTGCATTCTTTTCGACCCTAATTACCCAACAAGAGGGATGGAGAGAAAAAAAAAATAGGGCTACAATACAATTAGGGATGGGAGTGATTGCACCCTGAGGAGAGGAATCACTTTCGTACCCGGCATTTGGTGCAGTAGCCGTGCAGGCTGTCCCTGCATTATATCTGATCATTCGGGCAGTACTCGCAAGCATGACACTGGGAGGCCAACACTCAAAACATTGAAGGGGAACCAGGAGTTCTGCCTCTCTACTCATCAACTTCTGTTCGTTCCACTGCATGTATAACTGTCAGGGACAGAGGATTGGAGGACGAGAGCTCGTGGCCCAAGGCCCCTGGCACAACGTAAAGTGTGGAGAGGATTATAACCCAACTCACGAATCTCTGTTTGTACCACCACAACTCAAACTGCCGGGGACAGAAAATTAGAGGCAGGGGGAAGTATCCCTCTGTCTTTCGGCTGCGCACCAAGGGAATGTATGGGAATTGCAGGCGTGAACTTTGGGGACCACCTTGAACCCCCCTACCGTGCAACCCATGCAGCCCCTCTACCCACCACCTCTCCAACCCATTGACCGTACCGCCTACCACAAGTCGTACTCCCGTCGCAGAGGAGAACATAACAAGGCAGTTCAGCCTGATAAGTGCCCTCAGCACCCCTCAGAAATAAGTCCTCCTGACATTGGGAATAAAGAGAGGGACAGAACCCAACACCAACGCCAGCAAGCTTACCCTAAACCCTCACGGCCCACCTCGAATCTCTTCACCCCAGATGGGAGACGTCATCCGACCAGCTACGCCAGCCCGTTTGGCAGCCCCTTGGTGTTGTCAGCGCCTTGGTGTTTGTCCCCACACAAGCTCTGGAGAAGGAAGACAACTTTNCGTTTGGCAGCCCCTTGGTGTTGTCAGCGCCTTGGTGTTTGTCCCCACACAAGCTCTGGAGAAGGAAGACAACTTTAGATGTCATCAATTGAACACACAAAAAGAGAGAGTACAGGCCCAGTGGGAATGCTGTCAGTCTGTAGACAAGCCATCAGCGCCCTCTACCTCACTTTTTACACCTTCAACCAAGATACCAGGTAAACATAACCCCTGGATAGGACCAGCACCCCTGTAAGATACAGTTTACCTGAGTGCCAATCAGTGGCACCTATAAATTAGTTAGCCTACCTAGGGTAGTATGTGGTTAAAGCCACCTTAGGACTCATACTACTGTCTGTCCTGTAGTCGTCAACTATAAACAGCCTATGGCCATGTCATCTGCTAACTTTGGAACCCAGGAGAAATAGGCTATCTGCCTTTTAGTGTTAATTCATTATTGTGATCCATGCCTATGAGCTGCACTGACAGTTGTTAATTATCTCTATCCCCCACCTCTTTTTGAGGGGCAGGCTTATTGAAGTAGGACATGATTGCACATTAGTGTTAAGGTTTTTGTGAAGTGGGTTGGAGGGCTTGGTGGAGACAGCCTAGATGTGCACACTGGAGTTTTGGCAGCTCTCTTTTCTTTCCTTGTCTCCCTTTTGCCTTTTGTTCATGTTCCTTGCATGTCCTCTCTTTCTCTGTCACACTCACTCTCTCTCACCGTTCGCCTCTCAAGCAGCCCCTGCTGGCAGGGTCTCCCTCATGGTTGTTTGGCATACTTGCAGCTGATGTGTTGACTCGTTCTTTAGTACGTGAACTGTAAGGATCTTGACAAATATTTTATTGGTAATAGCAGCTCATGTCACTGTTAGAGACTAAGTATCAAGAGCATCTTTGACAGATAAGTCTTTAAAGATGTATAAGATGCAGTGTTTCAGTAGACCAGCCAGCAACTGACACAGCAAAAACAATCTACATTATAACATTTTTGATGTTTATTATTTCTAGCCTTTTGTGTGTGTGNCAGCAACTGACACAGCAAAAACAATCTACATTATAACATTTTTGATGTTTATTATTTCTAGCCTTTTGTGTGTGTGCACGCATGTGTGTGTGTGCGCATGTGTTTGTGAGTGTAGACACACACACATTTCAAGGTATAAAATTTTTTTGAGTTAATTATAAATAGTGTGCAAAAAGCCAGGAAGTTGTACGAGTGATAATGTGTATATTGGTGGGGTGGTCAGGTGAGAGTTCCTTCGTGGGTGTCCCAGCTGCCAGTGTCGAAGCTGACTGTGATGTTCAGCGAGCGGGCCCAGGCCCAGCTGGAGGAGCTTGGGTGTGCGGATCAGCTGGTTGCAGCGATCCGCAATGTGTTGCGGGAAGACCCCCGCTCCGTGTACCTGCGCGAGCGCTGGGGGAACCAGTTCTACACCTTCCTTATTTGCGACCTGCATGTTGGCTGCAAGTTTGTGGATGCCGAGCGCACTGTGACTGTTTTTCAGGTGCGGCCCGCAGGCAAGAAGTGCGAATGTGGCCAGCCTGAGTGGCAGTGCAGCATGCATGGGACTGCCTGCTAGGGGCAGTTATCAGCATGCATAATCATGTTAAAATGTGATAAGTATCTGTATGGCATGGTTTTGAATGGCATGTATTAAGAATATGCTGGATTTACATGCCTTATTTATGGTTTTCCTGGAATCTTTTTTGTGCATTGTTCAGTATAGGGACTATAATAGTAACACACTACATACATTTGATCATTACTTTTTTCCAGTTCTGTGATATTTGTAACCTTTGTCTCTGTTTTTTTTATTAATTTAGAGTGATGTAGTGAAAGTTGTTTCAGCATAATTGTGACAGAATACTGTCAGTTGGTAAACTTTTTAACATGAAAATTTTTTAGGTTTTAATATTTTGGATGTGTATCAATTTTGTTTTACAGTTCCTCTACGAAATATCCATCAGAAGGCACACAAGTACCTGTCATTCCTTTTTATGGAGAAGGGATTCCGTGAACATGATAGTNACGAAATATCCATCAGAAGGCACACAAGTACCTGTCATTCCTTTTTATGGAGAAGGGATTCCGTGAACATGATAGTTAAAGCACCTTGTTATTGGCAAGAATGCTGAACTAGTAATGGTTTGAGACCGCCACCCATTAGCATATCTTGTAGTTTGAAGGCTTGTTCTACCAGCACACCTTTAAATAAGTACCTACTCCATAATTTATGGACCCAAAATCAACATAAACCCTTAGGGCACCTCAACTATAGAAATACTTAAACAAATTGTTAAGAAAAAAATTGATGCCACAAAAGAAAAAGAACAATCTTACATTGTTCTCCTGTAGTTGTTTTTATAGTTTTAGTGCAGTATTTGAAAACCATCACATTTGGAGGTTATTTGAAAAACTGACCTTAATGTGAAATACTTTGTAATGAGATTTAACTCTAACAGAGGCCATTTTTATACTCCTGCCTCGTGCTTTACTCTGTTGGCTGTTCCAACTTTTGTGGATCATTATCTCAAGACTTTTGCCTTAGTTCAATTACTGCCAAGCTGGTAACTATTTCATTAGGATCCAAGCAAGGAACAGATTTTGTTAGCACCTATTCAAGAGGTAATTTTTTTGTCACTTTTTTTAAATGAACCCAACGAAACGTGCTTGGCATTCCCAATAAAACTGAACAATTCCCAGATCAGTTGCATTCTATTTGAGAGTGCATTCCTCATTACAAAACCATTATATGTATATTTATTTAAAAATAATAGGTTACTGTTCTGTGAAAAATCAATTTCCTTAAACAATGAATCTTTTTGCAGAATTTAAATTTCAATAACTCTTTTCAGTACATTGTTAGCAGCTGAAGAGTTCAGAATACAAAAATTGTGCTGTAAGGTACTCTGCATAAAACTAATGAAGGAAAGGGTAATTAAAATTTCCAGCCACTGTAAAAAAAAAATTTTTACTATAAATTTACAGCTCTTGAAACATCATTAAAGATGCTGTGCAGGTTATAACAGAATGAAAATGTTAACACTTTTCTCGTCATTGATAAATTTTTAAACCTAGGAAGTACAGTAATTCTTGAATTCGTGATGCTACTGCAGTGTTCTCTACCCATTTAAATGCTTAGAATTTTATAGGAAGAGTTGTGAAACCAGTACTTTATGTGAACTTTGCTCTTCTAGCAGGAGAATGATTGAATAAGAAATACTACATTGGAACATGAACAAAATCTGCAGTGATCCACCAAGTATTAAGTATCCTTTATTGCTGCTTTGGAAGTTCATCAGTGTTTGTAGACCAGATCTACATCATACACACATTCAAAAGAAAAGGTGTCATTGTGTTCTCTTTCATTTATACATAGATCTCTCCAAATCTTCAAATTTACATTTGGCACATCCATTGACAGCAGAATGATCTTCATAGTTTCTGTATTTTCCTCTGCCTGGAGTACTTTTATCAAATCATCTGCACAAGTTCTTCCCAGAGACAAAAGTGAAAAACATCTTGTGATTTCTGGTGTTCCATTACTTCTGTATCCAACACAGATATCAATCTGCTTCTGTGGGTGAAGGCTTTTTCATAAAATCCTAGTACTGTGTGTTCATCTGTTTACACACAGGTAAAAAGTTATTGTTTGGAGAATAATCCTAAACCATTAACATTTTTAAAAAAAACATTTTTTTTACTTTAATTTTTAATTTTGGATGCAATTAAACTTTCTGGAAACAACCCGGCCAGCTACCTGATGGTATGACCAGAGGAGTCTATCCACTGAATAAGGAACACTGCGGTTATGTAGCGTCTGTACCAGTGCAGTGGTCTTAGAAACATGACATGCTGCTAGCAGCACTTCAAAACTAAAAATGCTGCATTATACCAAATCAGAAATCCTGTGGTGTTTGTAGTGTGACAACTTCAGTAATGAGGTTCTTTACTGCAGGTTATTGTGCTGGTTTCTGGGAACAGAGTACAAATATAAGGTCCATTATAATAATTGGGTACAATAAATTACTTTACAAATNCAGGAGTAGCACTTGTGCTGGTTTCTGGGAACAGAGTACAAATATAAGGTCCATTATAATAATTGGGTACAATAAATTACTTTACAAATAAGTGGTACGTGGGCATCCAGGTAGGTTACGTATTCTGTGTTTTTTCTCTGCACTGTCTGCACAGGTATTCTAATCTGATAGAATCTTTCACCTTGCTGGACTGACATATTAAAGTAAAATGGATAAATGTAGTTACAGTTGGTGCAGTGAAGTCACGTACTGGATGTTTCCTTACTTTTACACTGCAAATGATGTGAGTACTGTCTGTTGCAACAGTGGCTTTACATACTGTTTCAGGGTTGGTTTTTTCACTTATAGATTTTCCATTATTGAGTGGTACCAACTCCTCAGTGTCTTCATTACTGATTTTTAAATGGCCTAGATCTGTGTTCTGTAGTTCACCCTCGTAACACCAACCACATACATATTGTGTTGCCAGTGTTTGTGGGGAAGGGAGGTGGCAGTGGTAGTGTACATTTGCATGTTGGACGAAGTATGCTCCTATAATCTAGAACTCGACTAACTCGGTTCTCTCCTACAACAGAACATTTCTGGTTCTGGCTGCAGGTACAGATGATTTTGTGTGTAGTACATATGTTTCCCACAAGGTTTACCGAAGCAGAGAGCCTAGGGGCCAGGGTATACAAGTTTGGAGACTTTGAGTTTTGAAACTGTGTCCATTAATATCTTCCCTTGTGGCAGGGGCAACACTAACAGGAAACAGGAGGTAGATATTGCAGAGACAGTATTGGAGTTTATTTATCTATGCATGTAGAGACAGCAACATTGCTGGAGTGTGGACCAGCTGTCAGCAAGTCCTAGTTGGTGCTTCATGGATCTGTGTACCCTACCATGGCAGGGTTTACGGTGTAAGTGAGGCTAATTTAGTTTAAAACATGTGGAAATAAATTGCATATTTGCATGGGAATATGGTTTTTTCCTCTATGGAGAAAAATTATTTCTTTCATCATACGTAAGACACACGCTAGACATATATCTTCTTTATAACATATCAGAGCACTTGCAAAGAAAAATAACATTCAAAGACACAAAACTCTTCAGCATAAATATCAAATCAAGGTAGCTATTAACTACTCTAACTACACACGAATAAAATTTCTAACAATACTTTCACTGCATTTATTGAACATGTGCTTGCAAATTTGTGAAAATGAAAATCCCTATGTGCTGACGTGGTTGTAGAGAAAGTGTAATTACAGAAGTCAAAGTTCAAAATTATAGTAACAAAGTGCTGGAGTTTCATTGCTTCAGAATACCACCATCTTTACAAGCATTATTAAATAAATAACATTAAAAGAATGAAAAATTATGTAAATTAGAGTGCTGCTAAGTACTCTGTCAAAGTCTGTTCCTGAATCAAAACTAAGTCTTGTAATGTTGCAGACGTCAGATTTGGTTACTGGAAATCACAGCTTTAATTGCTCACTCTGCAGAGACATGAGACTTAAATAAAGGCACCATATTAAAAGAAAATAAAAGAATAAGTGTTGGACAGTTTACTCCGAATTTTATTCAAGTTAAATTCACATTCGTCAAAATGCAGAGTCACGAACAGTCAGCTGTACAACAAGCCAGGAGAATCACACAACAGCGCTGTAGAGTTAATTAATTATTCACGTCACTAAAAACTCGCGTCGCGAGAAAATTACAAAGACAGGAGGTACGTAATTGTACCTTCTAGCACTCCAGTGACCTGCCACACCGGTGGAAATAATTTAGTAGATAAAAGTTGTTCTACCAAAAATTTAAGTTAAAAAAAAAAAGTAGTAGTCACTGGTGCTTGCCGGTGTGGGCGAAATTTGCTATTCTTCCATCCTAAGTGTCTTCCTCGCGGGCTGGTCGTAATCTCTGTTGGCTGGCGGAAGGCGCTCATGGCTAATGTTGTCACGTGCTCTACCCTCACTCCTCAAACCAGGGTGCTAAAAACTTATCCAAGTAAGGGCATTGCTTGGTATAGAATCCCTTCAGAGACCATGCAAACCCCTTCACAACCACTTTCCCATGCCAGCCGAACTGCGTCGAAGTTAAACATTCAAATTTATAGAGCATACTCAAAATTTCAACAATATCTATGAATATTGTAATAGCCCTTATCTCAGATTGCTGACACAACCAACCTCAACTGTGACTTCAGAAAAAGCAAACGCATGACAAATAAACATACTAAAATGGCCAAAACGTCTGAAATACTGATAAGCAATTACAATTCCTTGCAAAACAAAAGAAAATTAACCAAATGTCCCAATTAGTTAGTATTAACTGCATAATTACAGTCTGCTCACATAACTGGCAAAATAGGTTTGATGCTCCCATAGAAAATTACTATAGATCCAAAAAATAAATTAAATTAAAATATGTTATTCTCTTACTTAAAGTTTAGAAAAGTTCCAAATAAAATGCTAGTTAATCAAAGATTGTTCTGAGATTTAAAATTTGCTCCGGCGCTAGAATAAATAGGGCATATGGATCTCTGGATCATATATCCATACCACAATTATAATGTCTCCACAAAAATTACTTCAATCCAATAGTTAAATTTACAAAAGTTCCAAGTCAAGCAAAATGGAACACCTATTAATCTGTACGGCCAAGAAAATTCAATAGCGTTTGTACTTTATATGGTGGCGTCATGGCACGTGGTCCAGGCGTCTGAATAACGTAAGCCTTGCGCGCTCTTCTTCATGATGCCGCTTCTTAACATTAAAACTCAACTTCTGGGACTCAGATTCTAACCTAACTTGGNCATTAAAACTCAACTTCTGGGACTCAGATTCTAACCTAACTTGGCTGGCGCCAAGATTTTTCAAATCACAATTCCAGCGAAATTTGATAGTCCGCCTCACTTGGTCCTACCAGAGTTATAGTTACTGCAACTTACTGTCTTAGTAGCCACAAAAAAACACTACTTTCGGTCAGTGACCAGAACTGAATAAAAACTGAAAATATAAAAAATTTAATTACAATGAAAATAAATCTGAAAGCATTTACTTGCATTCCAAAAATTATTGAAATAAGTTATTAACATAAAAATGTCTAAAAATCATTATTTCAATATTTAGGTTAGAAATTCCTGCAAATTAAATCAATATTAAAAATAGATGACTGGTGTACAAATACCATTAAAATTTAGTCTAGGGATGGGCCGATTCCGATACAGTGATACCGTTGGTGTAAAGAGGTATCGACGATGCAGATTCTTCACTCAGAAAAAATGTGATTCCTTGTAAATACTGCAACACTTAGTTCTGACGTGAATATAATTTGCTGTGTTTTATTACCGTATTTGCTCAATTCTAACCACAATTTTTCCAAAAATAGTTTCGAAAAACAAGGTGCAGATTAGAGTCGAGTATCATAAAATTTTGGCCTGAAAATAGAGCTCTAAGTGCAGCAGTACTGTTTATTTGGTTAATTATTTTTAGTTATACTCATGCCATTTATAGTATATATGTTAATAAATTAAAATATAAGGTTTTAAAATTTTTAAATAAGGTGGATAATTTTTTTAAAATTTTAGTTGAGATCCTCATAAAATGGTTCAAGGTTTATCTGCTTCGTGAAATTGTTCATATAAGTTACATTTTCTACAGATGGAATCATATGCAGGGTGTGAAATATAATACTTCGTGGTAATTCCATAACAAAACATATCGCATACAATACATGCTTCGTAATATGAAACATATCCTCCAGCAAAAAACACAAAATTCCGTGGTAGCCATACATAAAAGCAGTTGAACCGATCGGGTGGATGCAAGTTTGCGAGAACAGGATCTAAAGTAATCTCTAAACAGGATCTAGGGTGATGCTCCATCTAGTGGGAAGCCTTGCAATTGTATGTTGGCGTATCAGCGCAGCCATATTGCGGATCCTTAACAATTACATGCACTAGTTGCCATCAATCGTGTACAATTTCATAAGCTAGAGCTTGTTAAAAACAGTCTACACATTATATTCAAACGAAAGCTATCCATAAATGGTATGGCTCAAAAACTTGAATTACTGTTGCAATATTCTTTCAAAAATGTAATCAATGATACTATTAAACTAATGATACTATACTACTAATTCTGTCCTTTCCCCTTCTCTGCGATTCGGTTTTCAGTACAAAAACTATGGCTGCGATTAACATTTCAAACGATTTTGTATGCATCGGCTGTACCGTTTAATGTTGAGTAATGGGATTAAAACGCAATGCATCATTTATAGTGACAGAAAAAAATATGTGTTCTTTTGCTTCTTTAAAATAAAATGTTGAATATTTTTGTAGAATATTATGAAAATACATCGTCTGGGAATCTATTTGAAATCTATGTATCAAGCTTGGATTGCTGAAGATAAGCAGGCGATGTAATTATTTGCTTACGAAGGCACACTTTAGTCCATTCACAGTTACTTCCAACTTTTATGAAGCCCTGCTAAAGTTCTACTTTCAGGATGTTCATCCGCCTCATACAAACAAAACTTAACTAAGTCTAAGAAATTACACCAAAGGGACCACGCAGTACATTGTGCGCTCTTAGTTTAATGGCATTTTGCATGAGAACTATTTCTTACTAGGCATTACCAACATACCTATTTATTTAATGTATTTCGGCATGTATAGGCTGCACATTTTTACCAAAAAAATTACTACAAAACGTGGGGTGCAGCTTGTNATTTAATGTATTTCGGCATGTATAGGCTGCACATTTTTACCAAAAAAATTACTACAAAACGTGGGGTGCAGCTTGATTACAAGATATTGGATTTAAAAAAAAATTTCCCCCCAAAACATGTTTAGAAATTTGTCAACATGCAGTACGCTTCAATGATTTAACTTAGTTTCCAAGGAAGTCAAAAAAAATGGTAAATATCTAGTTTAGGGGCTTTTCTGAAAATAATAAAAAAAACTCCAGAAAGTGGTATATTTTGACTCTACTAATAACGTAGAACACGAATATATTGGGGGCATAGCTTTAAAATAAGTACAACATATTTTTAAAAATTGAACAAGTTTGTGAGGTGACTGTTTCTGACAGTTTGTTTACGTTTTGAA
>NQII01002947.1:84935-153921 GCA_002778355.1 Clitarchus hookeri
AATATTGTATAATCTTATATTACTGTACAACCTTACAATCCTAGGTTAGTTTAGAGCCGTACAATCCTAGGTTAGTTTAAAAACGTAAAATAGTGATTCACCCATCGTGGAGTTAGGTTCTGTTAGGTTAGGTGGGTACATGTTAGGAAATTCGTCGTACGTTAATGCCTCTAGTATATTCGTGTTCTACATTATTAGTAGAGTCAAAATATACCACTTTTCGGTGTTTTTTTTTTTTTTTTACAGAAAAGCCCCTAAACTAGATAATTACCAAAAAAATAGTAAGGAAAAATGAATGACTCATCACTCACACATATAGAAAAACAGGGTTGCTACAGGTATAGAAAATCAGGAAAAGTCAGGGAATTAAAAATTTTCAGGGAAAATTTCTGGAAAATTGTAATTCCCTCATTGTTTGCTTCACCTCTTGCCGAAGTCGCATGTTCACATGCTTATAAAATAAAAATAAAGCTATGTAGGTTAATGGAACCTACTACACTTTATTTGCAAGACAGAGTAGTGTAAAGTAATATTCAAAGGTTCGGGGGGACTCGTCTCCAATTATTTACTATATGCCGTCAAACATCGGACTTTGTTCACACGGGTGCTCCGAATTCGCATGTTCAGAGATTTATAAAATTAAAGCAAAGCTATGTAGGTTAATAGAACATAACACATTTTATTCGCGAGACAGAGTAATGTAAAGTAATATTAAGAGGTCCAGGGGACTCGGTCCAAATTGTTTGCTATAAGCCTTCCAACACTGGACTTTGTTCACATTGGTGCGCTCCAAAGTCGCATGTTCAGAGGCTTATAAAATGATAGCTAAGCTACATAGATTAATAGAACCTACCGCACTTTATTGGCAAGACAAAGTAGTATAAAGTAATATTAAAAGGTCCAGAAACTTGTCTCCAATTATATTATTTGCTATAAGCCTTCAAACATTGGATTTTGCTCACATGGTGCTACGACTTATACCAAAAAATTGGAGACAAGTCGCCCGGACCTTTAAATATTACGCTACACTACTCGGTCACGTGAATAAAGTGTGGTAGGTCCTATAATTAGTTACAGCAACATGTTTGCCAAAGGCAGTATGCATGTAGCGTACAGCGTAAAGTTACATAACTAAATATTTTCATATATCTTTCATGGTTGATTTTTTTAATAGTTAAAGGTTTTACATTAATCATATTTTTATACTTAGCTCTATTANAAAAATTGGAGACAAGTCGCCCGGACCTTTAAATATTACGCTACACTACTCGGTCACGTGAATAAAGTGTGGTAGATCCTATAATTAGTTACAGCAACATGTTTGCCAAAGGCAGTATGCATGTAGCGTACAGCGTAAAGTTACATAACTAAATATTTCCNATGCATGTAGCGTACAGCGTAAAGTTACATAACTAAATATTTTCATATATCTTTCATGGTTGATTTTTTTAATAGTTAAAGGTTTTACATTAATCATATTTTTATACTTAGCTCTATTAACAACAAAATTAAATTATAAAAGCAGCAGATGACTGATGCAGTCAATGAAGAGAGTAGGAAGATTGTGGTGCTGACAGCTACTTGTAGTAACGCAACTTTTAGTGTTCTCCTCCAATCTGCTGAAGATTTATGTAGGCCTATTTATCATGCTCAAGCAATTTTCTCTCTTTAAAAATTTGAGAATAGTTTTTATTTTGTTCGTCTCTGCATAATTTGAAGCCAGTGAAAAGTAATAATATGAAAATTCTTTAAAAAAAATTTCAACCAAGGATTATTGATTGATGCTGGAATATTTTCAAATTTCTTGAAAGAGTCAATGTTTTTAATATTACCTAGGAAGTATTTGTGGCACACAAGAGTTTGGTTATATGTATTTATCCGTTTTGCAATAGCGCTGTGCATGGGATTTCATTTTTTAGTGTCAGTGTTAGCATGCCTATTGGATAAGAAAGTCAAGAAAATTTTGTTTTGAGGTTCTGGAAAATGGAAAAGTCAGGGAATTATTTTAGTTAGTACCTTTAGCAGCCCAGAAAAACAACTTTGGGCACAGGCTATGTATAATTTAAACAAAAAATGCTCGCTTGGCCGCCACTTGTAACTTGAAGTTTGCCCTGCAACTAACTCTGTCTTTTCCCATTTCCAGCTTTAAACACACACATTAGTACTACAAGTACGTTATTGCACAATAGCACGACTCAAAACTCTTATTAAAAATGCTGGTAACTGATTGATAACAGCAAACGGAAAGTTATACAACAGCGGGAAGGGGAGGAAACAAGCAACACATGGGAGAAACTGATACGTGAAAACGACAAGAAAAGGTGGCTGGAAGGGTTGTGCCGACAAGAGGGCGTTATAAGGTCAGAGTCCTCTCCCCTGTGTAGCTACCCTTACCATTCTCTCTGTCTGGCAGAATACTGTGCTGTTGCCACTTTTCAGTAGGCAGAGGCCAGCCGACGTGGCACTACACACGCAACGGCAAACTAATTAGTTTGATATTGCCTTAGTTTGCTGCTGCCGCGCTGGCTGGCCACTGTACTAGCACGATGAGGCCCGGCAATATTTACGGGAATACAAAAATGCAGTGCAGCCTGTACTTGAAATATTAATTATCGCTAATTTTTCATCTAAATTTCTGCTGCGGCCTATACACGCACTCTGCCGATGCACGCCAAAAATACAGTATATTAATTATGAATGAAGTACTATAATTTATTTATAAAATATAAGTAAAAGTTTGGTTTAACAAAAAATAAGAAAATTTTATGTTAACAGACATAAAATGGTTGTGATACATGAGATATTTAGGAAACAACCAAACACGTCGTACATCGGGTGATTTTTCAAAAAGTGTGAAGAAACAATCAATGGATTATAGTTTCTTTTGGCAGAGTGAAATATATTTGTTTCTATGGAAAAAACTGGCCCACTAATACATCACCAAATCCAGACAGATACTACGCTTAAACATAAGATACCCCATCTGGTACATTTCAAATTTCCCGCCTCACCCTAGTTCGCTTCCTGGCCGCTAGGTTCACTGTTTGGTAACCACCGCTCACCAGACTGCAGTGTGCCACCGCTCGGCGCACGATGAAGCTGGCCTAGCCAGCGAAACTTTGCGCAACCACGCATACATGGAAAATGTGTTCGTCTGAATTTTGTTTGTGTGTGTGTATCCCAGGAGTACCGCCCTGTGATTACTTGTGCGTTCTGTGTACTTATTTTTTTTTTAGTGTGATCAGTAGCCTAGCGGCCTATTCCCGCCATCTCTCATATATATGAGAGAGAGCGAGTGTGAGAGCACGCGTGTCTCTCTCTCTCTCTCTCTCTCTCTCTCTCTCTCTCTCTCTCTTTAAAGATTGATTGCTATCACTGAAATATTAGGAGTTGGCAGTTACAGCTAAATTTATTTCAGAAAAGTTGTAGAAATTATTTTACTGTAACAAATATAATGTTGTTTACAAAATTACATGAAATACTAACTTACATCTTCCTGCTAGTTCGTGTGTCAGCCAGTAGTGCAAAAATTTACTATGAGGCCTGTCCATAACTTCAGTCATAGAGGTATATTTACTCTCATCTTACCTTTCATAGAAATCAAAATGGTGTCAAAGAAATGCTGTATACTGAATTTTATGTTCATGTCAAACGTCACTTTACACATAGTGGGTGTGGATTGGAGAAAATTGTATCAATATTAACTACTCAAACTTGACATTGTGACTGACTAGCAATATTTGCCATATTCAGTATATTGTCCAAGCTTAATCGTTTTGTTGTTGTCATTGCAATTTCTCTAGTACAATTTAATTTCTGAAAGGCGGTTGTTTCATTCATAAATGCAAACTTCTAAGTATGTGGTAACAAAATTTGTTTTAAAATAAATCCATCAAATTTTCTTTAATTCAACTATGTGTACAGATACGTTTAAATCTGAGCAGTGTATTACTTAATCACATTCAAGCATTTCAATTTCAAATTACTTTTCTCACTTCATTTACTCTTCCCCTATTTTCACTTGCAGCAGAATGTGTCATTGTTTTATGAGAAAAGTACTGGCGACATGGTAAAGTTGTCTAAAAATTTGTTCCTAATTAGCACAATTTTATTCAATTTATGTATATGTGTAAAAAAAATTTTGTCACAAGATTGTTAAAGAAATATTTTATGTACTTAATTTTATCAGTATTCAAGACATTTGTGTTTGGTTAATCTATGATTGTTTTTATTTTCAGTGTGTAAAACTAATAAAAATTTGCTATGTTGGAATGGTAGGTTTGTTAAGCTTTATATTTCTTAACCCTTTCAGGCCCAATTTAATTTTTGGTTTCATATTTTGCAAATCAGAAATTTCATGATGTACGCTGCACTTTAAACTGACACAACACTTGTTTTTGTGACCGGGACACGTCCACCAGGATGTTGCCCCCGCAGGAGCATATAACTGGCCTGTACATTTTTGCCAACCTCTGCTAATAAACAACATTGTTGGACCGTCTGACCATGATGACTCATTCTAATACTGCTTACTGTTTGGTCTAACTGCCTACCTCCAGATAGAGTTACCGGAGAGGAGTATGCATCATGCACACTGTCATCTACTCTATTCACAATGATTGGTTTGAAACACATACTAACTGGACAACACTTTTCCTTACATTGTTGGGTCCACCATTTTACACAACAGTAGATAAGCATAATTACAACTGATGTACTAATTACATATTTAGTCCAAGAAATATGGTATAATACCTGCTTTGTTTCTCCTCNCTCCTCCTCCTCCTCCTCCTGCTACCACTTGTTTTAAACACATGTTATGACTAACAATTTTCAGTTTATCTGTATCGTACACATGAGCAGTGTCTATTATGTCTACTTTAATTGCATTCAAATTTAGAGTAAGGTCTACTTCATCGCAACACTCTTATTCTAAAGACAGTGGTGGTATTACGTCCTTACTGCTTAGGTTAGTGGTACTAGTTCCTTGCCCCATGATTACATCCTTACTCTAACATTTACAGTTTTGGGCTAATGTCATTTTACTGGTATCTGTAACACCAAATTCCTTTGGTTCTGCCCTTTCACATAACACAGTTTGTCCATTTCAGCAGTAGCGTTTAAAAATTCATTGTCAGTAAGGTCTATCCATAGGGTATTAGTCAGTTCCATTATCCTTTTGTCACAACCCAACGGAATCTCTGTGGGTTAGCTTAACATTTTAACTTCACAGTTATACTCCATTTCATGTAAGTTCACTAGATTTTGACAGTTATAGAAATGTAGCCCGGCGACCATGTATGTTTCTGCCACAGCTGTTCTATCTATGAGGAAAACAAAGTAGGTAAAATCTATGAGGAAAACAAAGTATGTAAACAAATTCCATGATCAATTTAGGTTACAATTTCAGCTTACTTAATTTTTTTACGGTCAAGTTATACTGCTGGTGCTCTGTTTATTTTATTTCAGGTCGATGGAGTTGGGAGAGACTTTAGTTTGTCTTTCAGGAGACTGCATTATTTTGCAGAACTTCTTATGCGACGGTATATTTTGAATTACATATTGTTTTAATGGGTCAGTAGAAAACTTGGTTCATACGGAAGTAACATTCAAATTATTATAACCTGTAAAGTTTTAACCTCGCCGAAAGAAGGAAACGCGAAAAATATTATGTTCTACCGATGCGAATAATAAGCACATTCCGTATGTACGTAAATATTTTTGGCGAAGGTAACCTTACACTTGTTGGTTTTCTATATAATAAAAGTGTTACTTTTTACACTAGAAAACAGTGTTGAAATGGTGGTTTTCTAGGCTACTTACATTTCAAACATTCTAACAACAGTTTTAAAATGCCTTATTTACAAAACTTTGACTTACGGTTCGTAATTCCTATTTGCAACTCCTGAACACACATTGTTCTGTGACAATCCTTGGACACTTCTGTCTGCCACTGATACGAAATAATTTGCAGAATCATTCAGTAAATACAATTTTTCACAGATTTCCCAAAACTAAGGCTGTGTCTGAATTCGCCTGAGGTACAGTGGAACCGCGTTATAATAACGCTAGTCGACAATGGAAAAATTAACTATTGCTATAGCGAGTTATCGTTATAACAAAATTTACGGTGGCCCGTAATTTTTTTTTATTGTATTTGCCCTTGTAGATTATGTGTGTAAAGAAAGCCGTAAACTACACGTATGCAGTGACAAGTTAGTACAAAAAATCTATGTCTGACAGCTGCATTATGTAAGGACCAGCAGACGTGATGTTTCCTCCTCCATTCTTCTTCCCTTCCCCCAAATTTTCGGGTTGAGGGAGTGATTAGTTGCCTACAAATCAGCGTGCTATTTCACTCCTTGTCTCTCTTTCACCTACCTCTTCTCCTATCTCCCCCTCCCCCCCGATACCTGTCACGCCTCAAAGCAGAGCTCTCACAAGTTTACGTTTCCCCTCCACTCCCTTTCACATTCATGTTGCCGATCAATAAATTCCTCCAAACCGTCTTTGTTTCTGTGTAAGGCAGAGGATAGCTAACCTCTCAGGGTAATTTTTTGGTTACAATTGATATTTAACATTATTACTTTATTTAAAGATTAGTAGGATACTACTTTGTAGCATAGAATATTGAACTGAGTTAATAATAATTGTTAGGTGCACCTTAAAAAAAGGTTTAAACAATAAATTTGAATTTGCCCTATGTTCATATCCTGCAAAAGCTAAAGCAAAACAAGCAATCAAAATTGCAAACTCACGTACATTCAGCAAGACAGTAAATGTTATGTAAATCAAATTGAAATAGTATTTATTCCTGGATTTAACCCTGTAACTTTCAGCAATGATTAAATTCTTCGTAGGAATATACATTCAATAAAAGTGATCAGATGGCTAACGTTGTTGCCGAAGCCAACAAGACTGTCTGTCCGAATTCATCAAGTTTGGTGCCAAGGGTAAGTTAAGTATGCTAGGATGCAAGTACACCAGTATATAACTGAATTTGGACGTAGTCCAATAAACTGCGGAATGAAAATACACGGCGCTTCATAACACACAATGGTATAAAAAATGGCGGACCAAGCAATACAGTACATGTGTCGATATATTACATTTCACGCAAGAAAACTCGCTAAACCAATCTCTACAACCAACTATGCTGAATAAAATTAAATACAAAAATCGTTAAGTGCCTGTAAAATATTCCGTTAATGCCAGTAATGTACTCACACAAACGTGATGGAAAAAGATCACATGCACAATGACGTTCACAGAGCTGGATACGTTTCACTGACCGTAGTCCGTATGCTCCGCCATAATTGCTGAACATATTTTTTTAACAATTGGGTAAAAGCTAAAAAAAAAATTATGAGTTATGTACTTTAAAAACATAATTTAAACCACAAATATTGTAAACATAATTTAAGTTTTAAATTACAACCTTCAGTTTTAAGTATTATTTTCTTCCGTGATGTTCATCAGTATCGCTAACATAACAACATACATCCCGTAACAGATCAGTGGATACAATACTTTGCAAACGAGACCATTTACTATTTACATAGTGTGTAGGCTGGTCACATCATCTGTCAAATTTTGGTTTACAATGAAATGCAGTGTACCTAGATTATGTACACTTAATAGGGCAGGAGTCTGTTACCCACTTTTCTATTCACCGCCAAGTTCTTGCACTTCTCCCACTTTAACGTAGTATAATACAGTAGAACCTCTATCCATAGAATTTCAGGGGACTGATTTAATAATTCTATAGATGACATATTAGTCAATTAAAAAAAAAACCTCATTAAACTTTATGGTGAACATATTGATAGGCCTATGTTAGGTATTTGTCAAGTTTAACTAAAAGAAAGCAATGCAAATGGGAATATTAAAGAAAATATTCATAATACAGTAGAATCCTGTTATAAAGTTCTCAAGGGAACTAAGAAGTGTTGACCTTAGATGTTAAAAAAAGAAAAAAACAATCCACTCAAATTTTTTTTGGTACTCACACTCTAACTTAATAAATATTGTATTTAAACACCTCTTTTGAAACTATGTGCACAAGAAATAGCTGCTGACGTAGAGGAAGTATTATCTATAGAGAAACTAACAGTCACAGTTACTAGCCAAGAAATAAAAATGTCTTGAATATTGTGATTGATAAGGTGCAGTGAATAGGGTTTCCTTAATTTTGCTTTGCCTATTTTTGTTAACTTTACGGGTATATTTATCAGAGCTACATTTATACATATGCATTCGTAATTTTCATGAAAAAATATTAATGTTAAAAACTTGCGAGTGTTGTTGGCAATGTCGCATCGCAAATCTAAAACCTTACGTAAATAGGACTAAAAGCAGGGCAGTGAGACGTAAGCAATAACAATGTGTGTTGAAAATTTATTTTGTTTTTATTATTAGTATTACTTGTGCATGTGTACAGTTGATACTATACTTTTTTGTTGATACTTCTTCGTTAAATGATTGCAGCATGTAATTTTCTATGATACTACAGAAATTTTTGTTAGATCAACGTGGTAAAAATTAAATTTTGAAGTTCGGCAAAAAGTGGCTTTTTTAGCACTATTTATAAAGGGAATTTATCGGTACCACAAAAAATTTCTTGTGGACACGAATTTTCGATATATCCATGTTCGATGAATAGAGTTTCCGCTGTACTGTAGTGTGTGGTAAATTCTTCCAATATGTTGCACAAAAATATCTTGGCATGGCAATGGCAGGATAAAACAAATAAAAAAACCTCACTTTTTAAAGTGGAAATTACTTTATCTGCAGAACTTATTTCCACATGTCTGACTACATCTTTGCTGGTTATACTCTGTACCATATATGAAGGCCACATTCTCAACAGTTGACGATTGCCGCGCCAATGTTTACTTTTCGTTTCTGTATCCATTCGCCATCAACTGGCTTTGATGCGACGAGTCGGCGCGTCCAAGAGGTGCTGCTTCGTGCGGCAATTAGTGAACTACTTGGGTGGCCGCGGCAGGCGGTGAGAGGTTTTAAGGGCTTGTAGGGTCGTTCGTAAAAGCTGTACACGAAATATATGTTACTTTAAAAATTATGCAGAATTTGTGAGAAATAAAACTACTGGTATCTGTTCGTAAATATATTACATAAAGCAAACTAACTCTATTCTCTTCTGGCTTGTAGTGCTTCGAAAATAACCCCACAGATGGTGCGCACAACATTTCAGCATGTGCTCTGAACCACATTTTTTTTTTTTTTTCAAGAGATACCATCTTTGTAAAGTTTACTGTTGTTCTATTACTGGCTCGGAACAAAAGGAATTTGAAATATTTTTCAGTCGGATTATTAGAAAAAATAATCCAACAATATTATGCAATATTTCTGTATGCTTTTGGAATTAAAATCAAACACTTAAGGAAAGCCGGGTTGGAGAGGGGGGATAAGACGTGAAAAAAGTTTTTGGTATTGTGTTTATTTGGATATGTATCGTTTTAATGTGACTTTAATTTTGAACACCTATACATTTCTACTTTAGCACGAAGTTTAGTTTTTAACACTAAAAACAGCTGTTTTATGACCACGTAAAATAAAATGTATTAATTAACGTTGGAACTCTTTCTTATCGCGTATTTTCGGCTGGTCTAATGTGTGTCGGCAGTGCACTCAGAATAGCCAACGTAATATTAACTTTTGTTCGTTTATGCATCAGCTGATACAGGATTTTGTAAATGGCACGTTGTTTGTTCTGAATACATCAAGTTGTCACTCACTGACTGTCAGAATGTGGCCTTCTTATATGAAATGAACTATAATAATGGTTCTCTATGGGATCTTTGTCAAGCGATGTAGTGAACTATTTTAATTATGGAAAAAAATTTTCCTTGGGATGCTCAACCTGTCTAAAAGTGGGATGAATTTCAACAGCTGTTTGTTGTGTGTGTTTGGCCAGAGGTTATGTCGGATATTATATAATGGTAGTGTTTGGATGTGTAGTGCCATAATAACGATAATAAGGCTGTGTAATTCGTTTTACTAGGGACTGTACCTATTTTCAACAATGCTACGGCTTTATATTCATGATCCATTCAGCAGGCAATATAAAAAACATTCACAGGAAGTGTCTGAACATGTAATGAGGGACATTATCAAAGGCCTGGTATGCAGTATCAGGAAAGCTGCTTTGAAATACGATGTTGATCTTGGCTCATTTCACACACAGCGGCAAAGCTGAGCAACACAGCTGCATCCCGGTGGCTACCAGACAACGAGCGACAACTGCGCGGATGTCGTGCCGCAGCAGCGCTGCTGTCGCGCGGCTGTAGGATGGCTCCCAAGCTGCTGTCTGCAGCTGCTGCTGACAGAAATCAGTCTCAACGATGGAGTAACAAAATCATGTCTTCTAACAAATTTTTTTTGGTTCATAGTTACTTTCAGTTGCAACAATGTGCAAATTTTGTATATGCAAATTATGTAATTCAATAATATTAATTTACTTTTGTTGTTTTTACAGCTCTTCTCTCATCAGCAAAATTGGCATAAAAATCCAGAATAACAGTTTTCCCTGCAATGAATTGGGTTAACTTGTTGCTAATATCGGTATATATGTTCCAAATGGTACAATATTTTGCTATATCTGTGGGCTGTGGTGGTGTAGTGGTCAAACTACTCATCTCCAACCAAGGCGAACCGGGTTCGATTCATGGCGGGGCCGCACCTGAATTTTTTCGTATGTGGGATGGTGGCAGACAATGGCAGTTTTCTCTGGGATCTCCCGCTTCCCCCACCCTTGCATTCCAGTACTGCTCCATAGTCACCTCAATTCGCCCTCATTGGCTATCAAGATCTTAATGTTAATAGTCGCCCAAACCTATACACTCTCCACTCCATTGTCATTATCTATGATAAAATCTGCCTTTTTTATATTTTCGCACACTTTGTATAAATTGCCTTTGTGGCCTTACTGCAAACACAAACATAGTAGCTAGACAACTTTCGGCAATAATGTGTCTTGTTGTTACCAGACAGTGCTGCAGCAGCAAGAAGAAAAAAGGTGAAGCAATACGACATATTGGAGGACAACAGATTTTACCTCCTGAAGTAGAGACCCTCATTGTCGACAGGTTAGAACAGGTGAGCGAGTGGGGTTATCCTAGTGGATGGATGCAATCTGCGAATGGTACTAAAGCAGTATTTAGACAAAAGTGATCGAACTGTGAACAAGTTTGCAAACAACATGTCCAGAAAAGAATTCATGAGGTTATTTTTGAAGCGACACAGAGATAGACATTCAGAACGCATGTGTCAGAACATTAAACACACCAGGCAGGAATTTCTGTTGGTGAAGTGAAGTCATATTTTGCTGATATTGATGAATCGCTGAGAGATGTTCCACTTTTCCATATAATAGACTATGATGAGAAGAACCTGGGAGAAAAAAAATCATTGCAAAACTAATCTAGAACGTGTTGTCAATCACAGAAAATCTGTAACATCTGTTATGTTTGAAGCAGCAGCAGCTAATGGCGATGTTCTACCACACTATGTTATTTACAAAGTTCAAAACATGTATGAATCCTGGACAGTAGGTGGATCAAAGGGATCATGTTACAGCAGAACAATTTCTGGCTGGTTTGAATCGTCTTGCTTTGAGGACTGGGTGTCGGAAGTTGCAATAAAATATTGCAACAAATTAGGACTTAGGAATTAAATTCCTAAGAGGGGACAATTTTTCATCACATATATATCTTGACACTGTTCAGGTATTGAACACAATATTTCATTTGTCTTCCTTCCAGCCAATTCGACCCACTTAACACAACTATTAGATGTGTCATTTTTTAGATAACTGAAAATTGCTTGGCATTCGATACTAACAGAAGGGAAAAAAGGTCCAGGTAGGAAGGAATCATCAGTGCCAAAAACAAAGTTTCCACATCTGTTGAAAAACTGATGACCAACATTCAACCATCAGAAGAAGAATGTAGTGGCAGGTTTTAGAAAATGCAGCATTATTCCTGTAGATGCTGAGCAAATTCTTTCTCTTGTGCCTAACCATGGTCTAAATTCCACTGCAGAAACTGAAACCGCTGCTGCTGCTGTTGACGATGCAGTGGTAAATATATTACAATCAATGCAGTACAATGACTTACCAAAACGACGTCACCAGAAGAAGAAAAATTAAATTTTACCTCGTTGAAGCGTCCTTAGGATGGATTTCTGTGATGATTTGGAGGACACTCATGATCCCGAGGAGTGTGTTGTGACTAAAATACCAGAAATGGAATCCACATCTCATCAGACATTGATAGTGCAAGCACAACCTCACGTGGTGAGAATCTGTAACAAATTCAAAAATGTTTATGCTGTACAGACTGGTTGTGTGAAAGGAGACTGGTTGCTAGTACAATTCCTCAGCTAATTTTATATTGGTTCAAAAATCACCAGTACAAGGCGATTTTATATTTGAAGGAAACTTTAAGAGAGAAAAGATCCAATAATGGTGGCCTTTTTTGTTTACCCTTCTGTTTTGGAGATTTGTGAATTTACTTTCAATCAAATTGTGGGCAGAGTGGAAAACCCTCCTGTTGTATTAAAATTTAAAACCTCGTCACAAAAGTGGCATTAGAGATGTGATTTTAAAATTGTTTGTGCATGTTTCAATGGTTTTTTTTTTTTTTCTTGTGAATTATGTGAACTTTTAATACTTCCAATTACCTTAAAGTACTCTATAGTTGTATTCGTGATTATGCTGGTGCAATTGACCCCAATCGAAAGGTGAATGCAACAGTATGAAAATAATGAATTTACACCATAAACAATTTTAATTAGTGTAGGGGCAAAATATATTTAGATACTACCACCCCAGAAAAGACTTTAAAAAATTATTTGTTTATGAACCACGGGCTGATTAAGGTTAAAAATGGTGCTACTCTGTTTAATGGTACATTTCTTACCCATAATTTATGAATGGCATTTATTACATTATTCATGCTGATGTTCCAAATTAGCTTTTCAGCAACTTTACTAATTTTATTGTTAAACATTTGCACTACACTCAAGTACATACAATATAGCTACATTCAGAGACATATAACTTCGATATTGACAGCCACTGATCTGCGAGTTTTTTACCGCATTAAGTAGTTCAGAATTATCATTTAAAATGCAGCTGATGCCTATCCCTACACTGCGTTTCATGGGAATTAACGTTTACACAATCGGGTCACCACATGTTCACACTATCACCCGTTGCACATGTAAACCCTGATGACAATGAGAAATATTTGTGGCGGGTCGAACGACCGTGAGAAATCAATAAAAAACACTGGTAAGGGTGAAGCGAACACAAGTAATCAAACAATGAGAAACATGAATAGAGGGTAATCGACAAATTAACAAATGAAAAACATTTGCGAGAGTCAGTCGTCTGCTGGATGTGGTGCTAAGGGAAGCTCCGGATATGTAAGTTTTTCAAAGAAACAGTTCTAAAGGTTCAAAAACAGAAGATTTTTTTGTAATTTATGAATGTTTTAAACCATTTTTAAGGTTAACTTTAAGATTTCTTGGCTTTACGATTAAAAGTTACCAGTTTCAAGGTCATCAACATCTAACATGGCCCACAAGATGGACACCAACCGACCTGGCGAGGTTCGATTATGTCGGGAGCTTAGTCGCTCCACCCATCATGGAATCTCGACCTACGATTACATTTTCAAATATATTATTTTATAATTTAAAAAAAAAATTAAATTTCAAGATCACAAATCCTGGGTTCAAGGTTAATGTCAATATTACCCAGATCCAATATGACGGTTGGGTTACATCACAACATGGCTGCTAGCCAGTTCCGGCGATGGATCCAAGACCCATCATTTTTATTCTACTGTGCCCTTTAAGTTAATAAAACACAATCAATTACATCTAATTCATTAGATGCTTCTGTTCTGAGGGAAGAAGTTTCTAAGACTGTAATTATTTTATACTTCATGCTGTAATGAGTCTGAAGTCTGTGTGTTCATCTGATAAAGATACTGTTCTCTCTCTGTGTATGTTCCCAGACAGTAGTATTTCTGAGCTAGTTAAATGGCATTTGCCATTTTGTTGTTTGAAAATAAAAATAATGAGACGTTTCTATCAGCTGTAAAGAATTCGTTTAGTTAATTTAAGTGTAATGTATTTTGAAACACAACAAAAAATGCAAACATTTCTTAAAAAAACTATATCAAGGGGTGGGGGGGGCATGTGAGAGATAATATAATAAAAAAGAATAAAAAATTTCAAAGCTGAGTGGAATCTTGTTTGGTTGGCGGGGGTGGTTGTGAATACGTTCTCGCACAAATGGCTGGGTGGTATGTGCATCACCTGCACCCACGGGAATGCTGTTGGTAGAGGGAGGAGGATATTGTCGCCTCGTTGTTTGGCTTGTCCCGCGTCCCACAATGACGTTGCTCGGGCAGGGTCTTTGTCCAACACTCGCTACTGTCCCAAAATTGCAAAAATAATTAATTTGGGAGATAATGAGGTTCGAAATTTACCATCCTTATTTGAAGACTTTTCCGACACTTGTACTCTGGCAGAGTACATCACACGAAGAACACTATCAATGACAAAGTTTATCCTCAGACATTCGGGATGTAAACAATATTTTGCTGGTTACAACAAATGGAAAGATGCCGTCGGGTGCAACAGGTGGGAAGTGGCTGTAGATGATGTTGAAGCCTCAGCTGGTAGGGACTGCGGGAGCGCGGCATAGCGCTTGCTGGTGCTGACCCAGGTTCAAGAACCAGGTAGTACTGATGAGTCATGATGTGGGCTATTGGGAAGGGTGTTGGCCCTCTGTAAGCAGCGCACGGCAGGCGGTGTATGCATGTGTGGCTGCTTGGAGCATCAGGGAAGTGTTGAGTCCCGCTCTGTTGTAGTATCTTCTCCACTACTATTGCTGCAAAAGCATGGGCGCCGCCATGTCTACGGTGACCACGATCGGGGAGGAGGTTGCCCTGCAGTCAGGCTATCAAGGGCTGATACACTTCCCTCGTCGCTGTGTCGGTCCACCCACGACACGTAAGCAGCTACTGAATGGCGCCTCGAAGGCGTCGAAGCAAAGCTAGGTGAGGGGCTTGCCTGTGGAGAGATCCCGCTCCCAAGGGTACCCGTTGGCTCACCATCGGTGATGCATTCGGAGGTGGACGTCATGACACTGCAGGCTGGCATGGTTTCGGAATGCAGTGGTTTGTTGCATCCCGATCTGCTGCCATATCTTCTGCGCAGGTGGAAACAGGCGCCAAGGGGCGCTCTCATGAGTTGCAGGGCTCGAGGTTCCTGATTCGCTGCTTGGGGCAGTTGTTGCCACCTCTCCTTAGGCTGACCATACACCTTCTTGGTTGGGCGTCGTGGCACTTTGTGTCTTGATGCCGGCCTCAACCACTGCCAGTTATAGGTCATCTCTATTGATGACTATCTGTTAGCTGCTTTCTGTGATAATGTATGTTGTTTAGCCGATCATTTTCATTAATGCATGTGGTCCTCTCCATATCGGTGCGAAATCCACACAGCAATTTTTTGTGTTACTAGATAGTTTGTGTTCATGCCTGTAAACCAGTTGTCCGGGCTGTAATCTGCTTGTGGTAGCTGGGACCCACCTCATAGTTTGGCGCACCTGATTGTCTCGTGCGTCCTGCAATATTGTTTCGCGTCGCTGCCACTGGGCTGCGATGTCTGCTTCGCCTGTGCCTCTGTCCATGGCCAAGTGAACTCACTGGGCAGTGGCAGTTCATGGCCCTGCAGTATAGAAGACTGTGCCAAAGTTGACACACCTTCTGATGGTGAATAGAACAGCTGGAAAAATGTTCGTCCCATGGTGTATTGTTTTTACCAGACTGTAGGTGCAACTGTATCTTGAGGACTTCATTTCTACACTCTGTCGGGTTCGCCCACGCAGTGGACAGCCGTCGTGTGGTGTACCAAACCTAAATTCGTACACAGTTCACACCATTGCCTGCCCGTGAACTGTGTGTCATTGTCTTCGAGGGGAACTCTAGGATACCCCCAGTGGGGATATAACTCGGTCTCCAGTACACTGGCTGTGTTGCATGCTTGTGCACTAGAGACTGGGTAGGCTTCTTTTCACCTTGAGAATGTGTCACTCACTACTAGTATGAATTGCTTGCCAGATGCTGTGCGTGGATAGAGCACCATTAGATCAAGTGAGAGTGTCATTGGTATAGTGGCTATTGAACGGATTTTCTGGTACACACACGCGCACATGGCAATAGACATCACGTGCTGCTCCTGGCCAATGTAAGTGTGCCTGCACATTTCTCGCTATTTTCAGTGCCTCTGGGTGGCTTACGAACTGGCTGGTGTGCACATGATGTAACACCAGTATATGCACATCTTTGGCATGTACAGGCGCCACGACGCTCCTGTTCCGCGGAGATGGGTTTCTAGACACATAGCTTGCACTCACCATCATTACCCCTCTTTGTGTTGGCGTTCCGTTAGCCACAGCTGTGTTTCAGGAATTTGTTGTTGAGCCACCTCTACTTGCAGTCCACTGCGTCCTCGCCAGGTATTCGGCGGTCTGTTCATATAGGGGGAAATAGGTCATTCCAATCGTCTTCGTCCACTGCTACAGTTTCGACAGGCGAGCATGAGAGTTCATCGGCTTGATGGTTTTTGGTATTAGAGACATGTATTTCAAAATCGTACGATTTGAGTAACAATGCCCGGCACACTAGCTTGCTGCTTACATCCCTTATCTAATGCAGACACACCAGGCAGCAGTTGTCGATCCAAAGTATAAAGTGCTGGTACTCTAGGTATCCACACTACATCCAGGCACTTGCGCTCGTTCACATCGTACCTATTCTCCATCCATCCAATTATTGCACTGCTGAAGTTATTATTTGCTGCTTCTTGTTGTCCCCGAATTGGAATAAGATGATACCTAATAAACCCCTTTTCGATTGTGTCTGTCTGCAAATTTTTAATTGGGTCGTGGCATTCTAATGTGGTGCATTCGCGGACATGGCTCTTCAATTCCACAAAACAAGAGTCATGGTCCGCTGTCCACTGGTATTTCCATTTGGTGTGAGTAAGTGAAGAGATTTGGACGACTCTTAACATCGAGGTCTTGAGAGCCGATGAGGATAAAGCGAGGTAAGGTATGGAGCAGTGCTGGATTGAAGGAGTGGTGTAAACTGGAGATCCCCGAGAAAACCCATCATCCACCAGAATCATCTGGCACTGGCTCACCTAGGTGGAAAGCGAGCCATCTAACTACTACACTATCACGGGTCTTTGCCGGTTGGTGGATTGCATATCCGTCAGTGGAGCTGTGACATCTGCAAAGGATCTAGTATTTCTTTCTCACCCAGTTTACCAAGGCGATAAACTTCCTGAATTGTTTGCACAGGCATGACACAGCAAAGTCGTCAATGAGTGTCAGTTGTTCAGTTGTGAGTCGACTGCCATTATCGTTGACCAGGTGGCCGAGAAACTGGATACAGGATTTGCCAATATGGCACTTTTGGTTAGCACACTTCAATTTGATAGGTAAATGTTCCAGAACCAGTGGCAAATGTTTGATGTTGTTTTCCCATGTCTCTGACCTCACAACTTCATTTTCAAAGTACCCAAGGACGAAGTCGCCTATGTATCTGTTGAGTACCCTGACCATCATGGTGTGGAACACCGATGGTGCGCTTTTGAGCACGAAGGGCATTGCACAAAACTGAAGCCTGTGTTTGTCCAGTGCAGTGAAAGCCATTTTTGTCCTATCCTCCGGCTTGATGGGAAACTTCCAGTACTTGCTGCAGAGTTCCAGTGACATTATTATCTTCGGTCGACCGATCACATGAAGTGCATCTTTGACACTAAAATACGATGGTGGCGCACTCTTGGATATTATGTTTATTGGCATAAAGTACATGCAGAAGTACCACATATTGTCTTTCTTTGGAGCTAATGTGATAGCACTGTGGTAGTGGCTGTGAGTGGGTTCGATCAGACACTCAGCGAACATCTCCTGAATTTATTCCTTATTGATTGCACACTGGAGTATTGGGTCGCTGCACAGAGGAGTGTAGATGAGTCGTTCGTGTTCTAACAGTATCTTATGTTCTGCTTCTGTCGGGCATCGTAATTAATTGCGGCTGCACAAACATTGTGCCTCTCATGAAATAGGTGCTGCACTTCGTCATGAAACAACAAATGATCTAATTAGTCCAAGTGTACTTCCGGTGCACATACCATGGGTCGTGGTTCCAAATCCTACACAGTGTGCCGTTCCTTTTGTCCAAAATGAGATTGACTTACAGCTGGCTCAACAATAGTTTCCAGCTCTGTGTGCCTAGGATAGCATCTTCATACAGGTCAGCGAACACTAGGACCACGGTGGTAGTCTCCATGTCACATATCCAAATAGTTATCATTGCTTCGCCCATCGACCTTCCCTTTTAGTGCCACGTTGAGAGCTGCATTACCTGAGGTGACTTTTGAAAGCTGCATATGTTTACAAACCCGACACAGACGAAGTTGTGTGAAGCTGCATGCATAGCATGGTTGGCTATTTAAGATTAATGGTAATCAGATCATCTGATGACTGTGCGTGGTGAGTTGATGAATCAGTATTTGTAGTGGTGTTTGTTTTAGTCTGCTGGCAGTTACCCGGAGGCAGTGAACATCTGGCTTTCCTACCCCGACGGGCCATTTCTTGCTGATGGTGCATTACATTTGTTGCATTTAGGCTCTGGTTGCTGCACTTTGCACAATCGCTGTTCCAGCAGAACTGCTCTCCTTCGCATTTCCGACACTCATAGGTGGGCGTCCCCTTCCGGTTCGACACTTTACACTGTATTATCCCTGCATAGTTCGGTCTGTGGGTACTTCTGTGGGTGCGCGAGTGAACGCATGGTCCTTGTGGGCTGGTGGGGTAGATGAACTGGTTGTGCAGCTGTGGGATGTTAGTTATTAGGGTCCACTAAACTGGCCTGTGTCCCATACATGGAATGGACAGAACCCTTCCCGATCACGGCGCGGTGATTCCGTGTTCCTGGCGGTCTGGTATAGAAGTGCAGCTGGTGTGTATTAGAATGGCTAAAGAAGTTTTATTCCTAATTCGCTGTGGCAGCCACTTATAAGAACTCAATCTCTGTCATTTGAGGGTGAAAATGCTTATTAAGGTTTATTTTTCGCATTGAAAAAGTGGTTTAAGTTTCACCTGCATGCTGCGTCTCCAAAACTGTGTGGCCCTGCACTTACAATTATGAGTAATTGTTGGCAAACTGGCATTGTAAACCATTTACAAATTCGTTCCACTGCATGCCATAGTGGTTCACTGTGTGCCACTATAATTACACAACTCCCATTAATTGACTCCCCACACAATTGGGCTGCTTTTGCTCATAAACACCATACCTGGTTAGCCATCCTGTGCAGTCTCTCAGGAACGCCCGCAGGTCCTTGGTGGGCAGCCCCGAGAATGTGTGCAGTGACTGTAACTGCGCCAATGTACAGCCACAGTCGGCTGGGCTGCAGGTGTTGGCTGATTGGTAGGCCTGGCAGTTTTCATCAGTCTAGGCAGTTGGCTGTCATGGTTGTGTTTCGCTGTGACCACACGAAGCCAGTTGGTGCTAGTGGTGTCTGGGGTGACGCCCATATTGTTTTTTGATGTGGAAGTTCTGTGGAATTTGCCAACGGGCTGATTTAGTGCCAAGTCGTCTTCACACTCGTGGTTGGTGGGCATGGCACTGTCAGCTGCAGTGCCAGGATGCCCTGCATGCAGTCATAGTTGTCCATTGCCCCATTTAGAATGTCCTGCGTAGTTGCGCATAACCATTGCGTGATGCACCCACAGTATTCGAATGTCACTTTCTCCGTACTCTCCTACCAACAATGGTCTTGATGGCAGCATCGAGTGGGTAGCGCTTCTCCTGTAAGAAGGTCCGCGGTGACTGTTGCACTGGTATTAATACAGTGTTGCGGTGTGCAGTTACTACACAGAATGTGTCAGTTTCTGTACATTGATGCGCGCTCGTTCTCCGTAATGCATGCAATGTAATGAATTTTGGTGCAATTTGCACTCTGAATTGTCCCTGGACTAGTACCTTTGCTATGGTGTTCTTATCCAGAGAATTTTGCATCATTGGTTTGAGTAATAGATTTGCTTATATTTGCTGGTCACACTTGCTCATCCATTTTCTGATAGCAGGGCCGACTTTGCCTATATTGCTTGCGGTCTAGCAGAGGCGATCCACAGGGTTGCCTCCTGGCTGGCAGAGGTACAACTCCACATGTGTTTGACACGTTCACGGTAGGTCTGGTGGATGTCATCCTCGAGACGTTTCACACTGTTGAACTCGCGGCACCGCTACCGTATGTCGCGGAATGGATTGGAAAATAGGAAGTGCCGCATGCACTTTAAGCAGAGTGATTTTAATTGTTAGTTTGTGGTGCACCAATTCATAGTGAACTTGCCCTTGTCTACACAGGCCATGTTTCTGTGAACGTACTGTCATAATTATAGCTGTTTATGCCGCTTTTGTTGACCAGCCTCCCTTCACCATGAATGTGGGGGAAGGAAACAGGTTCGGTCAACAGGGGTGATTGTCACCACATTCGTTCACACCTGGCCGGATAGTTTGCCCGTCGCTCGCACCTGCTGAAACGTTGGGCGGAAGGGGGTTGTCACATGGTTGTTTGGCTTGTCCCATGTCCCACAATGTCGGCGTTTGGGCAGGGTCTTCGTCCAACATGCGTTGATGTCCCAAAATGTCGAAAAAGGCCAAAAATAATTTGGAAAGTTAGGTGGTCCGAAAATCCCTTTTTTTATTTGAAGGCTTTTCTGACACTTGTACTCTGGCATAGGAGATTTTACAAAGAATGCTTTTAATGACAAAGTTTATCCTCATATTTTGTGGCATATAAAAAAATTTTGCAGAATGCGAAAATGACAAAAGTTGCTCATAGATATCATGGGATGTAAGATGCTTAAAAACAAAATTACACTGAATGATAAAGTTACTCTTGGATGTTATGAGACGTAAGAAACTTGAAAAGAAAAGACACTGAATGAAAGTTACTCTTAGAAGTCATGGGACGTAAGACAAATGTTCAAAATTTGGACGAGTTACACAGATACTTTGAAACATTGCGGGATGTAAAATAAATGTACATCGGCCGTGCTTAATACACCTGTATTTACTGTCGTCGCACTGTCTCTCTCTCCTCAACTCGAGATCAAACCTGACACACTATGTGAGGCCAAGGCTGACGTCCGAACAGAGCAAACAGTCCTGGGCTGCATTCCCTGTACTGACATTCATGGCCACTGGAAACATCATGCTACCCCAGGGTCAATGCAGCGAAAATAAGGGAAGGTCACATAAAAAGATTGACGCCCTTTCTTTCCATACTACTCATTTGGTCACAAATGAGTTTTACCAAAATCTTTGAATCAGCAGAGTTTCGATTTCAGAGTGCAAGTAAATAACGCAGTCACAAAATATTGCAAAAAAGTCAACCATTACCTGATACAAATTGGAATATAATATATTTAATCCCCAAAATTGTGATAAATTATCAACTGACAATTGGTTTTATTTCATTTCTATGTAGGCTTGTTCTTTTTCTCTTTTTTCATATGAAATGCTCAATATCGAAAATAAAAGCATAATTTACGATTACAAGGAGCGAAAAAAACTTTTAAAAAGTTTTTACATTGAAAATGTTTATCATTAATAAATTATTTAAAGTTACAGTAATTATGGGCTCGCAGAGAGCATAACAAACTTAGTACAAATATAACAATGTTTCAGAAATTTACTGATTATAAAACACACGTTTCTTTAAAATATTTTCTTTATAAATACCCTATAATAAAGCGTCTATAAAACATGGCAGGATATGCCTTCTGCCATGTTAATATCTTATAATGCTGAGGTCTGTATCCTTTCTGTCTCCACAATACGAAATACAACCACTTTTATAGTCTAAAAAATATGTTGACCAGTGTTGTGAAGCATCCCAGAAGGTTTTCGTAGTGGTTGCATTCCAGTAAATTCAAATTTTGATGACATAGGTCGTAGCGTCAGAAGGTTGCTAGACGTCCGCCATACACGTTGGAAGCAAAGTGGCATCGGCTTGGTGAGGGAGTGGGGAAATCTCAAGCGTCACACCTTCAGTCTTCACTCGTCTGCCAAGCCGTGCGCCAGTATCGGCTACAACATCCTCGCTGGTAACATCAAACGGGTCATCCTCTAGGTATGCCTCAGCTTCCTCGTCGATAATCCTATGTAAGGTGTATAATTTGCGGCATAGAAAAATTAAATATGATGTATGATGTTTCAACACCGTCACATCTCCTCCCCTTCTTCAATCATCAATGTGGTCGACCGCATTCCACATACAGCGATTTAGGGTGGCCAGGCCTAGTCGCTATCGGGTCGGCAGCACAACTCGCATACGCTCGTAGATCTTCTTATAATCTTGGACTTACTTCAGGGGTACCTCAAAAACACCCAGACGATGTAATTAAAATTGGCACTTATCTACTGGGTTTTACACAGCGCCCTTCTTTATAATACTGGGCATGGGGATAAAATACAATTACCATTAAATATTTTTAATATTCCTTTACGTAATTATAAGATTTATCACATTAATAATTCTTGAAATTTAACCAATAAATTATTTCCTCACTTATTTTTCTTTTACAATTTAAATCACATCATTTACATTTGCCAAAAATATACAGTACATAAAAAAATTTAATGGACTACTAACACACAATACTTCAAATTACACAGGGCTGGGGCAGGGCTCTTTTAATTCACAAAATCTTTAAGTATAGCTTTTATAAACTTTAAACTCTTTATGAGGAAATTGTAACTCAGAAACAAGTAAAGTAACTGGTGTTAAAAATCGCACAACTCTGAATGTCCAGTCAACTGCGGAGCTAACTTTGAACTGAAATAATCAATTTCAGAGCTAAGAATATGAGTTTGAATCATAGTCAAATCGCCACTACGTTGTAAATTCAACTTGTCTTCCATTTGCTTGTAATGAACAAGCAAATTTTGCATAATACCCTCCTACAATTTTAATATATTTTTATTTGCTACATTTTCTACGCATAATGGTAGCAATGACCATGCATTTAAAAGGAGATGTAAAAGTTGCCTTCCCAAAAAGACCTCAGATGGAGTATGGGTTATGGGTACTATTATTTACGTTGTTAAAACACAAAACAAGATTGTAAAAAATGGTGTCCCATTCTCTCTGTGTTCCTAACTGGAAACAACGGAAGGCCACTTAAATGTTCCGGTTAACACTTTCTACCAAGTTCGCCTGTGGGTAGTAAGGCGACGTATTGATTAACTTCTCTTCCCATGTAAACATTATGTAGCGAAATTCTTGCATCACAAAATATGACGCATTACCCATGACTACAAACACAGCTGACTCAAAGAGACAAAACAATTAATAAAAAATTTCCTTACAAATTTTTACAGCTTTTATTGTACGCAATTGAAAAAAGAAACAGAATTTGCTAAATCTATCCATCGGTACCCACACATAGACGTAGCCAGACTTACTACATGGTAAAGGCCCCATAACATCCAGGCACTCACTTTCCCATACAAATTTTGTGGGAAAAACGGAATATTTTCCTTCCTTGCTTTTGATTTTTCGGTTTGCCTTGTTGGTACACACTACATTCCCTTATGTGTGTCTCAATTTTTTTTTTGCACTTCAGGCAACATAAAAATTTCAGTTATACGTGAAATGGTTTTATCTCGGCCTACATGCCCTCCGAAAAAGGGCTCGTGGTAATACTTATACACCATAGGTTTAACTTAACTGGTACAACCACACAAAATGTTCCCTTTTTCGACCAGTTAGTTCCCAATAAACTCTTTATAAACTACGTAACCAGACTGAACTAAATCTGAAATTATTTGCTGGATTTCTACGTCATTTTTCTGGTGTTCTTTAATGTCTACAAATACATCAGGAAAGTTTTGCAATGTATTAAGAAAATTCTGTGTACTCAACATCATTTGGCACATATGTTGGTATTTTAGTATTTAGTAGAGTTCAATTAGAAGGTCATCGATAGTCAGTTGTTCAGTAATGGTTCAGATTGGGTAATTTAGTATTTTAGTAAGTATCGTTACATACCAAAAATTTAATATTAAAATACCAATTATGTCATCATTATAAAAGACTAATTTGGGTAATGTGACTTGGCATTTATTTTTAAATTTAATTTTTTTGTGAAATAAGACAAAGTTCCTAAACACAGCTTTCTAATTTTGTATATACCGCTTTGAGGTTTTTTTTACACAGCCAATGGCATTATCTATTTACAATTTTTTGGGTTCTCTAGTAATCTTACTTCCCTAAACTTCTTGAATGGGTTGATTTGGTTTAAAATATCAAAGTTTATATGAGTAAATAGTTTGGAACCAATTTTTCATCATAGTTAGTATTATTTACCACGTGATGCTCAAGATCCTTAACAAACTTAAAATTATTATTTAAATTGAATAAATATGTCATATTGGGTATCGGTCAATGAATTAGGACGTTTTTCTAAACCTTTCAAAATCATCGTTATCAAGAGTTCCAAAAACAGTTTTCAGAATTTTACCATTAAATTCCAGGATTTAACCTTTTTTTTTTTTACGTTGAGTGGATGAAGATAGTAAAGAAGTCAAGGTTATGGCTTCAGTCTTGAAGCTCAAGAGATTTAGCTGTTATTTTTGCACTGCGAAATCAAAATTTTGGTATCTGAACTGTAATTTAACATAATGTATTCAGACCAGTGTATTTCTCATAATTACTATGTTTTATGGAGTGTGGTTTGGCTGTAACAAATTCACTTCATTATTGGTGTCTGAATAGGTATGGTAATTCATCACAGTACCAGATGTTAGGCATGCCACTCTAAGGCATTGTGGGGTTCTTTAGGACAAGCCACATGGGCACTAAAATATCATAAATATTCATTACTCCTTCTCGCATATCTTCCTGGAAACAATGGACCATCTCTGTAAAACCACCTTGTCCTTACCGTGGAGCTCGAGTCCTGCTATTCATCACGGTGGCAATGCGAGCTAAAGGTAGCCTGGGAGTGTGTCAAAATTTTTCTTAATGTAATAATAAGTTTAATTTAATTTATTACACTAATGTAAAACTGCATCAATTGTGAGTAGAAATTTCCTTCCCATTTTCTTGAACAAATTTCCGAAACTAAAAATTAGATAATTTAATTAACACAAATTGAAAACCAAATATTGCTTTATTTCACATGTTGCATGCAAATTAGTGCTTCAATTAACTGACGAGTTCATTTTGGAAAAGTGATTTTAGGTGTACATTATGGAAGGGTTAAATGTGTTAAACAGATCCCGCTTTTTATATTAGGCTGTTTAATATTGGGAGGAGGACACATATTCCCTTCTGATGTCAGCAGGACAAACGAGCACTAAGGAAAGGAATGTGGTTCATGTGAAATTAAAATTCACAGCCAAATTCGCTAGCAGTTGCAAAGTACGTTCTTGGGATGAACATTTCTTATTACATGTGATTATAACAGGACTGCAGTAAACCCAGGACAAATAGATGTTAGTACATATTATGTATACAAAATTCGTATAGGATTGTTGGAGGGATACTGTAATGAATTAAATTGCACTGTAATGTATAATACACTGCCTTTACTGTTGCTTATAGGGATTACATATAAAAACAATGTTAATCAGTGTCATTTTCAATATTTGTATTTCTTCTTTTATCTTCCGATTATATCTTATTTACTATACATATTACATTTTTTAAACAAGAATATTGGGATATTTAAGACGAATACTGCCGTTCATGATTATACGACTAGAACAAATAATAACTTTAATTAATTTTTAAACATTATGCTTTAAATTAAAATATTATTAAGGAGTATTACTATTCAAGAAACTTCTCCAAAAAACTTAAAGACATATGTGGAAGTAGAAATAATATATTTAAGTACAATCTTAAAAACATTTATTTGTAAATTATGCTTTATTGCTCGAAGGAATATATGAATTTATAAGCTATTCGTATTTTCGGGAAGTGTGGCTGAAATATAGCAGTGGGAATATGTACTGTCTTATACGATATAAGATTCCTTTGCTTATGTTCGTGTGTGCTCTCTTGTTGGGATCTGCCGCCCCTTGGAAACAGCAAAAGCAAGGGGCTCTGTGAGCTGTATGGGACTATGCCAGTTTAAGTGTGGCGACCAACCACAACTGAGTGCCTCCTCAAGTGGCAGATAGTGGATCTCCAGGCTCTGAGGTGGCCTGGAAATATACAAATACCAGTCCACGGGCCAACTGGCTTGTTCGCAAGTACTGTAGTTATGTGCGACGGGGAACAGGGTGGCTCAGTAGTAGATGGCGAAGAGCATCGAGCATGAGGCAGCCTAATGGTCTTTGTGGAGGGGAATCTTGATGTGCCACAGGGTGAAGTGTAGCGAACTTCACTGTCAGATCCTGCGGGCCATTGATTGTGGATACATGACTAATTGAATTAAATTCATAGGGTATTGGAAACATTACTAGCATCGCCCTTCTTCCTAGGTCAGCAGTTAGTCTACATCACTGGTATATCCTGGATGTCCCTACCGAGCTCTTGTTAGAGCTCATTTCAAGACCAACGAATTATTTTACAGATTGAAGAAGCAGGTGGCTCCCCATGAAATTGTTACCCCCTCCACGTGGTATGAAAGTACCATGTGTCACTTCGGAAGAGCAACGGGGGAGTAAGTACCATAAATGAGCTGTACTGTTTTCTGTTGCACTCCCCGACAGAAGCAGGAGAGCTCTGCATTTTACTTTTTTGCTGTGAAATTTGTTGTTCCGACTTTTCACTTGTGCATGGTCAGACCAACATTTAATTGGATCTATTGACTGTGGTGATAGGTGGTATCTCCATATACTGCCTCATCATTATCATGGCATCGGAAACTGTAGTATATACTTGTTGGTACTGCATTTCTTTTTTGTAAATGAAGCCCAATATATCGAGTGCTTAAGCTTCATTGTTGTTTTGTGAAGGTGCGGAGATAGATTCTTCGGAATATCTGGCCCCCAGGGGCCTGATTCACAAAACTGCATTTCTACAAGTTACAAGAGAATTCCCCTGCAACTTGTAAAATAATGGCAGTTGGTATTTCATAAAAACCTACAAGTCATCATTGTTTACAACATGTGAAATTGTACAAGTAACAAGTCATTTTTAGAAGTCGAATGGTGATTGTGTTTCTCTAAAAAACTTGTATAAACACACACTTGTAAATATGGTGTTACTTTTTTACAAGCCCTCCGACTTAGGTAAACATATTTATAAGTTCGAATAGACAAAAGAGTGAGCATTACTTATACAGAGGAGTTTATATANNNTATATCACTATATTATTTTTATAATTGCACTTATATTTAAAGTTGAGGTTATTATATTTATCTCTTCGGTAATGGTACACAAATTAAATTTTCAGGTTAGGAAAAGACAAAATATGTTCAGAGAAAGAATTATTGTTTTATTATAGCTTTGTTTCTTTCAGCCATAAACAGTGGAGTGTAGTGATTTATATTACGGTGTACGTACACTAAAAAAATTGGAAAAAAACAAAACCATTTCTGTAGATATTTAGCAGAGTATTTGAAAATTAGTACTTTATTTGTAATGAGTTTTTTAAGTTAAACATTTGCAGGTGCATGTATATGTTTACTCCATTTTTATTTAACACACATTATATTTGCATCTTAGCTTTTCGTTTCAATTTCGAAATTTACATTGATGAAATTATTTCAGTTCCTTGTTATTTCGCAAGTACACATGCACCTACAGAAATACCTGGAATGGTCGAAGTTCGTAGTTCAATTCGAGAAATGTATTTCTCAGCAAACAAGCAATCCATTTATATTAAAAGTATTTCCATGTGCTAACAATTCGCTACACACATCTTGCATGAACATGTGGCAAATGTGGAGTGTTGAGGTGCTGTTCCATACTGCCATGTGGAAATATCTCAATGTCCCCTTTTGACACCTACCATTATTTGAAATTAACATATATTCGTCATTACCATTTACCAGTGCTCTTCCACTGTAAGCGTGAAGAATTGCAACTACCTTCGTCTTACACTGGACATACTATTCCACAGACATATACAAATTTCGCGCAGATTTTATAACAATACGCCAGCTACACCTCCTCCGGAGCAGGTGTAAACTTTACTACACTAAATTACAACAGTCTATCTACTCCAGTTAATTAAAATCTCAGTTTCATCTAGTCTGACATAATATCCNATTAAAATCTCAGTTTCATCTAGTCTGACATAATATCCAGTTGAATGAAACTATTTTGCTGCAATTTTCCTTGCCGGTGGAATTAAACAAAGCTTTTGAATATAACAAGTTCTGTAAGAGGTGAAGAATTGCTAGTGTAAATAGTGCCGTTCTTAGGTTGCCAAACCAATCACTCTTACCAAAACAACTGTCAAAAGTGAAGTTATTGAGTTAAATGTTATTGAATGTTCTAATTTCCTCACTTATGTTTTCATACAGTAANCCAGTTGAATGAAACTATTTTGCTGCAATTTTCCTTGCCGGTGGAATTAAACAAAGCTTTTGAATATAACAAGTTCAGTAAGAGGTGAAGAATTGCTAGTGTAAATAGTGCCGTTCTTAGGTTGCCAAACCAATCACTCTTACCAAAACAACTGTCAAAAGTGAAGTTATTGAGTTAAATGTTATTGAATGTTCTAATTTCCTCACTTATGTTTTCATACAGTAACCCTTCTAAGAAAACCAAACTGGAATAACGAATGAACAAAATGGGAAACAAGCATACAACAATAACTGGAAAAAATTTAAATAAATAATATTCACTTTTGACTTGTAAACTTGATTACACGAAATGCAATTATTACAAGTTTTAAGATTTATATTCAGAAACACTCATAAAGTTGACTTGTTAATATTATACTTGTAACATTTAATTTGTAAACTTTTAATTGTAGGTCACTAGTCCCTGGCATTCAAATTTGACCTTTAATTCACCTTCAACCTAGTGAAACACCATTTCGCATTTAAACAAAATTCTCACATCACTATTTATGATAATAACAGAACTCTTAACGAGTGACCTGTTGATTTTGTGCCCCTTTAGCATTACTGGCTTCTTTAAGTAGGATTTTTTTTTTAAATCTAGGGTACCAAATTGTTGCCATCCTTGTCACCGTTTTCTCTTGGTATATGAATATCCCACTGTTCACCGATTCCACAATGTTTTTCTGAAATACTGCAGCCATTTCACTTTAAGTCTCTTCTCCTGGGATCTGAATAAGTTGACCATGCACCAGAGGTGCCACCATAGATGATATAATGTAGTAACTTCCCGATAGCATTAACATTATTTTCTCGAATGGATTCGAAAGTCCTGATACCTCTTTGAGGATGTGCCACTGGAATCGATGTAATGAATAAGTTATGTAAACAAAAATACACAATGCTGCTAGAAAGCCTTTACCTGGCAGGGTTCTAGGGCATTTACAATTTCAGATAGAGCGACAATTAACTGGTCTTTGACATCCAGTAGCGGATGAATAATGCAGTGTGTGCTGTTTCATTGTTTGGGAAAATGCTATGTAAGGCGCATCATGGAAGTTCCTGCCGATGTTTGCACACTGTGAAATTTCTCATTGTCAATGCTGCTTTGCCTGTAATGTGAACTTATTGTACAAATAATTGTAAGCCTTCTACAACAATAATGTTTATATTGTAGCTAATTGGAAGTGCTATGATGTAATTATAACTTACCTATAGAATGTGTTAATATTAAAACACAAGACAAAAATATCTTCTAGCACCGGTGTGTTATGAATTGCATTATTTACAACAAGATGCAGTGTATGGGACATGCATAGATTAAGCTTTTTATAGCCCCTCCATATTCGCTGCTTTGTAGGTAGTAACTTCAGGAATATTTCCCATTAACCCTTATTTGTTGTATACACTGGTTTAAGCCTGGAAGTCTTAAAACACTCAGTCTTCAGTTCCCCATCTGGTACGAAATGCACCATGACAGAAAGGTAGATATCCTGCATCCTGCACCCTGGACATCCAGCAGTATGTTGTGAGTGCAACATGTTTTGCACTCGATATTTATGCCTTCATTTTTTTTTACGAATATTTCCTCATTCCATTCTGGGATAAGTACCTGAAAAGGGAAGATTATTCAGAATGATACATATTAATTTAACCAAATTACAATTTACATTTATGGTTATTTACATTAGCACACTTATGTCTGATAATGTACAGTATGTTGGAAGTTCGTACCGACGCTCCAGGTCGTGGACGAACTTTTTAAACCCTGTGTCCTCAATTCACAGAGGCTGCATATCTTGTACCACAAATGTGGCCAGACTTCTATCGAGTTTTCTTTTTCCAAAATTTGTTTTACCGAATGGGGCAAAATTTTTGTCCTCTACTGGAGAAGCCGATGTACTTATTTCATTTTTAAGGCATCTCTTAATTTGATCCCATAATTTTATTGTGCCACCAGCTATTGCATATATGCGACAGAAAAAATTGTATTTGTCACACGTTTTATCGTTAAGATATTCATAATATTGACACCAGCAGTTGGTTTTCGTGGCATTGTGGAACAAATTTATGTAACTAGCCATTGAATTGGCCTTAAGATCTTAAGCGTGAGACACAACAATCAAATTCTTCCAATGTGTGCCGTGCAATAAGTGAGGTGTGAGTGAATGTCTTGCTACTTCGGAAGTTCCTGCTTCATATGATCCTTTATTCCAGCCATCCGGTTCTCCCCAGTAAAAATGTTTGAATGCAGAGACGTACACTACTGCAAGAACCGGTTTACTGATTGTGATTTGTATCGCTCGCTGTGTCGCCAGCTATAAGCCGCACCCCGCACAAATCTATTCATTCACTTCACTGTCTTCCTCGAAATTTTAATACAACTCTCAAGTTGTTACAGAATTTCTCTAGATTCTTTGTATGTTCTTCTCGGTGAATTTTGTCACCATATAAACATTAGTTTTTTGAAATGTTTTTTGTTATGATATCTCCGTACATATAAAAAATGCAATTTTGATTTATAGTAATTGAAATAATGTTTCAATGTTGTTTACAGCCATTGTAGGTACTTAAATAAAAATCTAGCATAGTAAAGGTTTGATACTATTATCAAGAAGCGACTTTCATAAAAAAATTTTTCGTCTGCATGGCACTAAATGTAATTTAGTTTATCGATTTCCTTGACTTATTTTAAAATAATATTGTTGTGTGGGCAGAATGAATAAAATGTCGTTTTATTGATTGTATTTCTCATTGGTGGAAGCTTTGTTCGGAAATTATCCAAATAGATAAAACAACGGAGTTGAAGATGGCCGCTTTGCCGTCTCCAACACAGGTAGGGTTGAGGTTGATGTAAAGTCATTTTTTCCTTCTGTGACATTATAGTGAAAATCCGTTCAGTATATGGTGTAAAATTGTAATGCATGATCAGGTACGCCCACACATAATACCTTTTCTGTGTGCCTCCAATGAAAGTTTTGAAAATCAAATATTTCTGTGATGTGATAATTGGGCGGTTACATTTCAAAAACAAGTTGTCCTAGTTATCTGTTTTGTTTGGTATATGTTGTAAGCCGCATATTTTTTATTGTCAATACATAATTTTTATTTAAAACTGCGATAATGGCGAAGGAAACATTTCTGATGCAAGTGTCAGATGCGTCTTGTAGGGATTTTTTTTGTTGATTATACTACGAAAACTTTGTAGCGGTTATCATTAGTGTTTTGTATACAAGCTATTGTAGTTATGTGTGTTTGGTTTTTCTGCATTTGAAACACATGCTTTAGAAGTGGAAATCCGCAGACTACATAGTGATAATCGCTGTAACATAATGTGCACTTTCTTGTCGGCATGCCATTTAGTGAAGAAAATTTTTAATGAAAATGTAATATAGCTGCAATTCTAGGAATGCTGAAGTCTTAGTATTGTGTAGGACTTAGTAGAAATTAAGAGAGACTTGTATGGTTTGGAAGTTTGGTAAGAGTTGCACTTGCAGTTTTGGTTCATTGCTAAGATGCTGTGGTCTGCAGGGTATTCCAGTGGGCGAATATTGAAATCATGCTGTAGGAATTGCGCAAATTTTTAAATGTATTTTTGGTTGAGAAATAAAAGTTTTAGTAGTATCCAGTGCTATGCATCTTGTACTACCTTAGTTAAGATATAGATAAGTAGTTAACTTGCAACATTGTGCTGTCATACCAGTGGTTTCTTCTGGGGATGGATTCCTTGAGGTGCTTGCCTGGTTCCAGGGTATTGCAGAGGATTAGTGTTGCAAGGGAAACAAGGCATATAATTGAAATAGATAAAAGATTTATCTTTGAGAGAATTAATATTTGTAATTTAAATATTTAAAAGTCAAATAAATTAGTCGTGGGTGGGAGCCAAGCTTAAAAGAAATTTGAGGATATTGGATTATACTCGTTATGCTCTTTACATAATTATCAATTATCTAAAGAGAAATTTAACAATAAATAATATTTGCTGTATTGATATTACTATTCATACTGATGCATAATCCTGGTGTCACATTACAGTAATTCCCAGGTGCACAGATTAGATTCTTGAAAAGTGTGCGCTACATGAAATGTGCGCTGTACGAATAAAGTTTTTCCATAAGAAGGTAGGCCTATGTTAAAAGGTTAGGTTATGTTCTCCGAATTTTTCAAAATACCTTAAATGTGCAGTATCACACAAACATGACTTAATTTATTTATAAATTCCCAGAAAACAAACACTAATACTATTCTATTATATCTGCCACAGTTTTGCTTCATTTTGGCATAAAATAAAATACTGGGTAATTATTGAGAATAGGGGCTTTTCTGAAAATAAAAGAAAAAATGATAATTGTGCAGTTTAGGGGCTTTTCTGAACGAAACCTCCCATTACCAACAAAAGTAGTATTAATGGGTTCTGCACAGCTTACCTTATTCATACTTAGGAGAGGGTCATGTTAAAATAAGTAGAACATATAAAAAAAAAATTAAACAAAATTGCGAAATTTATGAGCAGTTTGGCCGGTCTGTTTACGTCGATCACCATTATTAATGGCAGCACATTGCTGATCCGATGCTACCTACCGGCCACGGATATCATTACGGGCATTTTAACTGTCAATTTTTAAGCATATCAGTAGCCATTGTGCCTAAAAATCCATAAAATTCTAGGTTAGTGTATAACCCTACAATCCTTGGTTAGATTAACACCCTACAATCCTAGGTTAGTTTAAAAATGTAAAATAGTGATTCACTCATTGTGGGGTTAGGTGGGCACATGTTACGAAATTAGTCATACTTTAANTTAGATTAACACCCTACAATCCTAGGTTAGTTTAAAAATGTAAAATAGTGATTCACTCATTGTGGGGTTAGGTGGGTACATGTTACGAAATTAGTCATACTTTAATGATCCTATTATATTCGTGTTCTGCGTTATTAGTAGAGTCAAAATATACCACTTTTGGTTTTTTTTTTTTTTTACAGAAAAGCCCCAAACCTGCATAATTACCAATATTTTAATTGACTTAGCTATTGTGTTATNTTTTTTTTTTTTTTTACAGAAAAGCCCCAAACCTGCATAATTACCAATATTTTAATTGACTTAGCTATTGTGTTATGGCTGCATCAATATACATGTTAAATAGGCATGGTGACAGTGGACACCCCAGTCTTACTCCTTAGTTTATAGTTTCCTTTTTCCTTAGCTTCTTTAGTAACAAATTGTGGTATCTTCTAAAATGTTTCTAGACGCCTTACTAAATACTCGGGATAACCCTTCCCTTCCATTATTTCCCAGAGCTTCTTTCTCTGCACCGTATCAAAAGCTTTAGTATGATATATGAACAAAGTATGTGTTTGAAGCTTAAATTCCAGTCGTTTTTGAATAATTTGTTTGAATAGAAAAACACATTCTGCACATGATCTGCCTTTCCTAAACCCATGTTGTTCTCTTAGTAAAGATTCTGATATATTAAGTCGTCTTACCAATATCTTTGTATATGTATATATTTTGTATGGGACATTCAATATATAATCACATTTTGTGAGCTCTCGTTTTTTTAATAAAAATTGAATATACTAGAGCTTCTTTCCATCTACCTGGTATTTGATGGGCCATCCAACATAAATTTACAATTCAGTAATTATCCAGTTTAGTGACTTTTCAGTAGACGTTCGCGTTCGTCGGGATACCGGCAACGAAACACAAACCACTTGTCATGCCGAAATTATTTTTTAAAATTGCAAAGCACCTTCTTGTATTTCTTACCGACATGAGTTCTAACAGACCGTTGACAGCAAAAGAATTTGCTGTCCTCGGCCAATACAATTGCCGCCGTGCATTTGTCGCACCTTACCTAATTTGACAGTACCCCATGATCTACTAAAAAGTCAAACAAAAGTCACCAAACCATCGTTAATTCTGCAAATTCGAATACGTCCAGGCAACACCCTTCACATAGGCGTCTATCACGCACATAACCATTCGCACTAGCACACTCCATTCTTCAATCACAAGTCTTCTCTCGGTAGGATTCGAACAACGCACACGAACGGAGCAACACCTAACTCACCGCGATACGCACCTGTGGCCAGACACTGGCATACTAACGTACGGCCCGTGATGACATCTGCGGACGCTAGATTGCGTGAAATATGCAATGTGCAGCCATTATTAATGGCGGTAGATGTTAATAGACGTAAACAAACAATTTTCGCAAGTTTTTTAAATATGTTCTAATTATTTTGACATTATGCCCTCTTGATATACTTGTTCCATTCGACACGTCTTGGGTAATTACGTTGAATTGTTGGTCTAGGACGTTTTGTTCAAAAACATAAACAAACTTGCTAAACTGTCATTTTGCAATTTTGTTCGAAGAAGAATCTAAACAAATACATGTTGAGCCTGACTCAGTTTAACTCCTTGATGAGTGGAAAAATGAGTCCAGTAATGCAAAGAATGTTGTTGCAATGCTACATAATAGTGTTGTTACGAATGTTGGATTTCCCACATTCACGAATGCGAATATTCATCTCCAATATTTGCGAATGCGAATCTTGGTATTTTTAATATGGCGCCCAAAGCATGCACCCACGAACTGACATTTTGACCGCGCGTTTAGGACCGGCCATGTTTAAACCGAAAGTAGCAGATACTGCACGAAGTAAACAAACCGTGATTGCTCGCTCATTATATGAAGTTAGCTGCTAATAGTTTTTTCGTAAAGATTTATTTGTTGAATTTCTATAGAAACCATTGTTAAATTGTTATAAAGTGATTAGTGATATTTCAACATGGGTAAGTCGTGTGTTAGGGAAGTTTGGACTTATTATACAATATGTGATGCTGAAAATGTGAATTGCTAAATATGTAACGAACAATACTCGCACAAAGGAAGATCAACTAGTGCTATGAGAAATTACCTGGAAGGTATGCATAAAAATGAGTATAATAAATTTAAAAAACTGGAAAATGAAAAGCGGAATGCTTCTACAACAAATGCTCTGGCGTCCTCTTTGCGACAATGTACTAAAACCGACCTAAAACAAATGTCTTTGACTGATTGCATCGAAAAAACTAAAAAGTGGGATAATAACAACGCCAAGTCAGTGGAAATTGACAATTTAATAAGTGAAATGATTACTGTAGAGGACTTACCCTTTAGTTTTGTGGATTGCGTTGGATTTGTCAGATTGAAGAACCACCTATGTCCGTCGTATAATTTAAAAACTTGACAACATTTGACTTTGTTTATATGCTAGAATTTATACGGCAAGGTAGAAGATAAAGTTTTGGAATTAATCAAATCATTTGAAAAAGTGGCGTTTACAACTGATATCTGGTCTGATTCTTGTTCGTGAGTATCGTTGCTGAGTTTTACATGTCACGGCGTGACAAAAGAATTTGAAAGAAAAATGATTGTGTTAAAAGCAGAGGTATTTAATGATGGCCAACATACTGGTGAAAATATAGCTATAAAACTTGAAACCATGCTCTAATTATGGGAAATACCCAAAGAAAAAGTGCAATGCATTGTTAGGGATGGTGGTACTAACATGAAGAAAGGTATTTCCTTGTTATTCATTAAAGACATTGATTGTTCATCACACCAAATTCAACTAGTTGTCAATGAGTGGCTTAAGGCATAAGATTCCGTTATTGCAGTGATATTGCTCAAGATGAACTTTCAGCTCTACAAGAAAGGCTCAATCAACCAAAACTTAAGATTATACAAGAGTGTTTTACAAGATGGAATAGCAACTTTCATATGTTGGAGCACATTTTGAAAAACAAAGATTTGTTGTGTCTTTACACTTCCGCTTCCACAAATAACAAAATTTCACAACTAACTTCCCAAGAGTGGATAATTGTGGAAAAGCTAATTACTTTGCTCAGGCATTTTGAAGAAATTGCAAAAGAACTAAGTGCAGGCAATATTTCCATATCTTCAGTAATTCTGTTATTGGCCACCCTGGAAAAGGTAATTGATGAATTTCATGTGACTGACGAATGCACCGGAAACACAATTCTTGTTCTAAAACAAGAATTAAGTCACAGATTTTCTCATTTGGAAAATTACGTATTGTTTCCTACGGCTACTTTCATTGACCCAAGATACAAAATGAAATTTTTCAAAAATTCTTGAACCAAAGGTCAAGTTGTGAAAACTATTGTAGAATCCATTGGAAACGATGAATCAAGCGTATCTTCTTGTTCAAATCCTAAGCGTGCCAGAATGACTAATCATGGGATTGAAACCTCTGGATCCAGTGCCTGTCTATCAGGGAAATCTACTTCTTTAAGAGACATCATGAAATTGCTGTTAGATTCCAGTGAAAGTTAAGAAGGAGAAAATGAAAGTTCAAACCTTATAGAAGTTTTGATTAAAAAAAACCATCAATGAATATTTAATAGATAAACGTATGGAAAATGATTTAGACCCACTTACATGGTGGAAGGTGAATAATAAAAAGTATGGTATTCTTTCTCCTATAGCCTGGCAATATTTAGTAACACCACCCACCAGTGTACCTAGCGATATAGTTTTTAGTGGGGTAGGTCTTTACACACCCCACCGAAATAGGCTGCAAGGAGAAAATGCATCAAAACTTTTATTTTTGGAGTTTAATATTCCTCTATTACAATTTAATTACTAAGTGTTTTATGAAACTTACATAACTTACTTGAGTATATTTGGTAATTAAATTGTAACTTAATTACTATTATATTTTTTATATTATTATTTTGAATTCAAGAAGAAATGTTAAATGGTTGTGTTAAAAATAATATAACTAGAACCAAAGTTTAAATTAACATGTTAATTTGAAGAATATCATTTTTTGTTTTAATTTAAAAGAAGAAATGCTTTAGTTTCCTTTGTCAAAAAATATATTGTTAACTTCGTTTAGAAGTAGTAGATTTAATGTACAATATTATTAGATTCAGAATTCTCTAGCAAATATAATATTATTTAGATCCCCATCAAGTTGCATTTGTGTTCTCACAAATAATCTCATTTAAATTGGATTAGTTTAATAAAAAATGTGGTAACATATTTAGCTCCATTGTTTTGTGTTCATGAAGTTCAAGATTTATTTTTGTTTTCATACAATTAATATTTTAGTTTGCAAGTTTAGGTAACCTAAATTTGATTTTTGCTTAGATAAATAAGAATAAAAGATAATTAAAAGCGTCTGTATGCACCTAATGAGTAACATCAAAACTGTTCCCCAATTAAAACTTTTTTATTAAAATATAAATACCTAAATAAAAATATTATAAATCTTAGCAGTTGCATTGTTATTTCATAAATATTTTCATTTTTCATTGCCAAATACATTTGCTACATATTTGCATAATTTTTTGCGAATGCAAATATTTGTAACAACACTACTACATAATGTTAATGCAAGTACTGGAAAACCAAGATGTATGTTTCTGGAGACTTTGGATATGCCGGGCGAGTCAGACACAGGAAACAAATTATGTGCAAAGACACAGTATAACATAGATATCGGTAATTTTCTAGTTTAGGGGCTTTTCTGAAAATAATAAAAAAAACTCCAGAAAGTGGTATATTTNCTGCCTGTAACTCACATACTGCAAATCTGCTGGCTAAGGACCTGCTACCAACAAACATATCGTCAAAAGTAAATAAAGTCCGGAAACCATTCAAACATCCAGATCAGCAGCACCAACTTTTTTCTAATGATAGTTCTAGAGTTTGTCTTGCAGTGGACACTTGCTGGTGCTCTCAACGAGATGCCTGCGTTTCTATGAAAAGCAACATCACAGTGCGGCGTAAAGTGGCAGCTAATGATGAATTTGCCAAAATTTCTACATCAGTGAAATGTCTTTTATTTGATAAATATTTTCTTTCACAAGTAAATTATATAATTGCACTTTTAGATCCTGCGAGCCAGCTCATCAATACTTGTCAAAAGACAGAAAGCAGTGTTGCTGATGCAGTACAGTTATGGATGACCCTACACTTACCTGATGGTCATGATGACAAGCTGCATCTTCTTGAGAAACTGAGAAAACAATCTCTAAATATCCAGCATGTCAGAAAATGTACTTCACCCACAATATCCAGGACAGAATTTTGGATGCAGAAGGTCTCGCCAGTTTTCAGCAGTACCGTGATAAGGCTGGAATATATGGTGACCTTTTTGCCAAGAGGCACAATAAGAAACTAGCAGATTTGACTAATAAATGACTAAACATTCCAGTTTCATCTGCACAGTTGGAAAGTTTTTTTTTCAACTGGCCTTTTGGTCATAATTCTAACAGGTATTGCCTTTTATTTGGGGGGGAAAAAAAAAGTGCATGATTATTACTCTCTTGAAATGAAATATCAAGCATGTGATTATTATCGACTACATTTTGTTAGTGCATTGATATGTACTGTAGTGTTAACTTTTTAAAATTTAAAATAATTGAATGCTTGAGTTTTAATCACATTGTTATTACCATAGAAGCTGTTTTGAAATCTAGCAACAATCTTCTTCTTATGCTAGGCTAAGTATTTGTCTTAATCGTGTTATGTTTACAAAAGTTATAATTGTTGGATGATCATTAGAAACTAATCAGAAAGCAACTGTTATTTACTGCGGTGTGTGAATTGATTTTAGAAAGTGTGTATTTTACAATATTCGCTATCGGGTAACATATATTTAACATTAACAGTCCAATCTAAATTAACACCATTTTTTTTGTATAAATATCACATTAAACTGGTAAACAATATTAAAAATGTTATGTTGGTATATTAATGATCAGTTTATTTGAAGAGTTGTACGACTGAATTCAATTTTTCACTGAACGTATTGTTTTGTGTATAAAAGCATTAATAGAACTTAAAATAATAAATAAATTAGTGTTTTGAAGTCTTTTTATTTATGTGGAGGGGGTGTGATAGACAGGAGACAGACTGAAACCGGAACTATTATAAATAATTAATAAATAGTGTAATGGTGTGATGTGAGGGGTTTTTGCATATGCAAACAAAATAACCTGTAGTGTTACAAAGTGTGAAGTGACACAAGGTTTCCTCATACATATCAATAAAATTCCTCCTCTCTCCAATCAACCCCAACAAAAGAAAAAGTATACTGGCACTTGCGGAGAACATATCTGGTTAAATGAGAAAGAAAATTTCTGAGCACAACCAAGGGTGTTGTAGGGTACGTGTCTACCATTTACAAGGAAAACACTAAAAAATCTCATTCATCAGTTTTAGTATTGTAAAATTTATGAAAATTAAATTGCTCTACATTAAACATACTCTTGTAAATATTTAAATCCCCTTGCCCGCCAAATACAAATAACACAACTAAATTCCCATTTAACAAACACAAACACAGCCAGTGAGTATGACACTCCTTTCTATCTCAGGGTACTCTAATGGGCAGAAAGTCTTCAATAATTCAAACATTAAATTTAAATACATAATTTTGTTAAATTAGTCTTCAAACAGATTTAAAATATGTCACTGAGACAGGATGTTCAAAAGTCTTTAAAAGTGTTCCTGATCATGTACTTATAGTTTTCCCTTTGCCATTTTTGAAAAAACATGCAAGTTGGACCATGCTTTATATCTCTTCATAATATTACAATCCAGTAAGTATTGGGCCTCTTCTTCACCTGCCCACTGCTGTTTAATACTTTAAAACAAGTTACATGACAATATTTAACTTTTGGTACACTTCTGAAAATAAAATTATCATTTGAGCCGCATCTTAGAGTGCAACTGGTCCAGATGAAGTCTAGTCCGAGAATAAGGAAGTTAAGCTGGCTAGCAACCCACTTCCCAGATTTTGGCGCTAATTCACGCATCCAATAACAGCCAGCAGCTGCCCTGGAGATGTCCGAGGTGTGGATAACGGGGATACGTCAATGATGTTTACCTGTCAATCATATGGTTGCTGCTGATGTAACAAGTGCTTTTGTTTACATAGCACGTGTCCCTGATGCCGTGCATGCACTCATCTGTGGCACTCGTGATCCTAAGAAATGTACTTCTAAATAAAAAAAAGACATATTAAAACAGTTTTTCTTATAAAATAAAAAGTTTTTATACAGATTGTGTCCATTTTTCACTTCTTTGTTTGTAAACAGAAAGTGTTTTACTTTTACCCCTCTATAAACATAACATCTGTCAAACCATGACATTGAAAATGCTGGTGAAACATAGGGAAAAAATGAAACAAACATTTTCATGCTAAAACACACAAATAAATACATTACACTTCAAAACAAACACATAAACATCAAATAAACAACCATTCTGAATTGTTAGTTTATTTTGTCAAAATCAATTGAATTTATTACATAATTTTTAAAACTGGTTTTTACTTACGTGTAAAATACCAACAGGTAATTTACTCATCCAACCCAGGTGCAAAGAAGGGTAGCAAGGTGGTTTAGGGTAAAAGGGGAGAAGGTGAAAATGAAAGGAATTTTTGTAATCTTTAATGATGGATTGGAGATGGTGCTCCCTCAAGTGACAGGTGAAGAGTGGAGTGGCTGGTCAGGATGGACAGGTTGGTGAATGGAGTGGGAGGATGGGAGAAGTTAACTGGACATTTAGTCAAGGGGCTGCATAGAGGCTGCATATCTACAAACAGTAGATAGTTTGAGAAGTTATGGAGACGGACGGAAATTGGAAGGCAGACCATACTGGTGAGCACTGTGAGGGAATGGAATGTGTTACAGGAGGAGTTGGTAATGGTGCAGAGGGGTTGAGTTGTATAGGGAGGGACTGGAGAGTGAAAAGGGATGAGGAAAGGAAGCGCTTGCCACCAAGCAATAGCCCAATTGCTAGTTGAAAAAATTATAGTAATTTATGCAGATTACTTCCATCAATATGGTCAGAAAAGCTGTGATTGGTGATTGAAATTTTCGATTAAAGAAAATAAAGAACATGTTCTAAACAAAAATTTTGAAGGAAAACGAGAGTTAGGAAATTGAAAGAGAATGGCTGCGATTATGACGTTCGTATGATGTCATATAGCATTCAGTGAATTAAATTCAATAAAAATAAAAATTCATTAAAAAAAAATTAATTGTTTGAAAGGGATTTACGATATTTTAGCTAGATTGCCATTCTAACCTCTTTTATTTTTCTATAACTAAGTAATTCTGCTGGGGCATTGTTTATTGCTAGTAAGGAAAAGGGTCTTTAGCATCTTTCATGAGACAATATTGTTTCGTGGCTCTTCTTATGAGACAGTGCCAATTTAACCTGCAAACTATTTTGATGGAACAGTGGAAAATTTAGTTTTTGTGGAAATAACATTTAAATGACTGTAACTTAAAACGTGTCAACTTTATTGAAAGAAAAAAAGTGATTAATTCACTTTTCGCACAGATTCAAGTAATACACACACTTAGTAAACATTTTCAGCGAAGTTAACTTCACATACAGAAATCTTTGGATGTTTTTCCCTCAAAATAGGCAACTTGCTCGAACAAATATAATTCAGTTCCGCTGTGTAATATCAAGCAAATAACCTATAAAGTATTTGTATCAAGACAGTATATAATGTGTCGGTGCACGTATTTCCGAACGAAAGGGTAATGTAAAAATGCTGGTAAACCAATAGTTTGAAGGATTATGAAATACAGTGAAATGCTGAGGTAGATAAATGTAATACTAAAATATCTTTAATGAATTAACAAAGAGTAAAAAAAATTTGATAGGGAACGAGTAAGAAGTGAAAAATGTTTGTTTACATACTATACCAGCCTACTAAAAAGTGATTCATCGACTTTCTTCGTCAAAGTTGTAAAAATAGCACAATGCAAAAACGCACATTTGTTTGGTAATATGTTCTGATTAAAACTGACGTAGGTATACTTAGTGCACAGCCTTATTAGTATTAGTTTCATTTTCACTGTCTTAGATAATGTCACACTCCATCAAATGTGATCTTAATCATTTACAAACCTTCTACAAATGAGTGTATAGAATCCTCAACATAAACCATTATTTCATGCAATTCAACTACAAGCTCAATCATTTATGTTTCTCAGTCAAATATATATGCAGAGACAACATTCATGTTCTACTGGAACATTCAATGTACCTGTCATATTGTTATTTCCTTTATACCTGCCAGTTTCATCGACATGGTGCTGCACTCTGGAGGCATCGAAAACTCGAATATGTAGTGTGTAATACAGTGAAGTTATTTAACTTATATACAGCCATAGCCAAAAATGGTTTCAAATACCTACGTTTTCCAACACTCCACAAAATGGGTGTATATCAAATTATAATAGAATAATTAAACAATGAAGTCGGACAATACAAAAGTCATTAATACAAATAATACGAGTTTCTAGTGTTACCAAATTTTTGTTTTAATTTTATTATTATTTTAGTAATTAAGTCTTTGCAGATATATATTATGTGGATTATTGCTCTCATAGAAATTCATAAATAGTTATTCTACCTATCTTCTATGCATTTTTGGGATTGTAATAACATGTTTCCATACGGCGATCCTAACACTTTCTGTTATATATTTGCGTAGACTGTGTTTGAGTTATTTACAATTGCAACTACATCACTCCTTCTTTTTTTCCGTTTAAGAGTTTTTAAACTATTCTTTATCGGAGCTGCGTAAAAAGGTTGCGTAAGTTATCACACCTATAGAAAATTTATCTCCATATTAACAAAAGTTTACAGCTTATAGGGTTAAGATTAAATTAAACAATTCTAATCGCAGAGTTATTAGAACGAACAAAATGGTCATAGAAACTCCGTAGCAAGAAATGGTATAAACCAGTTAAAAAGAGTTAAAGGTGTATATATATATACCCTCACCCCTTCTACANGAGTTAAAGGTGTATATATATATTCCCTCACCCCTTCTACATCATCTTCACTTACAACTCAGTTCTGCTAGTGGTTCCACTAGTGACCACCAGATGTCAGTACATGCCGAAGAGAAATTACCAACAAAGTTCAATTGGTGAACTAACTATTTTGAGCCAAAAAACTACTATTGCATGCACATTTTAGTGTAAAAGTTTTGATTTTTCAATTTTGGTACATCATCTCTATGGTTTGNATCAGTACATGCCGAAGAGAAATTACCAACAAAGTTCAATTGGTGAACTAACTATTTTGAGCCAAAAAAACTACTATTGCATGCACATTTTAGTGTAAAAGTTTTGATTTTTCAATTTTGGTACATCATCTCTATGGTTTNAAAAAACTACTATTGCATGCACATTTTAGTGTAAAAGTTTTGATTTTTCAATTTTGGTACATCATCTCTATGGTTTGTTGTTTTTAAATGAGAAATAACTATTATATAACAATAATGACTTTTTAAAATGTGTTTCCTATTGCTGTATTTCAGCATCTACATAGTAATGAAAACAGCGTTATTTATGCAGTTCTGTCATTTTAATTAGAGAAATAAGAACCACGATACACAGTTCAAGTTGCATATATGCATGAAATGAAAGAAAATTTTCTTCATTAATTAAAAAGTTAGATTTTTACATAATTAATACTTGTTTTATACACATCATGTGTCCTGATTTAGTTATATTAGTATATAGTATAAAAATATTTATGTTTAAATTGAGTACTTCAAATTAGGGCTAAAATGGCAGTAACCACATGAGAGTGACTGATATTTTCTACCCTCCGCACACTGCTGCATAACAGCAAGTGTCTCCTTAGTCTCCAATTTAATATTTGCAGTAATATAGCAGTTTTTTTCTTCGAGCCTGTGTTCTTCCTTTTTGACGGTACTTTTGGCATGGAGGTAAGGGAGATAAAATCATGCACAGGTAGTCACTTCCTTTTTCACTCTTCCGCCCAGCTTGTGACAGAATGTTTCCACATTTTAAGTTCCCAGGTTAGTATCGCCTCTTTTCTGTTGACAAAGTTTGTATTGAGCTGAATAAGTAGCCGGTCTGTCACTCATGGCAGAATTGTGACAATGAGGGACAAATTTAAAACTTCTAGCACTAGGTGGGTTGTTGCATTGAAGAGAACAATTATTTTTTGGCGATTCCACCTGAAAATAAATTGCATTGTCACAGAAAATGCATTTCATAAATTTAGTCACTGTTTCATTATTTGTGTTATTAAAATCAATTTTATAAATTTACATTTGCATCTATAAAAGTTTTATCCAAAGCAGTTAGCATGAGATGTGAGAGTGTGTCGAGTTATATTTATATTGAAGTTTCTGTAATTTTTCCTAAAGAGACACATGCATTAATTTTTGCATGCTGTCAAATGGTGACTTTTTCTGTTACTAATTTACCTTTATTACATTCAAAGATTTTTGTATCATTAAACTGTTCATAAAGAACAATGTGCATATGATGCAGAAGGGTCGTTGAGTTATTTGTTTATTGTATTTCATCACTCATAATCTTCTTTCTTCGTAAGGAATCGTGTGTGTCTATAATTTTAAAGAGCAAGTAGTGGAATATATCTGCATAGATTTTGTTACTTTTGTTTTATAATTTGATTAACTTTTCTGCATTAACATATTTTTTCCTATATGTAAACTGTTTCTTCAAAACAGCAAACATTTGTGTGTGTGTGTGCCCACACACACACAGGCAGGGGCAGGGGATATCCCATTTATCTTGACCTCCCACAATAACTTTGTACCAGGGCTCCAAATGAAAATGTGTTGCATACAAAAGTTGTATAACTGGAAGGGAGAAATAGTACTACGGGGGAGTCAGCCTCATATCAATATTTATTTGAGAGATAAGAGTACTAACATCAGTTACTAACCTGTGTTTTAGGTTGTGCAAGTGACCTTATAATTTGAAAGTATGGATGAAAATGTACAAAGCTGGGAAGTACTAAATATTGTACCAATGATATAGTGGTGAGATAACATTGAGATTTATGTATGTATCAAATTTTTATATGGCAATCTTCAATTATAGGACTAATGAATATTTAGGAAATCTGTGAAATGTGTGTTAACTGGACCAGTGTGAAACTTATCTTTCTCTTACGATTCTTAAAGAACACATTCAGCCAAGCTCAGAAAGTTGGGTTCTGATGTCAATATACAATAAGCATAACTAGGTAATCACCTTCAACAAATATTTGGAATCTTCATCATCATGTAAAACTGCCTGAGGTGAGACAGGGGTCTGCCAGCACAACAAACTGAACTCTGTTATTCACTGGCTCAACTTTGTGTGAAAACTCTGGTACAGTTTTTCATATTTTTTGTGAAAAGATCCCTTGATTCATTATATGCATTGTTATGAATAAAAAATTCTTTGCATTATGTCCCTCATTTTTTCAATCCTTTCCTTGACCTCCTCCATTGCCTGCCACCCCTGACTTGGCAACCTGTACTCTGGTAGCAATCTGATGCTTCTACCCCTCCTCCTTATCTCAATTTCCATCACCTCAGCCAAATCACAAACCTATTCCACAGACCTCTTCAAGACCTCCTTTAAGCACACCATTATTCCCCCTCCTTTCCTGTCCACATCTCTTCTGTGGATTATAAATTTATCTTGTTGGCATTCACTATCTAACACTTCCACACTAAGCCATGTCTCCACTCCGACGACTATATCTGCCTCATATCCTTCGACCATTCCCCAGAAGCTATCAACTTGTTCTATAAGTTTCTACAATCAACCACCATTAACTTAATGCAGTCCTCACACAGATTTCCTTTCCTTCTCCTTTGAATGCCCAGTCCTTCTCTGACCTCTGCTTCAGTGGTCAGAATTTCTCCCATCCGACTTCTAAGCCCTTTTCTCTTTGTTTTCTATTCCTTGTCCTCTCTGAACAATTCTACTCCTCTCCAAACAGCCAGCTATCTTCTGCCTAGCAGGTCCCCTAATATCCTCTTTTCCTGATTGTCAAATACACACACCTTAATTGCACANCCAGCTATCTTCTGCCTAGCAGGTCCCCTAATATCCTCTTTTCCTGATTGTCAAATACACACACCTTAATTGCACGTTCTTAAATATAGAACTGCCTATGAATACTACGTCTGGTTGCTTTTCTATGTTCCATTTCTCTACAGTCACCCTTCCAGTTCTGTACCCCTCTTTACATTCAATACATTCCCTCATTCTGCTCAACTCTTGTACCCACACTATGCCTTGTCGGCACCCTGTGTTCCCTTACCACCTTTCGTTGACTAGTTCTCCTAGCTTGCTGCCCTCCACTGACTACTGTTCCACTATCCTCCATATACAGTTTGTCACTATCTACCTCACCTCTTTTCCTTGCTATTTCCTCAAGCTCCTCTAACCTANCCAGCTATCTTCTGCCTAGCAGGTCCCCTAATATCCTCTTTTCCTGATTGTCAAATACACACACCTTAATTGCACATTCTTAAATATAGAACTGCCTATGAATACTACGTCTGGTTGCTTTTCTATGTTCCATTTCTCTACAGTCACCCTTCCAGTTCTGTACCCCTCTTTACATTCAATACATTCCCTCATTCTGCTCAACTCTTGTACCCACACTATGCCTTGTCAGCACCCTGTGTTCCCTTACCACCTTTCGTTGACTAGTTCTCCTAGCTTGCTGCCCTCCACTGACTACTGTTCTACTATCCTCCATATACAGTTTGTCACTATCTACCTCACCTCTTTTCCTTGCTATTTCCTCAAGCTCCTCTAACCTACTTCTGTACTTTGGCAATGAGTATACCCAGCTCTCCCATAGCCTCTGATAGTTCCTTCTCTCAATTCTCCAAACACCCAGCTAAGTTATTCATGTATACCTCATTACTAACCATTTCCTCAATTGTCTCAATACTATGATTCATCTCCCCCTTTTTTACTGTTCATCAGCTCCACAATGTCCCCTCTCCTCCTTTTCTCCTTTTCTTATCCCAAGTTTTTTCTACAATCTTTCCNCTGTTCATCAGCTCCACAATGTCCCCTCTCCTCCTTTTCTCCTTTTCTTATCCCAAGTTTTTTCTACAATCTTTCCCCTTAATAATTCTCACAACCAATCATCCCTCAACACATTTCCTCCTCTCCTGACTGAGTTTATTTCTGAGCATGCCCGCCCTGCACCACAGCTATAGTTCCCTCACATCCTCCGATTCCTGCCCCAGCGAGCTCTGCTCACCCTCTTTCATCCTTTCACAATTTGTGTGAAACCAGTTATCACACTTATTACACTGCACTCCATTGTCAACTTTTTCTCCACACCTGCTCACAATCCCTACACTTGCACTTTTCTCTCGTCATTTTTTTTTTANACTCCATTGTCAACTTTTTCTCCACACCTGCTCACAATCCCTACACTTGCACTTTTCTCTCGTCATTTTTTTTTTATAAATTAACTAACATATATCTAACCTAATGGCTATTACTGTTAATAATTTAACCTAACTGTTAACNTTTTTTTTTTATAAATTAACTAACATATATCTAACCTAATGGCTATTACTGTTAATAATTTAACCTAACTGTTAACAGTTATAATGTCATGCAATCCCTATTTCAGAAAATGAGGACCAACTTGTTTTATATGGCATGCAGCATGGACAGAATGTGCTGGCAAACTCTTCTCACCCCTCCTGAACCTATTCACAGCTGGTCTACCTCATTCCTCTGCTAAAAGCCATCAAGACGTATGACTTTCAACAGTGTTACTTACTTGCCTGTAAATAATGGCAACAGGTAATCTGCAACTTCATTCATTATAACTGTAGGTTACACATGTGAAAGAGAGACAAATTGACTGTCTTTTTGTGAACACTTGGGATATCATGATAAAATGGAAAACTTTCCCCATAGAGATAAAAAAGTTNCATGATAAAATGGAAAACTTTCCCCATAGAGATAAAAAAGTTGGAATTCTGTTTATTATAAAATTTATTTTGTGCGTGCTTTTTAAAAATTAATTAAATGTGTTGATGCATGGCCCGTACCTGCAACATATTTTTTTGTTCTCCAACTTCAACTCAGCCCATGTGATGTCACGGTAACTGCACACAGAGGATAACTGACACACTCATGTTACTAGTTATATAAAATACGCACTTCAGTCATGTGCCCCTGCCTAGTCAGCTGAACAAAGTCAGCCTGCCCCTAAGCAAGCATCAGATACCACCTGTAACACAGAACTACCCTGCTTCCATCCCTCGCCAAGACAGCGCAGCAAGGGATGATGCTGTACACAAAGGAAGGAGCTGACAGACCGAAGATGTCCGAACCACTGAAGGGAGACTATAGACCGTATTCAAGGCCGGACAGGCTCTTGGAACGCCAGTTGTCATCACATTGTCTACCTCTACCTTGAAAACTCAGCAGCACGCTCTACCACTGCCGTACTAGGGCTCTCTGCTCCCAACGTCTCTTCGAGATCTATCACTGAAGCTTGCTTCAACCACGCTAACACACACACCACTTGGGAGTGCTTACCCCATCCCCTCAGGAAGTCACTATATAACAGTAGGGTTAGAGTTGTTCTCACGACTTCTTTATTTCTTTGTTCTAGATTGCTCTTTGCCTAACAGTCCCCATTCACCTGTTTAACGTAACTTCCACTGGTTGCTTGACAATCAAGAANTGGAATTCTGTTTATTATAAAATTTATTTTGTGCGTGCTTTTTAAAAATTAATTAAATGTGTTGATGCATGGCCCATACCTGCAACATATTTTTTTGTTCTCCAACTTCAACTCAGCCCATGTGATGTCACGGTAACTGCACACAGAGGATAACTGACACACTCATGTTACTAGTTATATAAAATACGCACTTCAGTCATGTGCCCCTGCCTAGTCAGACGAACAAAGTCAGCCTGCCCCTAAGCAAGCATCAGATACCACCTGCAACACAGAACTACCCTGCTTCCATCCCTCGCCAAGACAGCGCAGCAAGGGATGATGCTGTACACAAAGGAAGGAGCTGACAGACCGAAGATGTCCGAACCACTGAAGGGAGACTATAGACCGTATTCAAGGCCGGACAGGCTCTCGGAACGCCAGTTGTCATCACATTGTCTACCTCTACCTTGAAAACTCAGCAGCACGCTCTACCACTGCCGTACTAGGGCTCTCTGCTCCCAATGTCTCTTCGAGATCTATCACTGAAGCTTGCTTCAACCACGCTAACACACACACCACTTGAGAGTGCTTACCCCATCNTGTCTCTTCGAGATCTATCACTGAAGCTTGCTTCAACCACGCTAACACACACACCACTTGAGAGTGCTTACCCCATCCCCTCAGGAAGTCACTATATAACAGTAGGGTTAGAGTTGTTCTCACAACTTCTTTATTTCTTTGCTCTAGATTGCTCTTTGCCTAACAGTCCCCATTCACCTGTTTAACGTAACTTCCACTGGTTGCTTGACAATCAAGAANTCTAGATTGCTCTTTGCCTAACAGTCCCCATTCACCTGTTTAACGTAACTTCCACTGGTTGCTTGACAATCAAGAAAGCCTAGGAGTTTGTATATACGTTGTCTTTTTCACTGCATTCTGATTCCAAGGGTGATTTGTACTTCTCTACCACCTTGTAAACGCCATCCCCNATACGTTGTCTTTTTCACTGCATTCTGATTCCAAGGGTGATTTGTACTTCTCTACCACCTTGTAAACGCCATCCCCGAAGGAGAGGCACGTGACCACTTCTTGCCAACCAGTTTCGGACCATAGAGTAAGACTGCGAGCTCCCTTAACCGGGCAGTACGTACGTCACAAAAGCACCACACGATTCGTTAGCCATCCATACTCTTGGGCCCAGTGCTCAAAGGCACTTGGCACACACGTACGGTAAAGCCCCCTACTAGGTACACTCCATGAGGAAGTGACTGGACCACCCGAGTCAGCTAACCTACTCCATCCAGCGTGTGAGACTCGCCCATTGGAGTTGCCAGGCCTGATATGGTGTGACTCAGTCGCATCTGAGCAGCCCACGACGAAGCATTAGCGCCACCCTAAGTCAGCTAACCCACTCCATCCACCGCGTGAAATTTGCCTGTTGGAGCATCAGGACTGATGTGGCGTGATGCCATTGCCTTTCGGTACTTTAGCTAGGGTATTCTGTCACATACCCCTTGTTTGCTGTGACTGTCAGTAGAACCTACCCCATGCCCTTCACCTGACGAGAGGGGACTAAGTGGGATAAGAAGGTAGCTACGGCTCCTGCTGCCAACGAGTTATCAAGTAATCCTTCCCAGTCAGCGTTCATCTACTCCTCTTCTCGGGAAGAGGCACAAGCTGCCTGCCGACTACAGGGGGCTCATCTCTTAGTAGCCCCATGATATCTGTTTGAGCCACCCCAGAGTACTAACGGAACTCCACACTCATTTGTCGTCCACCTTTGACTTGGACTGCCCATGGGACTGGGCATCGCCGCCATTCGTCGATCAATGCCGCCTGCTGGTACCACCCGGAAGCCTCAGGACCCGTCAGTTCCAGCCGAGTACTAGCCGCCCATGGATGGGGCCCCGAAAGACTCCCATAACAGTCGGCCCCAGTGCCATCCTGCTGGTGGTAAGTCAGCATCAACAGACGTCCTAGCCGCCTCTGATGCCTATGTAACTAGCTGCTGCCCGACCAGGCCGACTCTGTACATGGGGTTCCTTAAAAGCAGGGACGAACAAGCATAAAACCAGCCTGTAAGACATACCAGGGTTCTCTTCCCGAACTCGTTTGAAAACCTCCGTAGACTAGGTGACGTGCCAAGCACCCCGGCTGTCGTGCGTCAAAGTAAAGGGAGTTTTTCTTTGCGACCAACGTGGGGCGTTACGTTTTATTTAGAAAAGATGAAAGTGCCAGGCCAGTGCGACCTTGAGAAGGAGTAGAGGGAACCAGCTAGCCACCCCAGAGACTTTGGGGAGTCATAAAACACCTTGTGGCGTTCAATTATTAACCCAGAGAATAGCCGGAGCCAACCTGAACCTCGCTGAACAAGGTGAAAGCTCAACAATCTTCGGGAAGAATGAAATCCCAGTGACTGAGAGATGCCACGATGCCACCTGCCATAGAACAGGGCAACATGTTATATATTTCACCCATTGTGAAAACCGGTTTCACTACACCTGCATAGGTTGGGCGGATGAGCCCAGATATACAGACTGCCCAGAGTTTAGGTGTGATGATTGCGGAACGCGGCAGACCTCATACTGCGCGTTGATTACCTGTACCTGGCAAGGAGTCAACACAGTCAGATGCATGACTTGTGCTCATGCTCAAATATTCCACCACCCATGTATAAGGTGGCCCGATGTGTGCATCACACGCCCAGGTTTTATTTACCGTTGTGAAGTCTGCCGACGGGCTGAAGAATACAGACTGAGCAACTCTGAACCACACCATAGTACGTTATCTAGTAGAAGTTCGGATGGTTCCCAATCGCCGGAGTTGGCAGGTAGACTGCAAGAAGACCCGGTCACGTTTACACAAGAATGAGTTAAAGGACAACTGAGCCCCTCCCTGCCCCCCCTTCCAAAAATGAGGCACTAAGAATGGTCACAGTTCTGTTCCCGACTTTCCAGTTCTATCCAGTTTTCCGGGGAGGAAGTCTTAGCCCACCTAACATCGGTGTTCCATAGCAGTGTACAAACAATAGACAAAGAGGCAGAAATTTTCTTGTGGTGGAATGCACAAATTTACTGAAAGATTTACCCCAAAGGGAGCAAAGAGAGCTGTGTGCGCACGATAGCACGTGTGCTGTTACAGAAGCTATGGAATTTTTTTTACAAATTCCCGGCCCCAGTCTATGCTCTAGATTGCTCTTTGTCTAACAGGTCCCCTTCACCTGTTTAACGTAACTTAGCCTAGGAGTTGGTACAGGTCACAGTGTTTATTCTACTCAGAATAAATAAGTTCAAGTCTTTTCACTGCATTCTTATTCCAAGGGTGATTTGTACCTCTCCACCACCTTGTAGATGCAATTCCCCAAGGAAGTGGCAGGTGAACGCATCTTGCCAACCAGTTTCGGACCATAGAGTAGGACTGTGGGCTCCCTTAACCGGGCAGCATATACATCATAAACACACCACACAATTCTCCGGCCACCCATACTGTGGACCCATGCTCAAAGGCACTTGGCGCACACATATGAGAGAGCCCCCTGCCAGGTACACTCCACGAGGAAACGACTGGACCACCTGAGTCATCTAACCCACTCCACCCACCATGTGAGACTCATTGGTTGGAGTGCCAGACCTGACGAACACAAATGTATTGCAGATTTTTTTAATGATTTATTACAGTGATGTGTAACCCCTGTTGATTTGAATCAAGTCCAATTTTTATTTCTTTGGAAGCACAAAACCCTTTTAGACAAGTTCATTAACAAATTAATGTGTCGATGTGNCAAGTCCAATTTTTATTTCTTTGGAAGCACAAAACCCTTTTAGACAAGTTCATTAACAAATTAATGTGTCGATGTGAAGCATATTCACTAACATTTACTTCACACATTTTAAGTTCAAATTTGTTTTTTTTATTTCATGCAATTTCAAAATGCAAACCAATTACAAGCTGTTGCTAATAAACGGTTACTTATAATTTCACNTTTTTTTATTTCATGCAATTTCAAAATGCAAACCAATTACAAGCTGTTGCTAATAAACGGTTACTTATAATTTCACTTATATGCTTGTAATGTTAGTCTACTTGCAAAAAATTATGAAATAAACTTTGCAGTTTAATATATGTATGCATTTGAATGCCAACTGCATTTTTGAAACGCACAAGTTATTTTATATGTATGTACACATGCACACATACACACATATGCAGTTCAAATTTTGAAACACTATTTAAATTTGAAAACATTCTGAATGCTCATTGCTTGTAATTTAATGAGATTTTAATATCACATATGTTAATGCATTTATGTGACACACATACTGCTAATCTCAACTCATGATGTATGTTTTCTTCATTTGGAATTATTTCATTAAATTTTTGTGGCTTTTAACATCTTATTTTNATCTCAACTCATGATGTATGTTTTCTTCATTTGGAATTATTTCATTAAATTTTTGTGGCTTTTAACATCTTATTTCGAAACATGGATGTAATGTGTGGAATCTGACAATTCTAATATGGCGAAGCTGAGGTGGCTGAGTGGGTAGACTGCTCTCCTCCCACCAATGCTAATTGTGTTCAATCCCCGGTCGGGTCACTCCTGGATTTTTGCATGTGGGAATCGTGCTGGACAATGCCGTTTCGCCCTCATCTGCTCTCAAGATCGCATTGTTTAGAACCGCCCAAATCTNGTGGGAATCGTGCTGGACAATGCCGTTTCGCCCTCATCTGCTCTCAAGATCGCATTGTTTAGAACCGCCCAAATCTCTCAACTCAACTCTAATATCGCATTAGAAATGTCTTACATTCATGTTATCAGCGGTATAGGTTGATTTCTACCTACTTTCAACTTGCACCCAAAACAGTAATATTCCTAACAAAAACCTTCATCAGTACTACAAAATGTAGTTGGCACGAAACAAATTGCGGGCACAGGATATTGATAAAGATTTGAAAATTTTGCTTATTCATTTTACTCAAGCTACGAGGGCAAATCAAAAAATAAGTTACACTAACTCGCCGTGAGAGCGCGCTGTGTATCGTGATCTTGGGCAATGCGGAGAAAGGGACTGTAACTGCTGAGACGTCTGATAGGAAGGTTGGTGTGGTTGCTCGTCGTGTTNCTTGGGCAATGCGGAGAAAGGGACTGTAACTGCTGAGACGTCTGATAGGAAGGTTGGTGTGGTTGCTCGTCGTGTTGTGTGTGCAGAGCGGGCTAGGATCAATGGCGCGTCAACTGGATGTTCACTCCAAATTGGAGGTGCGTGCAACAATCAGATTTCTATGGGCTAAACGGTTTAATTGCACGACATTCATCGTCAAATCACTGCTGTATATGGTGAGCATGCAATTTCTCGGCCAGGTATTGTAAAGTGGTGTCAGCNCATTCATCGTCAAATCACTGCTGTATATGGTGAGCATGCAATTTCTCGGCCAGGTATTGTAAAGTGGTGTCAGCAATTTTATGCCGGACGCACAGATATCACGGACGAATATCGCGAAGTCAGGCCCGCAACGTCCAGTACTGTTGCAAATGTTGACCGTGTGGATGCGATCATTAGAGAGAATCNTATCGCGAAGTCAGGCCCGCAACGTCCAGTACTGTTGCAAATGTTGACCGTGTGGATGCGATCATTAGAGAGAATCGGCGCATAAAACTGCAGGAAATTGCCAGCACGCTGAACGTTTCATATGGCAGTGTGTTCTCCATTGTTCACGAGCACCTTGGATTTTGTAAACTATGTCAAAGATGGGTCCCACATCTTCTCACCGATGTTCACAAGGGACAATGCTTCCAATCGTCACTGGCATTTTTGCAACGGTATTCTGCGGAGGGCAACGAGTTTCTGCGGTGAATCATCACAGGGGATGAAACGTGGGTCCACCACTTCACTCCTGAAACAAAGAAAACATTGATGGAATGGGTGCATACCTCATCACCACAACAAAAGAAGGCCAAGGTCCAACCTTCAGTAGGAAAGGTTATGGCGACAGTGTTCTTTGACATGGAGGGTGTGGTGCACGTGGAATTTATGCAGAAAGGCATGACAATCAACTCGGCTTCGTATTGTCAAACGTTGAACCGGTTGCGTAAAGCAATTAAAGAGAAGTGCCGGGGATAATTGAGCGCCGGTGTGATTTTGTTGCACGATAACGCAACACCTCACACGGCCCGCCAAACGTCCGAACTGCTGCAGCGATTCAAGTGGGAGGTATGGCAACATCCTCCATACAGTCCAGACTTAGCGCCATGCGATTTTCATGTCTTTGGTAAGCTGAAAAAGGATCTTGGTGGACGACTCCGAAACGATGAGGAGGTGAAAGCAGCTGTCTCCAGGTGGTTACATAGCGCTTAAGGAGATGTCTACTCATGAACTTACATTGTATGTTGTCATAGCCATGTTGCCTATGTATAGGTGGTTTCATACATGGCCATAACGTGGAAGTGTAACTTATTTATTGATTTGCCCTCGTATAAATCAAAAACTTGTGCATTTGTTACTTTTTAATTCGCCTATACATTTGACACTTCCTGGAGAAATCTGAGTCAATAATAAATATGCAACAAAGTGCTGGCCCAATCATCGCCTTCCACTATAACAGCAATCAACCAATGAACAGCAGAGATCTGCAGGATTATGCATAAGACTTACGTTTAGCCTGCATGTGACAAAACTAGCAAATTTTTCAGATCCCTGCATACCGATGATTATGTATGAAGCTCAGTTCTAGTTCAAAGTTTTTAATTGAATGCCATTTCTTGTCTCTTCAAACTATATTATATAATAATGGTGGACATAGTTTTTATTGCTTGAAAATCTCATACCTAATATGTTTTACTCACACAGGAGCAACACAGTACTGGTACACATTTTGTATTCTAAACTGAAACTTTGAACTCTTATAACATAATGAAAAAGGAGTAAAAGTGAAGTTATTTTCATTAGCAATTACAACCACATAAAAACTGGACATTACACAGGAGTTGCAATGTCTTACTTATAACTGTGAAGTTGTATCACAAAAAATTACCATTTCTGCATTAGAATTTGTGAGTGTAACGTATCTATGCCATTATTTAAGTTATCTGAAATTTTCAGCTTATGCCATATCAAATTGTGCGAGCATGTTTAAAACATTGTTGAATAAAATTGATTCTCTAGTTTTCTTGAAGCATAGAAATTTTTTTTAAATATTGACTATCACACTTTTGCATAAATTCTGGAACGTTGACCAACTCCCAGCCTACGGTGGATATGATTACAATATGTCAAACTACATTTGAATATCAGGATTATTTCTTTCAATAACAGTCTTTTGTAAAAAAAATTAATGTTTTTGTATATTTCAGTTTTGACTTTTTTTGGCAAGCAACATATTACGTGAATTTTATACTTAAGAAAAGTCCATAATTACTATAATTTAGACAATTTTGTGTATCCTTGTGTGTTCAGGTTTAACTCTGCAGCATATTTACACAAGGTGTCTACTGACCGGGAAAACTAGGAAAAACGGGAATTGTACAGGAATTCCACTGCCCGCGAAAATTACGGGATTTTAGTCAGATGTCCGGGAATTCGTACTACGTATTTTTAACTTGCGTTTCCCTTCCTCCCTCCTCCAAAATTCTATAATGTCGTCATGGAAGCCGAAACTTGGTGGCGAAGCAGCCTTGCTCGTGAATATTGTTATTAGTGCATAAACTGATGTTTTACTGCTGACGTTGACTGCACACTGTCGTTCGCTATTGATAATGCACAGCAAAATACGTGCGTGTGGGTAGGGCGAATGGACTCGCCCAATCTCAACTGTGGCCGCGGGCTGTCAGTCCAGCCAGCATGCGACAGCGTTCTGTAATGTATGGTACATTGACTATTGAAGTGCGTCCATCTGGTAAGTAATAGTTGCTATGTGTTTTTCCAGTTAGTGCAGTATAATTTGTGATTAAGCTTTTATTTGAATGGAATGCGTTTCTTCAGGCCTGTGCCACAATAATTAGCTACGTTCGTAATCTGTTAACACATGGTAAGGTTATAATATTTGTGTACCTGGGCTTGCATTATATAATATTCTCATAATTAATATTTCAGAAGTATAAATGCTTATTAACATTTAACATGTTCAGCCCCAGGAGATTTTTGATATTTGTTTGGTAGGACCATTGGGTTTTTTTGTCATATTTTTTGTTATAATTTCTTTTAGATATCCTATAAATAATTTAAAACAATTTTAAATTAATTTGAACATATAAATTTTTACTTTTTTTTTTGCGGTCCCTGGGACCGCATTTGTCTGCTGGAAAAGTACTTTTTTTCAATTCGTAAAAATAAAACTTAAAACTAATTGGAAAACACACATAAACTGCTTTAGCAGTATTACTAAGTGTTTTACATACTTTTACTTCTAGAATTCAGTTGACTGTAAAATACCCAGACAATGACCCATGACCCTGGGGTAGTCTGTCGGGCCAGGTAAAATAACCAGGTAAAATAATGGTCTTCCCTAATCCTTCCTCTTCCTAGAATATCCCTTCCTAGCCTCCTTTCCACTCCCTCCTCCATTTTCATTCAGTATTGCTTTGGCTTCCGTTTGTTACAGTCTGAGAATATTTACTTCATAAAAATACATATTGGTATAAGTGGTTTTTCTTGAGGACGTAAGCTGGTGGAGTTGGTGTTGGCTTCTCATCATCTATGCAAGTACAATATTTTTTTAGTAGGCGGTATTTTTTTCATAAAAATATTAGCGTGGTTCTCTTATCTCTTACCGTTTTTATTCTTTTCAGCGTCTAATGAGTCTACAGGCAGTGATCTATCTGATGATCCTAAATTTTCTGATGGAAGGGAATGCAATGAACCAGACGTTTCTGATGCATCAACCAGTAGTGCTAACACGGACAGATGTAAAAGGCGTCGTTTATCGTCTCCAACAACAATACAAGCTGAACTTGAGAGTTTACAGTTTCCAGCAACTGAGGTTAGTGGAGGTGACGAAGTGCCAAGCACTGAAGCTGAACCAAATCCAGATGAATTTATGCGTGATAGTGACAAATTTGATATTGTTTGGACAAATCCGGAAGAACGGCAGATGAAATTTGATTTTGAAATCCCGAATGGAATATCGCAAGACCTAATTTCTGAACTCGAGAATGGAACTCCTTATGACTGTTGGTCAGCATTTGTTGATGCAGATTTGATAAAATTGATGGTAGACCAGACTAATATATATATATATGCTGCAGAAACACCCCCCAAGCTCGTCAGCCACACCAATGGCTTCCTTTCATGGAGAAACCAATGTAGGCGAAATGAATAAATTTTTGGGGCTCATTGCTTACATGGGAATAGTGCAGCTTCCTTCTTTGCGCCATTATTGGTCAACAGATGAGTTTTTTGAGTATCTGTTGAGTTCATGGCATTTTGCTAATAATTTATTGTGCCCAAAAGATGACAGACTTTTTAAAATTGGAAGCTTATCAGAACATTTGATAAAAAAATTCCAGAAAATCTGTGTTGCTGGTGAAGTTGTTTGCGTTGACAAAAGTCTAGTACCATTCCGCGGAAGACTCATTATAAAACAGTATATTGCAAATAAAGCAAGCAAATACGGAGTCAAAATTTTTAAATTGTGTTGTGGTGGGAGCTATACTTGGAATTTTAAAATATATGCTGGAAAAGAAAGAGAAAAGGATATGGCAGTTCCAATGCCCGTAGTGATGAATTTAGCAGAGGGATTGCTGGATGAAGGAAGGACAATTGTCACAGATAACTACTACACAAGTTTGGAGCTTGCCAACAAATGCCTTGAAAAAAAAACTCATTTGCTAGTAACAGTTAGGAAAAATAGAAAAGGACTTCCTAAAGAAGTTATTGATAAGGGAAAACAATAAAGGCGTTACAGTGCTGAAATGGAAGGACAAGTCTGCATAAACAAAGGCAGCTTGGCAACTATCTGCGTGGAACAACTACACACAATATCCATATGGGCAGTGGTAGTTGAGCCACCCTTTCTCTGATGCTGTTTCGAGCATTAGATATCTGCTCAGATGTTACCAAGTCATGTTATTCAGTCCAAAACCATTCAAATGAATTGTCTTCCATGTCAAAATAGCACAGCAATTGTTTTTAAACCTTTGTCCTTCCATCAACTTGATTCTCGACTGAAGCAAGATTTTTCAATTAAGTGGACGGCGCAGAAAGCGAGATACCATACGCTCGTGCAATATCTTGCCTCATTCCTCTAATTTTTATCCACTTTCTTAATTATTTCTAATTTTTTAAAAATAATTTTTTAAAAATCATTTTTGTTTTGTACTTCTGTTTACTTCCACTCATGTTATTTCAAATGTGAAAAAGAAGAAAACCAAAGCACCACACGGAAATATATTTATGACACAAACTTCTGTAACTCTCATTTTTTCATGTCTTTTGTAATGATGCAGTTATATTAATTATCAGGATACTGAGTTAAATTTCTTTCGTTTTGTGAGGCCTTGTAATATTTTTATCGGGATTCAAAGTTCTTGCAGTGGTATTTATGTTTATTGGGCATACGTTTGTAGTTTCCGTAGTTTTGTTAAGTGTCAGCATTAGTAGATAGAAGCTATCCGACTGCAGTTGACAGTTTTTGTTCTGGAAGGTTTGATTATGATTTACCAACGACGTTCGAATAGCTACACAGTTCGCCGGCGTGGCGCGGGGAAGGGATGCCGGGCCATGCCATGCCCTTATTTGATTTCATTTTGGTACCCTGGGGCGAGGAGTGGGGATAGGCACGCTGCGACAAAACTCAGTGTGCCTACCACCCGTGAGTGGGATACAGAAGTCAGTAGACAACCTGCACTCGCCGAGGTCGCGTTGGGTGTGACAAATAACCCCCACACTGGAAAACTTTATCCTGCTCGTTTATTTCTCCGCCGGTGTGGGAGGTTGCTGCCTTTGTATTTTCTCTTGCGATGCAAGTTTTAAGTGATGTGGTTACTACTTAAACTATTGTGGCACTGCTCTCTGCTTGTTTGTCTGTGAAGCTGTTCGTGACTCTGTATACCGTATGATTTTATGAGAACTGTTGAATTTAAATGATAAATAAAAGTACAGAGTAATAAACAAAAACTTAACTATTTTATATTTGTTTGGCGCCTTTAACGTTTCATGTTCATACCAATTGAGCTAACTGAGCTGTAATTTCCACCGTCAATCCAAAAGGTGCGACATTACACTCTTAAAACAAGGTCGGGTAAAAAAAAGATAAATGAGGCAGGAAAGGGCAGCGAGACTGCGGGAATTTGTATACTTGAAAAGGGTCGGCGGTCGTGACAGCTATTGTTCCGTGTGGCCAGCTGCCGACAGACGTACAAGGTGGCAGTGCGTGTGTCGCCACTTACGGTTGACTGATGCGCTTATGTAAAGCGGCCGTTTGCGATTCTTGTTCTGTTATATGACAGGAATATATAAGTACAGACATCTGCATATTTCAGCGATAGTATAAAAACTAATTTTATTTATGTATTACATGCTGTACAATGTGTTGTTATGAATGCTTAACAAGTTATTGCCGATAGCATCTGAGCTGAAGCGAAAGAAATCCCAAATTACTAAATGACAAAATTATCAGTTCTAACACAGTCTTAGTATTGGGGTGTCAACACTTTGTTCAATTCAGAATTTGTAATACTTTGCCAACTCATTATTCACCACAATTGAAGAACTAGTGCCATGCCTCTCACCCATATTTACTATAATATAGGTACTGTTTCTTTTCAGCATTGTATTTTGCCATGCTAAGAATTTTGCATACCTATGTCTTGCTTGGCTGTGTAAAATGTAGCCTAGTATGAGAACTTTAAACAACATGCATTTGTACAAGCATATGCAGCACAGAAAAATTAACATTTTCTTCCCTCTACTAAATTTTTTAAATATATTATTAATAAAACATAAATTGTATAACCGGACAGCTTTGGATTTCACAAACATGTGCACTTGATTAAATAAACGTATTCTGCCAGTATTGGCTTATTAATTAGTAAAAAAAAATCCATCTCATACGAAGGTCACTGGCTGCATGAGATATTTGCAGTGGAAAAGGCAGACCATAAGTTTATTTTATGTCCAATGTGTTAATATTTGCAAACACAGATACATACATACTGATAAAATTTATATGTTTCTCTTAAGCATTATCGAACCATGTCTAGGAGTGAACTGTATTTGAAATATGAGGAAATCTCAAACACTAAAATATGTTTAATTCTAATTCCAATTTTGTTATTTTTGTAGATGTGTGTGCTTCCACATCACAATAGCATGACATATTCGAGGAGAAATTTAATTTCAACCAGGTTGGAAGGCTGAATTTCCTTGCGTGCAAGAAGTCCAGGATAATCGTTACTCTGCCCACTGTGCACTCTGCAAGACTATATTCTCCATTAATCTATGGGAAGAACAGCCATTGTCAGCCACTCAAATGGTAGCAGGCACAAGAAAAAAGTCAGTAGCTCTGAGAAGCTCTTGACATGTGGGCTACTTCACAGGTTCGTTCCACTTGTGAAGTCCCTGCAGCAAAAGCAACTTCTTCAGTGTCTTTGCCAATAGAATCTCCATTATCAAAACCCTCGTCATCAGGTTCTGCTGTTTCTAGCGTCTGCGTAGTATCACCAGCAAACCCTTCAGTACACTCATCGGTCATCCGCAGCATAAAGAGTTACATTCAGAAAGATGAAGTGACACGTGCAGAAACTTTGGTGCATTCAGACAGTAGTGAACCGTTACTCTGAGAGGAGCTGCTAGTAGTGTGTGTCTGTTTCCATGTATGTTTCCTGATGTCCATATTGCCAATAATATGCATCTTCAGAAAGACAAGAGATTTCTTATGTGCTTGTCTGTGGTTTTTCTCCATATTTCCATAGTATGTTAAAAGCTGAGTTGAAAGATTGTGACTATTTTGACTTGAACTTTGATGAGAGCTTGAACAAGGTGGCACAGAGACAACAGTTGGATTTGCGTGTAAGGTTCTGCGACTCAAAACTTAAGAATATTACTGCCAGATATGTAACATCAGTGTTCTTGCAGAACTTTGAAAAAGGGATTAGAAGACCTCGACTGTTGAAGATGATTCAGTTATCAATGGATGGCCCGAATGCCAATTTCAAAGTATTAAGACTGTTAAAGGAAGATATTCGATCATGGTCATAGTAGTGAAACTTCTTCTGATTTTATCTCATGGTAATGCAAATGTAGAAACAGGATTTTCTGTAAATAAAGAAATTTTGGTGAAAAATTTGTAGGAACAGTCCCTTATTGCCCATAGTCATATTTTTGACTCTGTCACCAGTGAGGGTGGACTGATAAAGATTGAAATATCAAAACAATTACTTCATTCAGTGAGGAATGCCCATTCAAGGTATAGAGAAGCACTTAAAGAGCAACATCAAGCTAAAGCAGAAGCAATGAAACTGCAAATAGTAATTTTAGAGATAGTAAGATTTATTGTGGTTTATAGTTAAGCAATTATTTTTAAAAGATTATGTAAGTGACTATGTTCTGTGTAGTACTATTGGACTTTATTTTTATGTGGCAGGTGAAATTCAAGGCTGCGGTTAGTTAACCTAGAGTGAGTTTTTTAATTTTAGAGACATAAAAATGTGAGATTGTTCTGTGTGTTTGATTATAATTCTGTTGGAATGCATGTTATTTTTAATAATGTTTGTTTTGTTCAAATTTTCTTTTCACTTTTCTATGAGCCCTATTAAGGGTACTTGAAAGCTGCAAATGTGCAGCATTTTTTCATAACTGTACGGGAATTGCAAGGAAATTCTGTGAGCCAACTTGGCTAAACACCATGTTACAGCATTTTATGTTCTGATTCGATTGTGGTGGATATTTTTGTTTGTCTCTTTATCAGTATTTTCTGTCCTCTAAACGTTGTTACTTTAAATACATCAATTAGAATACTTGTATTATGTTGGGTATCATATTTTGTAAACAACATTTCTTTAAACATTTAAAAGGGAATTTGTGAAATTATGTTTACAGTTAAGTCATCTTGTAGCCACAAAAGCTATAGTTTTTAATGTGTTATAGGGTACAAACAAAAACGTATGAGAGCCATGACATGCTTCGTTATACAGCCAAAATAAACAAGTGGCAACATTTCACACAAACATTGCTTGGAGTTGATTGCCTGATGGGCTCCATTGCGTAGCTGGCTCTCTGCAAGGAGAGGGTGAGTTACGTCATGTTAATCTGCTATGCACTGCCTGGGCTGTGTGGGGAAAAGGCTAGTAGTATGCTGCATGTTGTGCATCTTCGAAGTGAACAAAGTTTACAAACAGCCCTACAATTTACCATTATCTTGAGGGATGGTGGGGGGATTGGAGGAGGAAACCTGAGAAAGTTATTACATGAACGCAGAATTCTTTATACCAACTTATAGAAAAATATTGTAATTAAACTTGAGAAAGATTATTTTGATGCATATGAATATTTATTTTAATATAAAAATGTTATGATAGAGTTTATAGTTATAACAAAGACAGTAATTGTATGCCCTTTACAGAAGAAGCGAATGGTTTGGAGAATATTGTGGCATATGAGTGCAAAGTGGGTCGCCATTGTCAGTTTTTTTCTGCATTTCTTTACATAATGTAATGGGCTCTAAACTACTTGATTAATTCTCAAACCCTTGTGCACTTCTAAAGGAATTGCTGGAATCCTTACTGACCCCCTTGCCGCCGCCTTACTATTGATGTTGCTCAAGATTGCAGATACCTGTTGTCTGCCAAGTGACGGGAAAGGAGAGGAGTAGAACCAACCCTTACTTCATTTCTTTTGTAACATTCTTTGAGGCACTTGCTCAGAATTATGTCATGGCGTGTTTGTAAAGGTTTGAGGACTGAAGAGGAGGTATATCAGACAAAGGTATTTAAAACGGTTGCATCAGGTAATATTGATGGCTGAAGGGTGGTTTGAAAAGCACGGATCATAAGAGTTTTGGTAATTAAATTTGATGAATTGCTTTTTTTTAATTAAAGTAGATCAGACTGGTATGAATGTTGTAGATTTTGCTTTTGGAAAGCTTACCAATGTTGAAATTTGTGGTTGAATCATAATTTTTTGTAATTTGAGTAGTAATTATTTAAAATAGTTGAGAATGTTTAGAATAATAATATCAATCTGTGAACAACAGCACATTTTATTGACCTGCTTGGCGAAGGATTGTAAAATCAGTCAGTGACAGCTGGCAGTTGAAACAAGCCTCGTGCTATTGATGTAGCCAACTTCAACCCTCCCACCCATCCCCATAATTTTTTCCAGCTAGTGGGTAAGTAGAAATCTCACACATCCCTCCCTTTCTGGAAATAGGTGATTTAGTGGGCTACAAAAGTAGTCATTGACATATATTTTGTGAAAAAGTTTTGCATATCCAGCTGTCTTCTTAATAAAACTACACTTATCAACCCCAAATTAATCTCGTAAACTTTACGGTTCGTCCGATAGTTTTACCTTTACAAAAACAATATTTTTGTATTGACTGATTGATCATATAACTGGTTTAGTTTTGAAAATTTACTACTATTCCGAGTTATTCTAAAAAAACTATCATGCAACACATTTTTGCCCATAACATGTTGCAATATTCGTCCTTTAGTTGGATTCAGACAAACTGGCAGTGTAGTCATAGAGACGAAGCCTGGTGCTATTCTATAAACTGACTGGTTTATGAGAAGCTGGAAAACATATTTGGAACAGTATGTATGCGTCAGATGTAATCTCTGATAGGAGCAATTTTCATTCTCTGTCACCAAATTTAATACTGGATTACACATCGAAGATGTAGGTAGTAGAACTGAAAATGGTCATAACCCACGCCGCACTGTTTTTCTTCCAAAGATATAAGAGTATGCAGGATAATAGAAGTTCATTAATTGATATTCAATGAAAAAATGTGAATTTTAATTGCAAACCAAAATTTGAGCATTATTTTTAATCAAAATTACCTAGAGCTATAGAAAAATGTTTTTTTATAACCTTGGCAATACTCTTCTGCCTTTTCTGAAGACATGTAGCAGCAGTAATCAATGAATAATTAATTTGCTGGTAGTTACGTATTTCTATGGATTTGTTAATTATAATCTGTATCTTTTAGGGTTATTAACTATGCTACTATTATTCTACAAGTAAACCTAATGGGTTAACATTTTATAAAAGTTACTTTCCATTGAATGTTTTTTACGAAGTGCAGTAGCCATGTAACTTGAAAGTAAATAATATAAAATTACAAACACTGTACTGGTAATTAAATACTGAACAAGATTTCCACTAATTATAGACATTTGTTTCATTCCAGAACATAAGCTACAGTTTTAGTTTGATTATTTCTGAACCTAAGTCTGGTAGCTATATCAATACATGCTGGATTTGTTGGGGTTGTACAAGAAAATTGAGAAGAGTTTTTTAGTTTATGTAACAGAAATGGAAACTTTTAAGACCCAAATAAATTCACGGTTTCAGGTAATGGATGCTGTAGTCTACAAGGCACTTGTTCAGTTATCACAACCAATGAATCGTAGGCTTCGTGTTCGGCTATAGCTATATAAAACATTACAACCTAGACTAGTAGCACGTTGCATGGTTTACAAATCATTTACACATGCAGACGATCCTTGGATACTGAGCCTCGTCAGTGTACAGCGTCTGCCTGTTTGTTACATAAACAGTAGCTGTCGTCGGGTCTGAATGGATCAGTCGTGGACAGATGCTAAAACATATTTCACGTATTTATTTCATCACTCATCAAACGGAAACTGATAATTTTCTTATAAACAGTAATGAATTCAAATATTTAAAATCTAGAAAACATTTCAGTTAGAAACCGGCAATTCTGCAAATAATTATCTCTGGCAACAAATTTGAGCTCTATCCTACTAATATTGTATTGTTAAAGGAAAATGGCATCAATTTTGAGTCACTATTACTTCATATTTAAAACTTTGATTAAATAAAATATTTTGCAAAATGTATGAAAATTATGTTAGTGCTAGAGCCCGAGAGCACGACCTCTCACACCGCCACTGCAATCAGTTGAGATCTGGATGCAGGAGTGTGTGGTTGGTGGTGAGTGGAGTGTTGCTTGTGCTTCTGGTACTTTCCCAATTTGAAAGTGTTTGTGATATATGAATAGAGGATGCAATTTTGAGTGCTTAGTTGTTGAGAATCGATTCCTGTATCTATCTGGGAATATAGGATGACCTCGAAAATAAGACAACAGGCACATTTATACTTTAGTCTAAATAAAATATTTATTTCTCCATATATTGTTGGGATATGTAATTGAGCAGAAATTGTTATGTATGTATGGCCATATTCTTTGAGGTTACTGATATACATTATACTTTGCCTCAAATGCATTAAAACCTAAAGACGTCACACTTCCGTTGTCCATCCCTATATTTTGTTTGAATACAAAGTATGTGTTTATGTTTTCAAGATGATTTGTAACGTAAAAACAGTGACCATCATTTGCTATTATGTACTCAAGCTAAACATTGTCTACAAAATCATACAATAATAAAATTCACTTCTTTGTTTTACTTGTATAAATGTGGGGTGTTTCAAGATTGAAGAAAGTTTGATAGTAAAATTTAATTCTATAGTTTAAAATAAACCTGTTCATATGGTTTTTTTTTTATCAAAAGACGATCATTCATTTTCTTTAAATTGTTAGTACACACACAAAAAATAAAGTAAAATATACTGCCAGAAATATTACACTAACCAGGTATGCAAGAAATACTTTTAATTGCTAAAATAAGTTATTAAAATAATATTTTTGCTTAGTATTGTTACAAGATGCCTTTCGGGGTGGATCTGAGTTTGTGAAGAGTGGAGGTCTTAATATAAAATTAAAGAACGGGATTTGATTTTAGTGTATTCACACAGCTATAATTTACAGCATTAATCTTATCTCCACCTGTACTCTCTTTATTTCTCAATGAGTGCAATATTTTATGTATATTTTTACTCTAATTAACGTCATTCTTAATGTGTCTGTTAGTTTATAGTCGGTTAACTCATACTACTCATTAACATATTTTCAGTCTGTCTGTTGCCATAATTTATAATGTCTCCACTCATGCACCCAGTCTAATATTCCTGTCTGCCAGTCGTACTCTTCACTGTGCTGATGCTCACAGTCGCAGGTATTCCTCCCGCTGGTCACCTCTCTCGCCGGTCGTTTCCCTCATCTGTCTATCGCCAAAACTCCAGCTGCTCATCCACTTATCAACTCCTGGCCCGGAGGCCCGTCGCACTATTTATACTCTGCTGGCCTTCACCTGGAAAGTTTGATGCACCCCGAATCATGCTGACAGAAAGTAGGGCAGCAAACCACTAGAAAATTCTTCAGATAAATGCAGAAACTCAATACAACCAAGGTCAGCAGCGAGCACCGCAAAAAGGATTATCTTGTCGATTATCTTGTCGGCTCTTTTTTGTAACAGATACGCGGTACTTAGTTTATTGCTCGCCTGCCATTCAAAACATCCCTTGTGACTCGCCGTCGCTATCGTGTAACTGCTCTGTCCTTCACTTCTGCTCTTGTCATGCGGGACAAAGAAGTGAGCACACAACACTGCCCCCTCCTCAAGTCTGTTAGTCTCGAACAGACACTGCAACATCCGGACCTTCATAGAGTGCTAGTCGCTCGATGTGGACAATCTTCAGCTTCGCCCGAGAGCCTTGACGACAAATCTGAAAGACCACATCATTGATCTTCTTAAGAATCCTATAGGGGCCTTCCCAACATTTCTGTAGCTTCGGGCAGTAGCAGTTTCATCTCTGGGCATTGTACATCCACACCAGTTCTTGAAATACCTCGTCCAAATTCTCCTATCATATCGCATCTTCATCCTGTTACTATTTATTCTGAGGTGCTGTCAAGCAAAATCATGAATGCCAACTAATTGGTTACGTAATTCGCTGGCATAATCAGAGGCTACAGCTTCCTCTTCTGTAATTCTCTTTCAAACAGCATTCTTGACGGTGTTAACCTGTGGACTTGTGAACTGCAGAGCAGTAAGCAAGGAGAAACAATGGCACCTTTGAATCCCAATCCATTTGGTTGTCTGCCACAAAGATCACCATCACTTTTCTGAAGCCCTGCTAATGTTCTACTTTTTGTTACCAATTACGTATCCTTCCACTACATGTAAACACTGCCATGTGACTATGTTTTAACTGTCAAATACTTGTTTACTATTTTCAGCTGTTCAAAGAATTTAGTCATATTTCAAAAATTATTTTGTACAAAGGTTTACAATTTAGGTCAGCTTTATGACTTTTTAACAATGTCTTTGTCGACGGTAGTTCTAGTGGTTATTTTACATTGGTAACATATTTGTTATACATGACATAGCACATTACATGTAATACATGTTAATATTTTGCAGTGACTGTGTTTAACTCTAATATAACTGCAGGGGAAAGAACTGTAGTATTTAACCTCTTTTTATTGATATGTGTTGGGTTATTTCAATAAAAGGATAGCCTCAGTTGGAATAAAAATTAAAACGAAAGAACAACTAGGCCAACTAAAAGACACAGTAAATTCAAGCACACAACTAGTGTTGCTTATTTTTTTGTATATAGCAACGACAAACTTAATAGATAGTGGTGAACATGCACACAAATATGCCTACCGTAACTTTAATTCCGCTCATATTTCTATGCATGGGTACTTACTGTTTTCTAGGTTTATTTAATTATTTAAATTTATCTGGCTGGTCTTAGTATTTTTTTTTTT
>NQII01002947.1:153993-205195 GCA_002778355.1 Clitarchus hookeri
AGTCATGACAGTCACGACACATAAAATATGGTAATATTGAAAACAAATATAATTTTTCTGCTACTACAGGCTGTGCGAAACTTCCCGAGAGAGAGAAAGAGTGACAATCTCCACTCTACCTATTAAAATTTCTTCTTCAGCCAAAAATAACACCATATCACTAAAGCCTATGCACAGAAATTTGCGCTGATATTTTTAACTGTAACAAAGAAATATGTTTCCTTCTGTGCTACCTAAAAATTTTAATATATATTAATAGGCAATTATTAATTTACAAATAGCATACCAAAAAACTAGGTTAGAACAATATTTTAACTGTGAATTATTTTTTACTCGCCATTGCCAACACATTGCTGCGCTCACTGTTTTAATTTGCAATTGATACAAAATAAATATTACAAGTTATAGAACATACTAAGTTAAAGTTTCAGTTATTCAAAAATATAGTACTTTAAAGTTAATCGCAGTGTTATAAATTTATGGTATACAAGTTATTGAAAAAAACAGGTTCACATGTTACGCCTAGGGTGATTTTTCGAAGGTTCGTTTCAAAATATCTGAGGAAACCGTGAAGAGATTATACCTCCTGGAACACCGCAGCCTCAAAGTTTCTTCCATGATTGGAATGTAGTTCTAGTGGCTCCCCAAACCTTGAAGACATGCTCTACAAGTGCTTAAGCTATAGTACGTGCTTCCTGGTTCGGGAGGGGAATGATCTCAAGCCACTTATGCTCGGTTGCACCAGTGAGGTTCAGCAATTATCAGCCTGATCGTGGTTTAGCACATTTGGCTGTTGCACCATTGCATTCGGCGCACCAAACTAAGGTAAATTTGAACCTCGCCTTGAACAGTGCATTTTGGAGGTTCAAGAGTATGATCTCAGATCAAGTAAATACAAGTGCTTTATTTAAAAATGTCAAAGTTATACGAAAAGCAAATTTGTTTTAAAAATGGCATAAAACATTTAAATATGTTGTATTTTATCTTTGTTTGGCATATAAAAATACATTTTAAGTGAATATAAAGTGAACAGAGAAGAATAAAAGTCTGTGTTAAATATAGGTTCTGTGAAGATGAAATAAACATTAGTGATCATTTGTTTTTATTTGAAAATGGCATAAAATGTTCACGTAAGTAAATGAAATCAACTTAAAGATTTATGAAGTGAACAGAAGCTGACATGCCGTGCTAAATTTAGGTAATGTGCAAGTATTTTAGGTTAATAAACACTACAGTTTCTTTGTGTAGTCATTTCGAAGCACTGAAAGCACTGTTAAATATTTTTACGTACTAGAAATAAACTTTGTAATAACAAAATGGAAAACTGGAAAAACCATTCAGTATATCAGAAACTGTCCTAATTTTCTGCACGTGCTAAATCTTACGTTGAATTTTTTGCTCACAAAAGAGCAGCCGTNTATATCAGAAACTGTCCTAATTTTCTGCACGTGCTAAATCTTACGTTGAATTTTTTGCTCACAAAAGAGCAGCCGTTGTAGACAAATTTAGTTTGAAAATACGCCAACAGATAGCGCTAAATACAATTTTTGTTGGTAATTGAAAACAACATTATACACACTTGAATATTATTCAGTAAAATTCGTAGAACAATTATTTTACTTAAAACAGATAAAACATTGCACTATCTAGTTCTATGTACACTACCTTCTTCAATTATATTTGTATTTTAAAAATAACAAAAAAAGTGTTTGCAATCAAACAAAACAACTGAAACTAATATTTTGCATTGCATTCGACTAAAATATACAGTAAAAAAATCCTAATCTTAAGAGATAATGCCCACTAAAACTTATTGTCTTTGAACTTCAAAATAAACAGTTGCGTCATTACGTCATGAAATGAGAGCCAATCACAAACAGTGTTTCATCTCAATCCTAGTTCCGAACCGAGATCAGGAGATCTACGATCGGAAATTGGCCGTTTGCATTGGTGCAACTCTCTACTTTGGAACTCGGATCCAACTGAAGATCGTATTTTAACCATGATCTTAGAATCTTGGTTCAGGGCTGTTAATGGTGCAACCGGGCATTAGTGAAATAATCTTGGGCCACCAGTAGATACTGATTAACTCTCTCTGTGACAGGCAAGGGATCCAGAATGTCTACTGCCATCCTTTTGAATGGGACTCCAACATTGTATTTCTGGAGGTGATGTTCTCTGTTCCTTGGGCCCTTCCTTGCAGTGCAGGTGTTGCACGTTAGGCACAACTTGTCAACATCCTCCTGACAATGAAGCCAGTAGAATCTCAGTCTAACTGTCTTATTAACACCAAAATGCTCACTGGCTGCCACATTATTCAGTTCCTTCAAGATGTTGGGAACCCTGCATTCTGGAAGGACCAACTGTAAGCATGTGTGTTTTCCATCAATACTTTCCCAGTTTCTGTTAAGTATGCCATTCGTCAGTTTAAGGGAATTCCATTGTGCCCAGTATGCTTTGACTGCTTTGCTCAAAAATAGATATCTCTTCCCATTTTGGCAGACAGCCAGCTTCTTTCCACTTTAGTAATGGCTGCAAAGTGGGATCATTAAGCTGATATTTCCTAATAACCTCATCACTCCAGGTAGGCATCCCATCACAAGATAGAGAACCTTGAACTATTGTCCACTGTTCCTTCAGTGATTCGCCACTCTTGTCTTTCTGGCGTTTTCAATGATGACAGAATGGCTCACATGGCCTTTAAGAAAGTGCATTGCATTGCTGTGAAGGTGTCCAGATCTGTGCTGTATTTCAAAGTTTTATTCTTGAAGATGCTCTATCCACCAGGCTATATTGCCTTCAGAGTTCTTAAAGTTTAGTAACCAGTGTAATGAAGTATGGTAGGTTCTTAGAATAAAATGTCTGCCATAAAGGGCGGAAGTGTGAAATGGCTTTTACTATTGCAAGAATCTCCTTGCATGTAACATAGTAATTTCTCTCAGTCTTATGCAATGTTTTATTTCAGTATTCTAGTGGTCTTTCCTTCCCATCAGGAACCGGAGATATAACCGCTCCAATCATCACATCACTAGCATCAGTGTCCAAAATGAACATGCCTTTACTTTTTGGGAAACCCAGGACTAGAGGAGATATTAGAATTTTACTAAAAGCACCTTCACACTCGTGGACCAATGAAATTTCAGTTTTTCCTCAGTCAGTTTATGTAGTGGCGTGGCGATTGTGGTGAACCCAGGTACAATTCTATGGTAAGAGAGACATAAGCCCAGAAAACTCTGCACTTCAGTTTTGTCAGTTGGTGTCTGCCAATTTCTTATTGTTTTGGTCTTCTCTGAGTCTGTTTCTATTCCATGGGCCGCACTACATGTGCCAAGAAATTAATTTTATTTTGGAACAGGTAGCACTTCTTAGGCACTAGTTTCAAGTTCCCTGCGGCCACTTTATGGAATACATAGTCTAGGCGTGATAGGTGCTCTTCAAATGTTCTCCCCGTCACAATGTAATCTAGGTAAACCTGACATATCTAAAGGCAGGACTTTTTCCATCAGGCGTTCGAAGGTGGCAGGGGCATTACATAGCCCAAAAGGCATAACTTTTAACTGCCAGTTTTCTTTCCCTTGGACACAAAATACAGTCTTCTCTTAGTCCTCTGGGGCCACCTCACGCTACCAGTACCCACTCTTCATGTCCAAAGCAGAAAACCGTTGCAAACCTGCTAGGCTGTTTGTCATCTATCCTTGGAGGTGGTCAAGAGTCTTTCTTTGTCACATTAAGCTGATGATAATCTACACAACCTCAGAGAGCCATCTTTCTTCTAAACATGAACAAAGAGGGATACCCATGGACTAACTGATGGTTCTGTCACATCTAGATCCTTCATTTCCTGCAGAATTCCCTCAACTGCCTCATGCGATTGTGGCAGTCGTCTTGGTGGCTGCTTTATGGGCCTGGCATCTCCCGTATCTATGTGGTGGCAGGTCACATCAGTCCTTCCAAGGTCATTTGGTCCACACGAGAAGGCATCCCTATTTCTCTGCAGTAATTCAGAGACAGCCTTCTCCTGTTGCCAGTTAAGATTTTTCTTTTTTCTTACTAGCAGTTCCTCCAGTACTTCTGGTAAATTCATTCTATTTGTCATACTCTAGAATCTTCTAGAACATTTGAAAGTACCTATGTAACTTGCTTTTCAAACACCTATCATGGCCCCCTCCTCAAGACGAATGGCGCTATTTGAAAAATCTATCATTCTAGCTGGAAAACTGTTAGTGGGTTTACCACATACTATTGGGGAGGAGAAATCATTCAGTGTTGACAACACCAACTCTGTACTGCTTACCTATAGCTGCCTATAGATTCCTACCTACCTATAGATCCTGCTCTATACTAAGGTCACCAAGCTTCAAGATTACTTTTCTTACCTCTAACAGGTGTGGTGTCAACTGTTACTGTAGTTAAATAGCACCGTACCCCTCCAAGGATCGGTGGGAGAGCTGCACAATGTCTTGCAATATTTCCTGCAGTGGCTCCCCTGGTCGCTGGGTGAGGCTTTGCAGATGGACATGATGGGCAACACAGTAACACCGGACATGCTGACAAGAGCGTGGAACAAGTTTGATTATCGCGTAGATGTCGTTCAAGCTGCTCATGGTGGTCACATTGAACATTTATGAATGTATGGTAAATAAACTTCACGGTTCCACAGTTCATTTGATTGGTCAATCAATATTGTAGGTTGTTTGGTTTTGATATTATAGACCTTCAAAGTTGGGATATTCATTTATACTCATCTGTACATAAATCAGAGTATGTTCAAAGACCTATTCAGTGTGCATGTGCATACCATTGTAATTAACTTATATTCAAAAATAATACAAATTTTCACAAGAAAATTGTGTATATACATAAATTATAATAAAGTTTCAATACAAAACTGTACCACAGAACCATCACAAAAATTACTTTATAACACTTCACACACCCTTGTGTTAAGTTTTGCAGTAAATGTGACTATTCAACATATAATGTAGTAGTGTTTACAAAAATAACTATACTTAAAATAAAAACTCATTTATGTTACATACAATAAAAAAAAAAGNTAATGTAGTAGTGTTTACAAAAATAACTATACTTAAAATAAAAACTCATTTATGTTACATACAATAAAAAAAAAAAGCCCAGTCTATAACTTGGAAAACATAAGGGAATATCGGTTGCTAAACTTGTGTAGCGATATTGCACNAAAAAAAAAAGCCCAGTCTATAACTTGGAAAACATAAGGGAATATCGGTTGCTAAACTTGTGTAGCGATATTGCACACATTCTTAATAACACTTAAAGTTCTCAGAAAAAATTCCAAAATAGTTTTTCTTGGCTAAGTTTCAGCATCAAAACTGCAGAACTCTGGTAGGGAGGTACAGAAACCAGTGATTTATGCACTGGCAGGTTTAGGTTCATTTTATGTTCGTATAGCATATTGTGAAAAATTTTTGACATTCTTACCCAACCTAACGCAACCTAACCTGGGAAAAATGTGATTTACATGCTGTCAGAGTTCAGTTACGTTATGACGTGTCAACAGATGCTTTTAACATGTGATCTAACCTAGGAGTGTCTCACCCTGACAGTGGTTGGATCACTATGTATGCTTTTATAATATTTTTGGATTAATGGTATTGTATTTGTGACATTAGTAATACATTTTATTTAATTTTTACTGTTTTAACATACAATTTTCCAGATTTCACAACCCTCCCATTTAGGAATTATTTAGGATGTAGCATGTACAATAAACATGTCTGTGTGAAAATAAAACTGAAACTTCATTTGAGGTTCAAAAGACTATTTTCACAATTTTTTTCCCACATATACAGGAATCGTCTCTAAACTCTTTCATTTATGAAGGCAGTTTTTTGACAGTTCTAAGAAAGTAGTACCAGTGTTGTTGTTTTGCTAATGTATCCCTCCACCTCAGCTGTTATGACATGTGGAAGCCATGCGGTTTATGTCTGCTCGTGACATTATATGGGACTGCAATGTTATATGTACTGCCAACTTTGTTTCAGAAAATATGAAATTTTCTGATGCTGCATGAACTGCTTATTCCAAAATGTGCATTTACAGAAACAGTTTTTAAATTTTCATATTAAAGTGTTTGAACGTAAAATGTATATTTTTGAACGACTACCNTGCATTTACAGAAACAGTTTTTAAATTTTCATATTAAAGTGTTTGAACGTAAAATGTATATTTTTGAACGACTACAATTTGCTACGTACATATTGGTTACAAGGTCTACAGCATAGATATCCTTAATTTTTTCTGCAACTGACTGATTGCTGTGAGAGGGTGAGTGTATTACTTAAGTCCATATTTTNCATAGATATCCTTAATTTTTTCTGCAACTGACTGATTGCTGTGAGAGGGTGAGTGTATTACTTAAGTCCATATTTTATTTAATGTGGTATTTTACGGGAGTCTCACACGCAACAAATTTAATATGTTTTTTCTTTTGCTGGTAAACAGAAGTGGAAAGACACTGGAATCTTGGTTGGAGTTGGGTTTATTCATTATTATTTATTTCATCTTTACTTTTTTCATCCATAGCATGCTTGCTTTGCTATTAACTACAAATTTTAGCTTACATGATTTGCTAATTATATCTTTAAACTTTGTTTTACCTTTTCAGTAATGCTGTTTTCGTTATTCTGGTAAATTTTAATGTTAATTCATATATGACTCACCCTCAAAATGGGTTTGTATCCTGACAGAAGCAATTATTTGGTACCTTACCTGTGTTATTCTGCAACACATTAAATAAGTTATAGGGTTTACTGTTGCTGCACCATGCTTAAAGAGGCTGCAATGCTTACAGTTCTGCCTCNAGCAATTATTTGGTACCTTACCTGTGTTATTCTGCAACACATTAAATAAGTTATAGGGTTTACTGTTGCTGCACCACGCTTAAAGAGGCTGCAATGCTTACAGTTCTGCCCCTAATAGTCATTGTGCCAAAAATTCATAGTTTTTTATATTTGACTTAATAATCATTATGAATGTGTACACTTGGCTGAAATTAAATAACTTTAGACTCGTGTCTGAATGGGCCTTACATTTTTAATATAGTTTTCCACACTGGAAAGTACAACATAACTCTACTAGTATAAAGCGATTACAGATGTAGGCTCAAGAAGTGACAATTCACATGAACTTGATAAAGTATAATTGAATAACATTTTTAAAAATATGTGGCTATTTATTTTTATGCACTGCAGTAAACATTTTAAAGCTAAAATTTTGACCAAAAGTTGTAAATCTCAGATACCGTAATATATACACATTGACATACGTTTAGGCTACAGAAACTCTTTGTAATTGTACTCAATGATAAAATCTAAAAAATTGTGGACGTAGGTGTGCATAAATAAATATCACCTAAAGTTTGGCTCAAAAGTGGATAAGCCTACAGAATTACTTCGGCCTCGTGTAATTACACGTAATGAATATTGTCCAAAATGAGTAACTATGTATGAAATTAGCACATCTTACCTGAAAGTGCTGAAATTCAAATTCAGACGATTTACGTTATCTAAAATGTGATATTGGTCAAAAATACGTCTAACATAGTATGTGCTTAAAGTAACTGTCACTTCAGGAACAAGTAAAAAACTTTTTGATGTGTAAATATATATGTACGTGTGTGCACATTCTGTAGGCGATTCATACAGGAAACTTTCACCACATCACAAAATATCGCTCCACACGAGGGAAAAACATACTTTGCCATGCCATTGTCGTCATGAGAAAATAATGAAATTTTTAATAACGCACCGAAAACAACACTTCACAGGAAATAGTATAATAATTTGTTTCACCAAGTCACTGTATAAACAAGGTTTAAAGGAATAAAATGTGAAACGTATACATTCTCTTGTGAAAACGTAGTAACCAACGTGGCGGCGGTCATGCGCGGAGTCCGCTGGAATCTTGCTCACAACATGGCGAGGCATGCCTCTTTAAAAACACATGAGAATTGAAACTGTTAAAAGTACAAAGTAGCAATGCCAAAATACTTTAAAAAAACAATTATTTTACTGGAAACTCAGTATTATCACATTTTGACGGGAATCTTAAATTTGCTGATTTTTTTTATGCTCACTATTTTTAGCAAGTGTTGCCAATTTGAACACATACACAACATGTTGATGAACCAGCTGATCGCAGGCACTGCAAATGGAGTAATTTTTTGTGACACCATTACGTGGTGGGTGGTTCTGTTTGTCAAAAAACTGCCTTCATAAATGAAACACTGTATATTTTTTGTATTGGTGTTGCTATCTGTTGTGTTTGAATTTGGCAGATTATAATGTTGCAAAATGCTTATCAGATGGTAGCCTAGCAGGCTGGACTAACAAGCCTGACATGTGAATCAACATTTGCATTGTATAATTTTGTTGTGTGCCATTATTTTTTGTTGTTGAAGTTTTGTTTTGCTGTCTTGTCACTTTTTGTTTCAATTTCAATTGTATCAACAGCTGCTAAGGTGAATGAAGGTTATAAAATATGTGAATATTAAGAGAAAACCCAACCTGTGCAAGTATGTTTCATGATACTATTTTACACTGGTGAAAAATGAACATTACTAATGCAAAGCAGTGACGTAGAAACACCATATACGCATGGGGCACTGATAGAGGGCAGTACATGCAATGATCAACAGTGCTGTGCTGTGTTGTAGACGTAAGAACCGCGTACTAGGCNGCACTGATAGAGGGCAGTACATGCAATGATCAACAGTGCTGTGCTGTGTTGTAGACGTAAGAACCGCGTACTAGGCATAACACTGCTGAGACCAATACAACTGTAGTTGACTCTGTGAAATAGTATCTGTTGTTTCAAGCATTGGCCTGTATGTAGCAAGNTAAGAACCGCGTACTAGGCTGAGACCAATACAACTGTAGTTGACTCTGTGAAATAGTATCTGTTGTTTCAAGCATCGGCCTGTATGTAGCAAGCATTTTAGACCTGCCTCGACGGCATAGACGACTATACTTCGTGCAATTAAAGGACTTTGAATGAGGTCGTATTGTGAGCCTGAGGGAGGCTGGATGGTGGTCGTNGGCATAGACGACTATACTTCGTGCAATTAAAGGACTTTGAATGAGGTCGTATTGTGAGCCTGAGGGAGGCTGGATGGTGGTCGTTCCGAAGAATTGCCCAACGCGTAGGATGTGAAGTGTCTGCTGTGCACCATTGGTGGTGCCGTCAGTCCAACGGTGCACACGCTCGTCAACATGGTTCCGGATGGCAGCGGTATATGTATTCCCGTCTGGACCACCACATCAGACGAGCATCAATTGCTGACCGCATGGCGACCACCGCACAGATTAGGGCCACTGTTGCATCCAGGGTGTCAGCTAGGACCATCACCAATTATTTGCTGGATGCTGGGCTACAATCAAGGGTGCCGCTTGCCAGGTTTCTTCTCACACCTCATCACTGGCAGTCTGCCTCAGATGGTGTCGCGAGCGACGCAAGTGGAGGGATGAATGGTGCGGAGTTTTGTTTAGAGATGAGAGCAGAGTCTGACCTTGGCGCCAGTGATGGTCGTCTGCGAGTACGGTGTCAACCAGGAGAGCGGCAACAACCAGAGTGTATATGACAGCAACCTCGCATCATGGTCTGGGGAGCAATAGCCTACAATGATTGCATGCTTCTGGTGTTTGTTGAGGGAACGCTATATCCAGAACATCATCCAGCCCATTTGTTGCTGTTCCTACAATGCCAAGGAGATATCCTCTTCTAGCAGAACAATGCCCGTGCACACACGTCTCGTGTTATCCAATGCACACTCAAAGGTGTTCAACTCCCCTGGCCAACACGATCACCCGACCTGTCCGTCATTGAACATGTGTGGGACATAATGGTACGGCTTTTGGTGCGGTCTGCAATACCGGCAACAAACCTCCACCAATTGCAACAACAGGTGGAATTAGCATGGAACATTATTCCCCAAGATGACATCCGACACCTTTATGATCGTGTCTACGCACGACTGCAGGACTCCATCTACACAAGATACTGACATTGTTGTTCAAGACATACTGTAGCCTCTGTCCATAGGTGTATGGCCCTGTGATCATTTGTACAACCTGTATAATTTTTCAATAATACCTTCATTCATGTGGGACCATGGTGCCCGGGTGTTCATTTTCCATTTTCCACCATTGTAGTAATTCCATTTATAATATTTAACATTCGGAGTTAACAAATAAGATTCTGTCAGGTGAAAACTGTGAAGGGAGGAGCCGGCCATTTCCATCTGCACACATGTTGTCCAGGCAGCGAAGCATGCTCTTGCACCTCCACCCCTCCTTTACTCCCGGCCATCTGCCATTGAAGAAGTATTTTAGTAGCTTACCAGTGATAACCAAATAAATATATGTATGAGTATGTATAATTAGGATTTTCATGTTATTTTGAATATTATATTAATGTAAAATAAATTGATAAGAAATAAATGTGTGTTGAGTATTAGCAAACTCGCGCAACATTCCCGAAGCATCAAAAGAATAAAGAAACATGTGGAGAGGAGCATCGACCAGCCATGGAGAAGGGGAGGTGATATTCCTGCGTCAAATTGCGGGTTGAAGTTTTTTGCTGGCTTTGGAGAATAGGGACTTTGGGGAGAGACACTGAATCAGGATGCAGACTCTCCGAAGAGCGAGGGAGGTGCTGCTATTTCTGGCTGATGTATAAGGAAATATTTGTTGCGGCGATACAGTGTACGGCGGCGCAGTACATAACCGAAGGATGAATGTTGAGCGCGGACTGTGGCCATAGTAATTAATTAATTTGTGCATTAAATTTCTGCACGTAAAAAACAGACGAGCAACCATCTCCTGCCCTGTTGCGGGTGGTTGTCAGCATGAATCAATACAGAACAAGTAATTTATTATTTATTTATTGACTGAGCTAGCAGAGGCATAAATAACACACATACACAATACTCATCACATTAATTAATATACAGTAACAGTGATATAGGGAGATGAGCGGAGTGCCATGTCCGGGAGGGACCTTGCAGTTGCATTGTGTAAAATTGAGAGCTCAAAGTTTAGTCTCTTGTAATTAGTGATGAAGAAAAATGGATAATTATTGCAGATTGGCTATCTTTATAGTTTTTAACTAACTAGATTTTTTTTATTAAATTGACTGGCATAGCCTGTGGAATCTCGCAATGATTCTCAAATTGTTTGCATAAAATTTTATTTACAGATCATTTTTCTCTACAGCTAGCCAACACACAGTGAAATTACTAATTGCTGGTACTAAAAATCTGGTGTGGCAGTGACTTTGTTTAAAAAAGTTGTAGTAAAGAAGAAGGAACTAAATGTAATAGAATCCCCAGAATTATTGTCAGATTCGGTAATTATTAAATTTAGGGGCTTTTCTGAAGGGAAAAAAAACCCCAAAAAGTGGTATATTTCCACTCTACTAATCACGTAGAACACGAATATACTAGGGGCATTAACGTAGGACTAATTTCATAATATGTGCCCACCTAACCAAACAGAACCTAACTCCACGATGGGTGAATCACTATTTTACGTTTTTAAACTAACCTAGGATTGTAGGGTTATAAACTAACCTAGGATTGTAAGGTTGTAAAGTAATATAAGATTATACAATATTAATCGAATCTCTGATCAACTTCCTACAATGACAGACTAGATGGGAACCCTATAATCCTACGTTATTTTAAGTAACTGGAATCCTAGTTTAGTTAAAATCGCTACAATCCTAGGTTAGTTTAAAAATGTAAAATAGTGATTCACCCATNCGATCACCCGACCTGTCCGTCATTGAACATGTGTGGGACATAATGGTACGGCTTTTGGTGCGGTCTGCAATACCGGTGGGACCATGGTGCCCGGGTGTTCATTTTCCATTTTCCACCATTGTAGTAATTCCATTTATAATATTTAACATTCNGTGGGACCATGGTGCCCGGGTGTTCATTTTCCATTTTCCACCATTGTAGTAATTCCATTTATAATATTTAACATTCGGAGTTAACAAATAAGATTCTGTCAGGTGAAAACTGTGAAGGGAGGAGCCGGCCATTTCCATCTGCACACATGTTGTCCAGGCAGCGAAGCATGCTCTTGCACCTCCACCCCTCCTTTACTCCCGGCCATCTGCCATTGAAGAAGTATTTTAGTAGCTTACCAGTGATAACCAAATAAATATATGTATGAGTATGTATAATTAGGATTTTCATGTTATTTTGAATATTATATTAATGTAAAATAAATTGATAAGAAATAAATGTGTGTTGAGTATTAGCAAACTCGCGCAACATTCCCGAAGCATCAAAAGAATAAAGAAACATGTGGAGAGGAGCATCGACCAGCCATGGAGAAGGGGAGGTGATATTCCTGCGTCAAATTGCGGGTTGAAGTTTTTTGCTGGCTTTGGAGAATAGGGACTTTGGGGAGAGACACTGAATCAGGATGCAGACTCTCCGAAGAGCGAGGGAGGTGCTGCTATTTCTGGCTGATGTATAAGGAAATATTTGTTGCGGCGATACAGTGTACGGCGGCGCGGTACATAACCGAAGGATGAATGTTGAGCGCGGACTGTGGCCATAGTAATTAATTAATTTGTGCATTAATNCGGCGCGGTACATAACCGAAGGATGAATGTTGAGCGCGGACTGTGGCCATAGTAATTAATTAATTTGTGCATTAATTTTCTGCACGTAAAAAACAGACGAGCAACCATCTCCTGCCCTGTTGCGGGTGGTTGTCAGCATGAATCAATACAGAACAAGTAATATATTATTTATTTATTGACTGAGCTAGCAGAGGCATAAATAACACACATACACAATACTCATCACATTAATTAATATACAGTAACAGTGATATAGGGAGATGAGCGGAGTGCCATGTCCGGGAGGGACCTTGCAGTTGCATTGTGTAAAATTGAGAGCTCAAAGTTTAGTCTCTTGTAATTAGTGATGAAGAAAAATGGATAATTATTGCAGATTGGCTATCTTTATAGTTTTTAACTAACTAGATTTTTTTTATTAAATTGACTGGCATAGCCTGTGGAATCTCGCAATGATTCTCAAATTGTTTGCATAAAATTTTATTTACAGATAATTTTTCTCTACAGCTAGCCAACACACAGTGAAATTACTAATTGCTGGTACTAAAATTCTGGTGTGGCAGTGACTTTGTTTAAAAAAGTTGTAGTAAAGAAGAAGGAACTAAATGTAATAGAATCCCCAGAATTATTGTCAGATTCGGTAATTATTAAATTTAGGGGCTTTTCTGAAGGAAAAAAAACCCCCAAAAAGTGGTATATTTCCACTCTACTAATCACGTAAAACACGAATATACTAGGGGCATTAACGTAGGACTAATTTCATAATATGTGCACACCTAACCAAACAGAACCTAACTCCATGATGGGTGAATCACTATTTTACGTTTTTAAACTAACCTAGGATTGTAGGGTTATAAACTAACCTAGGATTGTAAGGTTGTAAAGTAATATAAGATTATACAATATTAATCGAATCTCTGATCAACTTCCTACAATGACAGACTAGATGGGAACCCTATAATCCTACGTTATTTTAAGTAACTGGAATCCTAGTTTAGTTAAAATCGCTACAATCCTAGGTTAGTTTAAAAATGTAAAATAGTGATTCACCCATCGTGGGGTTAGGTTTTGTTAGATTAGTTGGGCACATATTATACAATTAGTCATACGTTAATGACGCTACTATAGTTGTGTTCTGCGTTACCTACCAATAATCCTAGGTTAGTTGAGAAAATTGTGGGGTAAAAATGTCCGGAAAAACCTTGTTTGAATTACGTAATATAACTACATTTGCACGTTAAGCTACCTGTTAGGATTTTTGGGTTTCACAATAAACTATGAATTTAGGATTTTAGGGATTTAAAGGAGCCGTAAAACACACCAAAATAATATCAATTTCCTGACCAATGTAGGTGGGTGGTACATACCTGTCAACGGCCAATTCAACCACAATTGACTCAATGAAATTACAATCTTCCACAAAGCGCCACATACGCGCATATAACGCACTGAAACACTCGTTTACAGCCGAATATATATATATATACACACAGAAGCACTCGTTAATAGGCTAATATAACGCAGAAACGTAGTCTTTTCTTCGTTTTAAATGACGAACGGAGCAACACCTAACTCACCACGACCCGCACCTGTAGCAACACACTGGCATACTAACGTATGACCCGTGATGACTAATGCGCCTGCTAGATTCCGTGAAATATGCAATCACAGCCATTATTAATGGCGGTAGACGTTAATAGACGTAAACATCAAATTTCGCGATTTCTTTAAATATGTTCTACTTATTTTAACATTACGCTGTCTTGAATATAAACAAGGTAAGCTGTGCAGAACCCGATAATGCAACTTTTGTTGGTCTAAGACGTTTCGTTCACAAACGTAAACAAACTGCCAGAAAGTCATCTCGCAAATTTGTTCAATTTTTAAAAATATGTTGTACTTATTTTAAAGCTATGCCTCTAGTATATTTGTGTTCTACGTGATTAGTAGAGTGGAAATATACCACTTTTTGGAGTTTTTTTTTTTTTACGGAAAAGCCCCTAAACTTAATAATTACCTCAGAATCAGTTATACTAATGTTCCATCAAACCTTTTTCAAAAACTCAACATCATTTTTATGTATTTTGAAATTCTAAGATTCAACATATGTACAGGGAACTTAAGGTGCAGGAAATTAATAATAAAATTGAGAGATAAGTAATAAACCTATATAAATGAAAGAAGCTGAAGGTGCAGCTATATGTGGCTGTGAAAGGCTTCACAAATTTATAGAAGCATGAAAATTGGACAAGTTTATGAAACTTTATTTAGTGTCAGCATGTGCCTTATGCTGTCTTTGATCACTTAGTACTACATATATCGTTAAATCATCTGTCTTTTGAGAACTAATTTCTAATGACAACTGCCAGTCAAGAAAAACTGAAAAAGTGTGACTTTTTATCATGGTGGTGGCCCTTGCTTGAAGACTGAAAATTTGTAAGTACATATGCAGAAAAGTTATTTAATTCAGTTTCAGAGAATCTTAAATCTGTGGTGTAATAGGCAGTTTTATCATATATAAATTGTTATAAATGTACAAAATTGACAAAAACATGTACCTGTGTAAAACTTATGTTAATTAAGTATTTTGAAGTAGAAGTACATACCTGAGTTGAGGAAGTTTGTAGGAAAAATACATACCTAAGTATGTTGAGAAGATTATAGGTACTTGTGATGTGATAAGGAACAACCTTGAATGATAACGTGCACTACACTGGTATCTGTCTAAACAACCAGCGACTGATAGATGCTGCTGAACATATACTGTTTGTACTGCCAGTGGTAGATTAGCAGCCTGTCTGGTGTCACCTGCGTATTATGTGCAATGAGTTCCCTGGCTCAAAGACAGCGTGACTTTTGGCAATGGGTATTTGCATTCGTTCATGTTAATTTTTTTTGAAGAATTTGGGCAGGCATTCTGCATGTGTACATTCTTGTACATCCCTCAAATGAAAACACTGTAATTTTTAAAGAGAAAGTATATGTGTAAAAATTTTTGCCTTTTATGCTAAATATCTTTATTTTTAAAGTACATTGTAATATAAAAAAATAATACCTACAGAATGTTACATTATAAGAGGCATATATGTATGAAGGTTCTTTCTAATGCTGCTAGTTTAATGTTTAAAATTGGTCAAGAGTTGTGTCTATGGACAGTAATGCATATGTTGGCCATTTGTAAACTTACTATTCATTCATAAACACATTACTAAAAGACACTCTGTTGAATTAAGTTTGTTGCAGCATGCCATAACCTGATTACTGGAATCTGTGAAGTAACACGATTGATTAAAATTAGACCTTGTTATAACATTTTTCAGGGAGTCTGTTAGATAGAATTATATGCAGGTGTTATAAGCAGAAATTAATATTAAGCCTATAAGTACGTATCAAGCAAAGCCAAGTTGTTTTAATAAATTTTGTATACAAATAATTGGCGGTTATTCTAATTGTAACTTAAAATCCCTTAAAAACCTATCAATCGTAAATAAATACTGGGAAAAATATAACTTACTGCAAATATAAAAGTAAGCTTGTGTAAAAAAAATTTTAATCTGGTCATTTGGTACTGCAACATTTTAATAGCCCTTCAATAGTCACAAAACAATCATAGTTTTTTTCTTAAGGTACACCACTTTCACTTAACAACAAAATTAATTAAGAGCCAAGAGGTTTTGAGAGGTCTGAAAGTTAACTGAAAGCACTTTCATTACCCCTAAATTTCGGCATGGTCACCTGAATTATGTGATGGAAAATTGTCAATGATCTGAATTCCAGACACGACAGTATGCTCAAATAATGCATAGTATTAATGTGAACATACAGNACTTTCATTACCCCTAAATTTCTGCATGGTCACCTGAATTATGTGATGGAAAATTGTCAATGATCTGAATTCCAGAGACGACAGTATGCTCAAATAATGCATAGTATTAATGTGAAGTGCATTATGGAGGCTTGTCCACTTATCTTCTGTTAGTCATGACCTTTAGCGAGCTTCACACGGAACAATAATTCCTCATTGTTTCCACAGGATATTTTTGAGAGCTCCACAAAAGGCTATGTAACATGGTGCCTCACTGGGTTCATTACTAGTTCATCTGCACACGGTACTGGTTGCGGTGCAAGCTGCTCCCTCAGCTCTTGACATGGACGGCCATGACACTGTGCTGTGAACGGATGTAACATCAGTGATATAAGCCATTGTAATAGCACAGTAGCAGCCAATTTATATTTTAGATTGGCACTTACATATTTTTTGGTAATTTAAAAGTATAGAATATATCAAAATGTAATGTCTCTATTTAACATGCAAATTCCATGCCACCTCACATTTGTAGTTATATTGAGGTTAACCTACCATGTATTCTGTAGCATAGTGCTTACGATATGTAGACTGGATTCTGAGAGAAATTGTGTTACATGTTCAAAATCTGTTTGCTGCTTACTTTTTGGATTTGAGGGTAGCAAGATTCTGATGCATTGGCCGAAGTCTGAATTTGAATGTTGTTGTGCCAGCAGCTAGTTATTTTGTTGTAATTTCTAAATGTTTTGGTCAAAATGGTTATGTTTAGTATGTATTGCACCTGAGGATCTAAAATGTATTTTGTCCACAAACAATTACTTTTTCNGCCACCTCACATTTGTAGTTATATTGAGGTTAACCTACCATGTATTCTGTAGCATAGTGCTTACGATATGTAGACGGGATTCTGAGAGAAATTGTGTTACATGTTCAAAATCTGTTTGCTGCTTACTTTTTGGATTTGAGGGTAGCAAGATTCTGATGCATTGGCCGAAGTCTGAATTTGAATGTAGTTGTGCCAGCAGCTAGTTATTTTGTTGTAATTTCTAAATGTTTTTGTCAAAATGGTTATGTTTAGTATGTATTGCACCTGAGGATCTAAAATGTATTTTGTCCACAAACAATTACTTTTTCNGTCAAAATGGTTATGTTTAGTATGTATTGCACCTGAGGATCTAAAATGTATTTTGTCCACAAACAATTACTTTTTCTTTGGCTGCATTTAAACTTTTTTGAATCTACACCTTTATTATTTATTTAGTGGGTTTAAGTGGGTGCAAGTTTCCTATGTAGTGTTTGATTTTGTTAAATTCTGAAAATTGCACAAATATTGTCAGGTTCTAGTACATTTCATAGTCACTGGAAATCTAAGGGCACTTGTGCATTTTTGTTTTTGCATGTATCATTTGAAAACATGAAATTTAAAATGCCAGAAACAAACAAGTAGAGATCTAGACAATGGAATTTAATGCTTAATTTTATTAAAAGTTATCTGGTCATAGAGGACTAGAGAAAAATGTCAACAAATAATCCATTCACAATTACTTCAAACTTTTCTGAATTCCTGCTGAAGTTCTACTTCCAGTATATTCCTATGCCTTGTGCACACAAAGCATAACCGCGTCTAAAAAATTACACCAAAGGGACAATGTACCGCATTCGTGCATACTCACTTTAATAATATTTTGCATAATAACTATTTCTTACCAGGCATTACCAACACACACATTTTTTCATCACTGTGTTTTATTTATATTAATTATTGTTATTTTATTGTACATTTAATTTGGCAACACTGCATTACGTCACTACTCCGTGGCGGACTCGAGACCACGGAGCGATGTCAGTTACTTGTCTGTTNGCATTACGTCACTACTCCGTGGCGGACTCGAGACCACGGAGCGATGTCAGTTACTTGTCTGTTGGTTGTCCATTATACTACATCAGTGTTAAACGAAGTGTCGTCTGCTTTACTTATCTTATTCTAAATAAAATATTATGATTTATAGATAAAATGAGTAAAAACCCAATTAAACTAAAAATAAGGTATTTTTATGTTAACACAAGTATAAAATGCTTGTTATAAAAACAACCAAACACGTCATGTGGGGTGATTTTTCTAAGATTTGATTTAAAAAAAGCAAAGAAACAGTGAATAGACTATATCTGCAGCATGCAATCCTCACCTGTAGTGCTCATGTTGTGAAAGTCTTAAAAATTTTTATATTGTATACTTTGATTGACAGTATTTAGCAATATCAGCCCAAAAATAAAGCATATATATATATATATAATACATACTTCAAGATAAGTTGTAATTAATTTTAACAGTTAAGTCAATGTTATAGTATACATTCCAGTAAGCTGAATTTTAATCAACCCATTCACATGCTGTTGTATTGTCACACTTTATAGAATTGGTTATATTGACATCAGAGTACAAATAATTAAAAAAAAATAAAGTGATGCTAAAAATATTTTTATAGTTCACATTTGAATGTAATTTTAATTTAATAAATCTGATTATGTAATGAAATATAAATTCTACAAAGATGCAACGTAACTAAAGAAGTTCTTGCCATTTTAGATTATCAGAAACAAAAAGGTATAGAGCTATTGTCACATGCTGTTAGTCCTAAAAGTAATCCCCATTGGCATCCAGCCCCCTTTGTCAATGTGTGTCCAGCTGCGCAATGTCTCGGTTGTCAAAATTGGGGGGTCTTGGATGCTAAAGTCTGAGAGTGCCATCCGCAAGTCTGCCTCATTTGTGAAGAATTTCCCACAAGGGTGGTTGTCCAGGGAATGGAAGAGGTGATAATCTGTTAGTACAAGGTCTAGGGAGTAGGGTGGATGGTGCAGTGTCTCCCATTGAAGTTGTGGTTGTATTGTATCTCTGGCCACCTGTGCCACATACGGCCTGACAATACAGAGGAGCAGTACACCCTTGCAATTAACCAATGCTGACTCCTGCTTCAATGCTTGTTGCACACGTTCTAACTCACTGCACGTATAAGTCTCCAGTGATGGTTTGGCCCATCAGTAACAGCTTGTAGTGCACCACTTGGCTTGGGTATAGCAGTGGTATTGCATTGTGAGGTACATGGTCCCTTGGTGACAACCAATGTCTGGCACGCTTAAGTGTGTCATACAGGACCCACTTTTTGTCACCAGTGAGCACGTGATTGAATATGGGTATGCCATAGTGCTGTGAAAGCAACAAGAAACAATCTGTCACTTGTAGCTTGTTGGCTTTTCTGCAATGTGTGGAGTACCCACTTGTTCAATTTGAATGCCTTCCCCCATGCAGTGCAGGTGAAATCTANTGGCTTTTCTGCAATGTGTGGAGTACCCACTTGTTCAATTTGAATGCCTTCCCCCATGCAGTGCAGGTGAAATCTAATTGTTTCATCAAACACCTAAGAGCATTCAGCTAGTTGCATCACAAATGGACAGATCTCCCTATCTTAACATCAGGAACCAGTGCCAGGTGGTGCTTTCTTTCACAGCATTATCTCCAAAGGCTCTACATATTCAGCAACTTGATGTGTCTGCAAACCAGATCACATTAACGTCTTAAAGCAGTCAACCCTGAACAAGCTCCTTTGACACCTTCATTTCTCTCACCACGAGCTATAACTTTTATGTGTGCGAAGTGCCTGTATTGGTTAAGGTTAATGTCCGTACTCCCACCACGACTTCTTTTCCAGCACATGACACATATTTCCTTATAAGTCATCACTTCTTCAAATGCTACATCAAATACAGTAAGAACTTACTTGGTTACCATGCACAAAAGTAACACGTTTTATGTTTTGACATGATGCAAATGTGTTTTTGAACTGTGTGAAGTACTCAAGTAGTCAGAGAAAGCATTAATTTATAACAGAATTAAAACCTATAAACCCAAAAAAATTAACTTTTTTTATATTTGTGTAATTTCTGAGCAATATAGTTTTGTTTAGGCAGGAACTTACCTTATTTAAAATTTAATGTTTTTGCAGTAATAATTGGAAGAACAGGAATTGCTTGAGAGGGAAGTCAAATGAAACTGGGTCACCATGCATAAATCCAATGATGTGTAAGTTGGTAACACTGGGGTGTGTTTTAATAATACCAACATGTTGGGGACCTGGGAGAGCACAGTCGTTGCTTGCACTGACACATTAGTAGTGTGTTATTGACCATGAAGTAAGGTGAGCAATACATGTGTTCNTGGCTTTTCTGCAATGTGTGGAGTACCCACTTGTTCAATTTGAATGCCTTCCCCCATGCAGTGCAGGTGAAATCTGATTGTTTCATCAAACACCTAAGAGCATTCAGCTAGTTGCATCACAAATTGACAGATCTCCTTATCTTAACATCAGGAACCAGTGCCAGGTGGTGCTTTCTTTCACAGCATTATCTCCAAAGGCTCTACATATTCAGCAACTTGATGTGTCTGCAAACCAGATCACATTAACGTCTTAAAGCAGTCAACCCTGAACAAGCTCCTTTGACACCTTCATTTCTCTCACCACGAGCTATAACTTTTATGTGTGCGAAGTGCCTGTATTGGTTAAGGTTAATGTCCGTACTCCCACCACGACTTCTTTTCCAGCACATGACACATATTTCCTTATAAGTCATCACTTCTTCAAATGCTACATCAAATACAGTAAGAACTTACTTGGTTACCATGCACAAAAGTAACACGTTTTATGTTTTGACATGATGCAAATGTGTTTTTGAACTGTGTGAAGTACTCAAGTAGTCAGAGAAAGCATTAATTTATAACAGAATTAAAACCTATAAACCCAAAAAAATTAACTTTTTTTATATTTGTGTAATTTCTGAGCAATATAGTTTTGTTTAGGCAGGAACTTACCTTATTTAAAATTTAATGTTTTTGCAGTAATAATTGGAAGAACAGGAATTGCTTGAGAGGGAAGTCAAATGAAACTGGGTCACCATGCATAAATCCAATGATGTGTAAGTTGGTAACACTGGGGTGTGTTTTAATAATACCAACATGTTGGGGACCTGGGAAAGCACAGTCGTTGCTTGCACTGACACATTAGTAGTGTGTTATTGACCATGAAGTAAGGTGAGCAATACATGTGTTCNAGCACAGTCGTTGCTTGCACTGACACATTAGTAGTGTGTTATTGACCATGAAGTAAGGTGAGCAATACATGTGTTCATCCAACATCAGAAATTGAGGCAAGTAAAAAAGAAAAGAGGTATGTTTCGCTTTTTGACTGCTAAGGGAGAACAAGAAATTCATCTTGGCATGTGCTGTGTACGGTGAACTTAGCATGCTGTGTTTACATGTGCTGGAGTGACATAAGCGATTCCATTAAGGACGTGTGTCATTTCAAGACGACACACTCTCAGGACAGGCCCATTGTGCCATTACTCCTGATATTGCTTGGGTGGATGGTCCTACTGGGAAAACAGACTTGTTACTATGAAAGAAATTAATTTTTTGGTGGTACATGCTGTTAGAGAAACCACCTGATGTATCAAAAGAGTGTGNTTGTTACTATGAAAGAAATTAATTTTTTGGTGGTACATGCTGTTAGAGAAACCACCTGATGTATCAAAAGAGTGTGCACAATGGGTTCCACATCACCTGATAGAACAAGATCTATACAATGGCCGCATCTCTGAGTCACCTGCAATGATACCACAAGAAAGAGTATGCTTTCTGTTCTCTATTGTCACCNTGTTACTATGAAAGAAATTAATTTTTTGGTGGTACATGCTGTTAGAGAAACCACCTGATGTATCAAAAGAGTGTGTACAATGGGTTCCACATCACCTGATAGAACAAGATCCATACAATGGCCGCATCTCTGAGTCACCTGCAATGATACCACAAGAAAGAGTATGCTTTCTGTTCTCTATTGTCACCNATACAATGGCCGCATCTCTGAGTCACCTGCAATGATACCACAAGAAAGAGTATGCTTTCTGTTCTCTATTGTCACCAGGGATGAAATTTGGTGCGACCATTTTGAACCCGAGAGCAAACAGTAGAGCCAACAGTGGAAACACATGAATTTTCCCGCACCAAAAAAATCTAAAGCCGTTCACACAAGTTCCGGGAAAGTCATGATAACTTTGCGTCTTATGCTTGTAGATTTTATCAAGCATTGGGCCACAATCCATGCACAGTGCTATGAAGACACTTCGCAGAAACATATCAGTGATATAATACTTAATAATATTACAACTATTTCCCTACTCTCCCCTTTTTTGTTATTTATTACATGCATAAGCATAGGGATGCCCATCAATACCAGACTTAAAATGCTAAGAAGGCTAAAACTGTCTCTGTACCCCATTGGGCCAGATACTCCTAAATCAGGGTAGTGTATCTCTCATCGCTCTTGCACACAGGCAATGCTGGGCAGTTCTGCTAGTATTATATAAAATCAAAAATAAATAAACTGTGTTTTAAGTCAGTGCTTCTTACCTGGAAATGTTAAAGTATACCGTATTTGCCTGAAAATAGGAAGATTTCAAGAATAAGACTATCTCCAGATTTTTACTTTGGTCTACAGAAAAAATTTGTCTACAAATTATTTTGTTATGTAATAAAGCATGATTATTAATCTTGGCACATAAAGGATTAAAACCAAATTCTTTGCAGTTACTAACATACTGTGTTTACTACACCACAAACATATTAAAACATGAAGTCACAGTTTCGTTATCCATCTCTGTTGTTTTTTGATTAAAAAAAACATTTGTTAATGTTTTTAAGATTTTTTTAAGTGCCTTGTAATTAAACATAATATGATTCATTATTATGTCTTATCACTTGCTTCTACTCAAATTAAAAACGTTGGCCTCAAAATATTTAGTATCCATAAATAAAACTACTCCCATTTTTGGAAGTAAAAATTGAAATTAAACCTTATATGTTTGGGCAAATATAGTCAATTCCAAGGATTTATGAACCGCGTGTGTNTCAATTCCAAGGATTTATGAACCGCGTGTATTGCTCTATGTAGCTGCACATGATTGTCTTTGATTTCTGTAGCGGCATGCATGATATGCACAAGTTTCTTACATGTTTGTGCAGTCCTTTGGTAAACAATATCCTTCATCCATCCCCATACGCAATAATCTCGTGGTGATAGATCTGGCAATCGAGGAGGCCAGGGGTGAAAACTGTTTCGTTCTATACATCTCTCAGGGAAATGCATATTTAAGTGTTCAACCACAGCACGGTGGAAGTGAGGTGTTGCACCATAATGCTGGAAGATCATTTGACGACTCGCTGCTAAAGGAATATCCTCAAGTAACAGCGGCAGTTCTTGCAAAAGTTGCAGATACGCCTCAACACCAGTCAAGCGTCCCTGGAAAATGAATCAGCTGGTTGTGTAGGACACCACACCACACATTGATCCTGAAACCATGTTGAAAACTCCTTTCCACTGTAGGTATGCTGATTGTCTATAATTACTCTGTAAATATTGGGTATAGGACTCACATTTAAATGACATATTTTGCTCCAAATGGTGTAAGGAATAAGCCCTGTGAGTGGCGGCAACTCCTNCAAGTAACAGCGGCAGTTCTTGCAAAAGTTGCAGATACGCCTCAACACCAGTCAAGCGTCCCTGGAAAATGAATCGGCTGGTTGTGTAGGACACCACACCACACATTGATCCTGAAACCATGTTGAAAACTCCTTTCCACTGTAGGTATGCTGATTGTCTATAATTACTCTGTAAATATTGGGAATAGGACTCACATTTAAATGACATATTTTGCTCCAAATGGTGTAAGGAATAAGCCCTGTGAGTGGCGGCAACTCCTCGTGAATCACCTATATATCATTCCACGTGTGAAATAAAAATTGAAGACGATGTTAAAAAGTTTTGCATTTGTGACGCAAAAATTCACTGAAAACAGCACTTCACTCGAATTAACATTGATATCACAAATATCGCATATTGCCTACATCACATATCGCCATGTGCCATATAATGTTCTACATTTAAAGACGATATCGTAGTTGCTACATGCCACATGTTACTCCACAGTGTTTGACCACATTGCAGTTGCAATGTCATTTATTGCCCTGCACTATTGCACCATATCAAAGAAATATAATTTCTTGATCAGTATATTGCAGTATTGCAGAGTCCTACTTGTGATAAAATAAAAATTCTCTAATTTTTTCTGTAAAATCTAAAATAAAATCTAAAGTTTTAAAAAATGCTAGTGGACATCTTAAAAAAATGTATTTAACTTAAACTTCTGCTATATAATTTTTATGTGTAAGTTGGACATACATTTTTTAGTGATGTCATTACGTGAAAACCATGTGTTCTGAAAAATGTATTAATTGATGGAACAAATTTTTCTCCAGTGTTATGTTACTTTAGTAGAACCTATTAGTTTATTTAATTGTGTTGTATAATTGAGGAGTGGGGCTCTGAATATTTTGAACCTTGGGAAGTGTCATTGTGTGTTCCTTATGATTACCATGTACTGCCTGTCTCAAACTTTAACTGATCCAGATTACTTTCTGCTCTCTCTTAATATATGTTGTATACTATTAGGAACAAGTACTGTAATTATGGAACTGTTGCATTTCCCTCCACAGGTTCCTAATTAGTGTAGTTGTGTATTTGTAATCATGTTGCTATAGTGGTTACAGGTTATGTATGCGATGAATATATCTGTGATTACCCAGTTTGTTGTTGATGTATGGATTTCTGTTTATATATCCTACAATTCTAAGAAATATTAATTTTTATCTTGTTTGTTTTCTGACTTGTGTGTTGATGATTACATTAGAATGTGCACTTGTTTTAGGTGGCAGGTAGTTACTCTGCAGTATACGAGGCCTACTATCAACAGGTAAGTGCACTTCCAGCATGTCTAGTATGTCAAAACTATCATAGTCAAAAGATATTGGTGAGTTGGATTGGTTTAGCAAAGTTTCCCTTCAGTGTGACATTGTGTAGACTATTGGGTAGTTCGGTATTGTGCTCGGCAGTGCTGTTCAGATGACCAGGGTTCAAACGATCACAACCTGCTTGGCTACTATACCGGGCACCAGATGCAAATGGAGACCTACACTCAAGTGCAATATCCACTGCCATGAATTGCTTTGTTCCCTACAGTGTAGATGAATCTCTGCCCTTCCACGTCGGGTGCCCCCTCAAGTTAGTGAACAAGCTGAGAGGGGATGTGGTAAGTCAAAAAGTCTGGAGAAGGGGAGGTGCGAGGGGTGCAGCTAGCTTATGGGGTTGGGACGTTTGGTTGCGTGTGGTCTGGTTAGAGCTTTGATACTGTAACTGGCTGTATCTAGTAGACTCATAACATCATAACATCTTTCTTATAATGCTTTAGATTAAAACCATGGATTCTGACTATACATGCTTGCTTATCACACAAGTTTTAATTGTGGTACCAGATTCAAATTTACAATACTGACTGTAAGCAAAGATTAAGCGATCACTTTTTTTTTTTTAGATGTTTTCAGACAGATACTCACATACTTGAACATGCTTACTAAATTGAGTTCAGATTTCATATTTTTTGCATCCATCTTTTATTATTTTGAAAGTTTTGCATGTAGTTTCTGACTGTTATAGTGACTTATGGCGTATTTTGGGTTTCGATTGTCAGGCATTAGTTAAATGTTTTAATGACCCCTATTAATGTGTGTGCTCTCAATCCTATCACAAGAAAAAATGCTACTATGTACTTACAATTGTCGGAACATTCTTTGCATACGCTAAATAGCAGGAATTTTTCTCTCTCTCATAAAATAGTATTTCTTTTATCCCTGAAAGAGAAACATACACATAAGGATTCGATTTAGGCTGAGGGTGTTTTTCTAGCTTTACAAATTACACATGTCTCGCAAAGATAGAATGGTAGTAGGTCTCATCCTACTCAATCTAAGTACATGGGATTGGTTTGAGGAGCACACAGTAAACTTTCTAATGGGTGCTGCCTAGCAAGCCTGCAGTTACAGAGTTTAAATTGAGAATCAACGTTAAAGAAATTCCTTCTAAATGGATCAATTTTAAAGATAACAGTTTCAAACAAAAAGTATTCTACATGACATTTATTTATGAATACTGGCACATTAAGAAATTGTGCATTTTTATGTTTAATGTGTGTTTTAAAAAGAAATTGACAGTAAAATTTACATTTTTACAAAAAATGAATGAATATAACTTTTTCAAAATTTGAACTGTTTATTTTTTGCATGAAACAGTGATCTTTAAAAGTCATGCATTGAGCAAAAAATGTCTTTAACATTGTTACCCCATTTAAACTTCATGTTTGCAGGCCTGATAGGTAGCATCCTCATTTGGGGACCCACTCACACTTAATTGCAATACACACAGACACTTCCATTTTGCTTGGTGGATCACTGGGCAGATAGCCATTTGGAGTGTAGACAATACCATCTCTCTTTTGAAGTCGGGATGAGATTGCTTGCTATCTTGGCAACTGTGCCAGTGATGTTCCTGCTGGGCTGAGATCTGGAATGGCTGCATTGGGGTGCTCCTTGCCAGCTGCACTAGGGTTGCACTTGCCTGGCTGGAACCTAAAATGGCTGCATCGGGGGCACTTACACCTACTCCTGGGATGGCTGTCATGTGAGAGTGGCTCCCCTCCTTCATCCTCTTGTTTAAGCATTGTGTAGCCATGTCCAGATGATGGCAGGGCCAGATCATGACACTAGTAGTTGGGGGCTGCTCATCCACCCTTCCCTCTGGGTTTTTACTGGGAGGTTTATGAGCTGAGTCGGCAAGGAGGGACTGTCTAGGTGTCTCCAGAAGCTTACACCCAGTGCATCTATTGATGGCTGAAGGGAGGCATACCTGCTTGGTCAATCTTGTCTGGACAGGCATAGTCAGCAGGTCCAACGACTGTAGGGGTCTCTCTCGACCATCTTCTCAAGCTGTCAGAATACTGGTTTTGGTGATTATGACCTCTTTTGGCATGGTATAATATGCTGTGGAAGTGGCTCACAGCAGGGTGGAGCACCTATCAATTCCTCATACTTGGTCTTGGTGCAACTTATGGTTGTGGGATCCTTAGACTGATCTGGGTTCGGCCAGGATGTTATCATATTCTCTCACTTCCCGAGTTGGAGGGTGGCATGGAAACTTCATCATTTCCTGGTGGGAAGCTCCTGGGTTTTGGCAGCCATAGCCATAGCAATTGCTAATGGCGTAGCTGGCTTTGTAGTTGGCTCCCAACTAATAATCACTGGATGGATTCTGGAGCTGTGTGTGGCTTGTTCGTCTAGATTCTGGGTGTCACGGGAGCCTGTTCGTGTACACTTTGGGTGTTTCAGGAGAGTTTGTAGTGGATTCGGGTGATTGGGTACGTAGAGCTTCACATATTCTCGGTTCTCTGGGGTACCTTATGGAATGGGTCTGCCCCAGGGACTTCTGCTCCCTCTCCTCCTCCAACCGTGATATATTGAGTTGGTGTTGGTTTGAGCTGGTCGTGAGTCAGTGTCTTGACTTGCTATGGCTTATCTTCTGTCCAATACACACTCGTTGTCTTTGTTTAATGGCTTACAGCCTTTCCTATTTAAGGGTGAATCCAGCGTAAAACTTACTGCTGGCCTGTCGTAGGGGTTGACTGGGGATCACTGCATCACTGTTCTCTGACTGGTGTCTCCTATTATCCCCTCGTGGTTTGGATATTTTAACGTATATATTTTTGCTTGTTCTGTCTTGCCATTCAGGTTTGTTTTTGGGCCTCTTGACAGTATATCTTGGCAGGTGGTAGGGTTGTGGGTTCTTCCTCCCATACCTGCTTGCCTGGGTCTCAGATTCAGCCCCAGAAGTAGTTGACGTGGGGAGGTTCCAGTGGCTTAGATATGCCTGTGGTGTAATTTAAACAAGATTTTAGGGATATGGATGTTTCACAGTTTGTGGTTTTCATGCATATGGAAACCCTTCTTAATCACCTGATTTATTCTCTGNTAGGGATATGGATGTTTCACAGTTTGTGGTTTTCATGCATATGGAAACCCTTCTTAATCACCTGATTTATTCTCTCTATTGGGTTGACTTGGAAATGGTAAGAAGGAGTTGCCCAGCTTTCTGCTACCCATTGTTTACAAGCTCAGGTTCACAGTCTCCTTGTATATCTGCTCCTATTATCATCCTGNCCCAGCTTTCTGCTACCCATTGTTTACAAGCTCAGGTTCACAGTCTCCTTGTATATCTGCTCCTATTATCATCCTGAATATATTTTGGGTAGCCCCAACTGTGAAACACTTCCCTTTTCAGAATTTTGATAGGTGTATGCCTTCTGGTCTAGCATGGGGAAGGCTTCCGTCCATAAGGAAAACTTGTGTTGATTAGGAGAAATCTTTCCCCATTGACTTGGGGGATAACTTATATTAACCGCAAAGTATGTCCTGGCAGTTGTGAGTTGTTAAGGCTGGTACTTAATTTTTCTGGTGCAGGTGTATCTTATGCTGTGCACGTAATTGATGTTGTTCAACATATGCACGGACATCCCTTGCCAAGTATTTTCGTAAACTGTGTGATATGGCTGTTATTTTCTTGTATCCTTAATCTGTGTATGGTTGGGGCCATAACGCTCCTTTTTCCAGCCATTATTTTCCTGGGTGTCAAGTCAACAAACCCTATATTTCTGAATCTAGTTATTGCTGCACTAGGAGAACCTGTTTACTTTCTTGGAACTGAAGCTGCTAGAGTATCTCAGGTTTTTCACAATAGGTGGGGAAGAAGAAATTAACAACATTCTCTTCCAGTTCTCAGACTGGTTTGGCCCAGGCTATGTTAAAAGGTGTAAATAAAATAAAAAAAAAAAGCTTCAGAAAAGAGAGAATAGGTTGACCATGTTCAGCGTCTAAAATCATCTCAAATTATTTTTCAAAAATTTTAAAATAGGAAGGTGTTTGTGGTAAATATTTAGGGTAGACTTCTGACTGAGNATCTCAAATTATTTTTCAAAAATTTTAAAATAGGAAGGTGTTTGTGGTAAATATTTAGGGTAGACTTCTGACTGAATCAATGCTATCTTAGGAAATTACAAAAGTGTTTTGATATTTGATATTACATTTATAAATATTTTTGGTGCTACTGTGTGATTATCAGAACTAAATTTTAAAATAGTGCATCAAGGAAAGTTGATATATGATGTTGGATATAAGAGTAAGTAAATATTTTTCTGTTAAAATAGTTATTCACTTACTGATCACTTATTATTTCTAGAGTAATTCACTTTTTGTCACTTATTTCTTAAAAAGCCACACCATTTTGAGGCCTGTATACCTCCTTGTGGCAATCAAAGACATATTGCTGCCATTCTGTCCACTTCCACTGCACAGTGTTTGGGAGCAGTTTATTAAGAGGCACCATGAGGGATGCNATCTCAAATTATTTTTCAAAAATTTTAAAATAGGAAGGTGTTTGTGGTAAATATTTAGGGTAGACTTCTGACTGAGTCAATGCTATCTTAGGAAATTACAAAAGTGTTTTGATATTTGATATTACATTTATAAATTTTTTTGGTGCTACTGTGTGATTATCAGAACTAAATTTTAAAATAGTGCATCAAGGAAAGTTGATATATGATGTTGGATATAAGAGTAAGTAAATATTTTTCTGTTAAAATAGTTATTCACTTACTGATCACTTATTATTTCTAGAGTAATTAACTTTTTGTCACTTATGTCTTAAAAAGCCACACCATTTTNAACTTTTTGTCACTTATGTCTTAAAAAGCCACACCATTTTGAGGCCTGTATACCTCCTTGTGGCAATCAAAGCCATATTGCTGCCATTCTGTCCACTTCCACTGCACAGTGTTTGGGAGCAGTTTATTAAGAGGCACCATGAGGGATGCNCATATTGCTGCCATTCTGTCCACTTCCACTGCACAGTGTTTGGGAGCAGTTTATTAAGAGGCACCATGAGGGATGCTAAATTGTCAACAAAATTTGTTGGCCAACAGCAAAGGTAGAGAACTCACTTTTTGGGCATAGGGTAGTTCTCCTTGGGAGTGATTACTATTATTTTAATTACTATAATTTTTTCAACTTGCAATTGGACTATCGCCTTGTGGTAATGTGCACTAGATAGTTTTGCTGAAGTTATATTTTTCAAGTCAGCCCATGCGGTTTGAAATGCCCAAGGACCTTCTAAAGGTGAACCTGATGCTCTTCTCATGAGCTTAAGTATGATCACGTCTTCAAGATAGCCATAAAATAACTTGCCTATATAGCTTGTAAGGATGACAGTGGACATCAGTCTTTGGAATGTGGCTGGAGCATTCATGAGCCTGAAAGGCTCAGATTTGAAGTGTTTCCCAAAAGGTGGTATATTTTCTGGTGTTTGGATGCACTGTTATTGCCANGCCTGAAAGGCTCAGATTTGAAGTGTTTCCCAAAAGGTGGTATATTTTCTGGTGTTTGGATGCACTGTTATTGCCAGTATCCACTTTTCATATCTAGGGTTCTAGGGTGGAAAATATTGTACATCACCCAGGTCTCAAAGAGTTTGATCTATGTAGAACAGAAAACCCTCTTAGTAAATTAACTATAAAAAAAATGCAACAGCCAGGGTTAAGATGATTTAAATCACCTGATTTTAATCAGTGATTTAAATCGCAAATAAAATCAAGTGATTTAAAAAAAATTGTTTATTTAAATCAATAATTTTTTTAATGCAACAAAACCGACCAAAAAGTGTCAAGGGACTTCCCCGACACAAACTACGGTGCACACATACGTGCAACGCTATGTTTATCTACACAGTTTGGGTATTCGCCGAAATGTAAACTCACGACTTAATGTGTTTTCGCCTAGTCATTCGTGATTGATTAGTGAAAGTGTGAATACAACAAAATGGCTGGAAGAAAAAAAGATGCTGTATGGGTTTATTTTGATGAAAAAAAACTCTGCTTGCGGAAAGTTGTAATAAGGAGTTAATGGGTTTAGTAGCGAGAATGAAAAAACATTTAGAAATATGTGTTGCAGAAAAGGATCGCAATCAGAACATCGACTCAGATGACGTCTGCGGCAGTGCCGCCGCGAGCGTGGGTAACTTACTATCTTTTTTTATTAACAGTACTATGATTTTTGTTTGTCATACATTTTTATAACTTGTGTAGTTATGTGGTGTGATTTATTTTATATCTTACAATATCCGGCAGAATATCACGCCACTTTCTTTGGCGGTAACGGATACCGCACGTTCGTACGAGATCAGGCCTTGTTGTTGGTAGAAAACTTACCAGGACATTTATTTACAAGACATATTATTATAGAGATGTTTGTTTTAGGAGTAAACGAAAATGCTTGTGCCTCGGTGTCTTCTGCATCTGCTAGTTCCTTACCTAAAGCAAATCAGAGGGCTGGTTTAGGCTGAAAAAACTAATGACTACGTTGTAAAAACAGATGCCACGCAGAAACATCTTTTGGATTTGCAAGTAGCGAAGAATTTTTATGCAACTAATACCTCATTTCTGCACGTGGAGCACGAAGAGTTCAAGAAATTGATGAGTATGTTACGGCCAGGTTACGCTCCTCCAAATCTATTTGATATTGGTGGCAAGCTGCTCAATGAAATTTTCAAGGACGAACAAAACAAAAGTAGATCAGATTTAGACAATAAAACTGTAACCTTGTCAATTGATGGGTGGTCTAACATACGAAACGACCTTATCATTTGCACGTGTGTCTCAACGAATGATGGTAAAACTGTCCTGGTTGATACCATTGATACGGCAGACCACAGTGTGACACTGCCGACTACTTAGAAACTGTGGCAAATGAAAGTATACAAAAATCAGAAAAACTTTTCAACTGTAAAGTTATAAGTGTTGTATCGGATAATGCAGCTAACATTGCAAAAATGTGTAAGCAGTTTCAAACAAATACTGCTGACGATAATGGCGCGGAAGTTAATGTACCTATAGTTACCTACGGATGTTCTGCGCATATTCTTAACCTATTGGCTAAAGATTTAGAAATCCCAGATGCTACTGATACCTGCCAAATGCTGAAGTTTGGAAGTAGGTATTGATTCTGCTCTGCGGCGTGAGGCGCCAGCACATGATGCTAGCCCTCAGTGATAGGGCGTAAGAATACGTCGACACTGTTGTCTCTAGGTCCAATTTACTAATAAATTACATTGGCTTTGTGTGAGTTCACATAAACGAGTTTTATTGTTGATTGAACAGGTTAACTGGTACATGAACTCAAGAGACAAACTCCCTCCCTTTTTCCCATGTAGGCTACGTATGGTTTGACGCCGTGACTGGTGTGGAGGGGGGGGAGAGATTCTTTGCACTTGGTGTAGAACTACTTATCTGACACTGCAGAGCTGAATTCCCTCGGCTGGCGGCTTGGAACTGCTCTCGAACTTGGTGGGCGTCTCGGCGCCTGTCTTCGACGTTCCTTCTTCCCGGATCCAACGCAGGACTCTGCGTTTGACGAAGTCTGACTGACTTTTCTCGTATTCTTCCCGCCGCACGTCCCGCTTGACGGCCTCCGACTGAGGTCGACGTCGTGATGCATTCTCGATCCTCGACTGACTCCGGCTGACTGACTGACTGCTCGATCCACGACTGACTGATTCAACGTCTCTCCACTGACTGCCCTGTTGCTCCCCCCTTCGTGTGGTTTTGTATCGTCCATCACCATATTCAACTTGCCCCATCTCTGCATGTGTCCAGAGTGCTTGTCGGCCCTCCGGGTCATAAAACACGTGGCCGCTGCTCGTGTGGTCCGCAGCCGGCGTGGCGTCGTCCNGGTCGTCCGGCTGCGAGCTCCGCCAGAGCGTGTGTTCTGACGAATAAAATATAGGGACGCAGAATGCGTCACTACAACATATGTTCTGAAAGTTATCAAGTACTTCAGAAATAATCATTTAACGCATGCTAAATATTCTTTCACAGTAAGATGGAACACAATGTGTGATTCACTAAAGAGCTATGTTAAAAACTGGCCGATTTTGATGCAAATAGCAGATGAAAATAAAGAGGAAATTAGCTCTGACATTAGAAACATCATACAAAATATGAGTATTAAAAGAAATGCAGTAGGTCTGATTGCACGACTAGAGCCAATAGCCAAAGCTCTGGACAAGATTCAGAGCGATAAGTGTACCATTTCAGATAGTGTACTTATCTGGAAGGAATTAATTGACCAACTAGAGGAGGAACTACATGTGATTCAAATGAAGATTGTCATGAAACGTTATCGCCAAGCGATGACACCGGCTCACTATCTAGCTTACATAGTAAATCCAAAACTGCCCCAAGAAAAGTTGTCAAGCGACGAAAGTGATGCAGCCTTACAATTTTTGCGAGAAAGCTATGGAGAGACAGGAACCAGTTTGATGAATAGCATTATTCGTTTGAATGCAAAAGTTGAGCCTTTCACTGGAGTATTAGTTGATGAACAAGTCATACAGAAAACCGCCCCTACTGATTGGTGGTTAGCAATCCACAACATGAAAAAATGTATAACTGAAGCAGAATTACAGATAATAAAGCAACTGCTAAGTGCTGTTGCATCTTCCGCTGGGGTGGAAAGAATATTTTCAACGTTTAATTTGGTGCATACCAAAATAAGAAATAGGTTAGGCACCGAGAAGGCAGCCAAATTAGTTTTCCTTTTAAAGAACCTGAATGGGAAAAAATAATTATGTAACCAGCCAAAAGGATTTTGTCAATTTTAAGTCGTTGATTTTCTTAATTTTTCATTGTTGATTTTTTGTTTGAATGTGATTAATACTGATAATTTTAGAAGGACTGCAATGTTGATTCTTTTTTATTTTATAAATTAAAATAAACAAAGAATGTTTTTTAAAATAATAACTGACTTCCAAATGAAAAAAGATGGGAATATGTAAATAAATTAAAAAAATCTGATTGAAATCAAATCCGATTATTTTGATTTTTTTTATAAAAAAAATCATGATTTTTATTAACCCTGGCAACAACCTTGTTGAGTGTAGAGAGTNATTATTTTGATTTTTTTTATAAAAAAAATCATGATTTTTATTAACCCTGGCAACAACCTTGTTGAGTGTAGAGAGTATTTTTGTCTAGACTTACTTACAACCCATGGTTCCAGTTACACATTTCTCTTCTGTGGCTGCTTTCATGGTGTGGGCTGTTGCTCATGCACAAGGGGTAGGTCAGTGGTGCTCCTGGAGTGGAAGGGGCGCAATGTGACATATCCAGATCTTGCATGCTAAGTGGTTAAGGTGGGCCACATGTTGGCTTCACATTACCTAAGAGAACTGTGGTGTTGTAATAGTCAAGACTACTCGCCTCACACCAAGGCAAACTAGGTTTAGTTCCCGGCAGGGCCACCCAGATTTTTCCATGGTGGAAAGATGGCTGACATTGCTGTTGAAAGGTGGTTTTTTCTCGGGGCATTCCATTTTTCTGTACCTTTGCATTCTGTTGCTACTGATTTCACCTCACTGGTGCTCAAGACCTTGCTATTAAGTGCCAACAAAATTCTCTCAACTCTACTTGTGTTGGTAAAATATATGTTATAAACCCCTGGACACTATTTTGCCTTACTATTTCAAGTTGGGTTGAAAACGCTTTGACAGTTTTTCAGCATAGGTGATCAAGAAAGTCGTAATCCCTAGTGTCGTTGCCTAACCATCAGGTAGGCTGGTCGTATTATTGACCANGCATAGGTGATCAAGAAAGTCGTAATCCCTAGTGTCGTTGCCTAACCATCAGGTAGGCTGGTCGTATTATTGACCATAATGTCCTTAACCTTCATCTTAGGTAACTGCTACGGCATTTGTAATGTAATTTGGGGTTTGCACATGTTTCACATTTTGGAGAGCTGTGGGTACTCTTGTCTTACCATTTGTTGTCTGATGTGGTCAGTACATTACCTCTCTGTTCTCATTTTTCATGTGTCAACTAGGCTTGTACTTGTGTGTGTCACTGCTTCTCAGGGTCAATAGGAATTTGCCACACCCACATTGGGTCGAGCAGCATGATCCCAACCAAGTGGGCTAGTTTTTTAAACAAACTTATGATGCATTTTCACCTTTGTTTCACAGGCTGTTCCTCACATTTAATCTCGGGAATTGAATCACCAATGTTGGTCAGGATGCTTCGGTGGAATAATCTCCTGCTCCAAAAATGCAATAATTGCTGTCATTTCTGTTATTCAGGGTTTTGTCTAATGCACATCTTCTACCAAATCAAAATGGGTTTAATTCCTGACGGGGTCATCTGCAGAATTGTTAACTTTTACGGTTCTTCCGCAAGTTTTACACAAACGTGCAGGTCTTACGATTTTTTGGCCACACATAAAATGTTATGAATTTTTGCAGTTTCAACATTTTATGTGATCTTTGAATGATTATTGCAATGTGGGGAATGACTAGATGGAAATTTTTGGACATTCGCTATTGCGATGCAGATGTGTCGCAGAAAAACAGGACTAAGCATGAAAAAAATACTTATTTTTTTGGTGTTCGGCCCTGTTTTTTTATGACGGACATATTGCAAATGCCGAAAAATCTTAAACATTTTACAATACAACTTATTTTAACTCTTGATGTACTGTATGTTCTATGTGTGGGGGAAGAGATCATTTTCAGTAGTATTAATCATATCTTAAAACTTGTGCAAATATTCATTGATTTGTTTTAATGTACACCAGCAGTTTGTATAAAAATCAGGGACATTTAATATTTTGGCCATGGAAAGTCAGGAGGGAGTGAAAACAAGGATATCGGTAGCAAACCTGTTCTTATTGTTTAAACATTAAACTGCTGTTTAAAAATGCTTGAAAACAAATAAATAAAAAACAAGTGTTTTATTGCTTAAATTGAAAGATAATTAAATTGCAAATCATAAACATGACAAGAAAATTGCAAGGCATGAAAACTCAGAAACCTGTTAAAAAAGGCAGGAAACACAAAACTGTTAGAAGGCATTTTGTTACTTTGGTGTAAAAAAATACTGTATTCACCCAAAAATAAGACTACCCATATTATATCAAGTTTCAAGAAAAAATATTTTACTCACAATTTTAATTTTCTTGCTTAGAAAGACATTGCATACAATCACAAAAATAAAAACTAAATCACTTTTAATGTTTTTGTTTAAATCACTGCATGAAATTAATATACTAAATGACAGATTGATGCTATAAATATACACTATAATAAATGCTAGTATTAAATTTTTTATAACCTAAAGAAATAGGATATTATTTCAATTCTTTTCTTTTAGCAAACAATTCCTGTCTTCTGTTTATAAAACATCTGTTTACTATATCTGAAGAAAATACGATCTTAGAATAAAATAACAATATGAAAGTACTAAACACTAGAAAGAAATATGACAGGTAGTGCCACCCATATGGAAGCAGAACCATGCATCGTTTACTGCAGGTTGTTAGTTTTTTGGAACACTGCAGTGGTATGAAAGTGTAAGAAGTGCACAATACTTTCATACCGTGTTTTCTATGGGTTTCATGTTTTGAATTCCAAAATGGCCACCATTGTTTTCATATCAGCGATAGGTTAATGCTATTACAGTAATGTAAATAGGGAAGTTTATACATAACTGAATTATATTTAGCATTATTATCAACTGTGTGTGTGTTTATTTATATGAAAAATATATGCATTTACATGTGATGTGATTGGCAGTCAAATGGTTATGTACACATTGTGTGTTATTGTAGGTTGCATTATTACTGTCGATTGTAAGATGACCCCCAAACTTTGAAATACAGTTTAAAATAAAAACTTATCTTATTTTCGGGGGAATACTGTAACAATACAGAGTAAAGCTAGATCTTAAAGTTTATTGAAATTTAAACTTTTCATAATAGAGCTTTTTACCATATGTGGCAAGGAGCATTTTCCAGTCTTACTATATAGTTTATAGGTTTTTTTTTTTTTTTCTTATTATATTACCCTAGAGGGTGGGGAAAATGCATTTTGTAGACTATCTGAAACCAAAATTATGATGATCTCATAAAGTTATGCAGACAGCATTTTATTTGCAGTTTGCATATGTTACAGGTAGACCCCAGCAACCAGGGCAGTGTTGGAGCTCTGGAAGCTGCGAGGTTCCTCAAGAAGTCTAGCCTCTCGGACGTCATACTCAGCAAGATCTGGGACCTGTCTGACCCAGCCGGCAAGGGCTACCTCAACAAGGCAGGCTTCTTTCTGGCCTTGAAGCTTGTGTCTCTGGCACAGTCTGGCAAGGAGATCGCCATGGTTAACATTTTGTTAGACAGCCCACCACCCAAAATTGTAAGAAAACAATATTTTGGCTGTTATACTTGGTTTTCAAAATATGTTACTAGAAGCTTGGATTTCAATGTATAGTTTTGGAATGCAAATGAAATGCTTATTGTTGCATCTCAATGTTTTTTTTTGGAGCAGATCTGCTAGTCAGTGTGGTTTTGATATGTCACAGGGTGATGTCCCTCCAGTCTTACCCATGCAGAACAGCATCATGTCACCTCCAGTTGTCATGAATAGCTCCTTGATTTCCAGTAGTGGTTGGGCTGTGAAGCCAGCAGAGAAGGCGAAATACGACCAGCTGTTCGACTCTTTGCAGCCTCTCAATGGCATGATACCAGGAAACAAGGTAAATGTGTTGTTTGCTACTACAGTATTCCTGCTCTATTATCCGTGTCACACATAGGATATTATTTGCTGTAATTTTCTTTTTGATATTGGCTGGGAACTCCTCAGTAGTCTGTGTAATGTGGTAGCTCATATTGTTTCACTGGTTCTGCTGCACATTAATTGGATTTTATTCTGTGTTGCTCGTATAGCTTGTGACATGAAGTCACGATAGTGTGCTGTAAATACCTGTAATCTCACTATACTGACACCATTTATAGCATCCATTTTCCTATAACAACACATTTTTAAGTAATTTTGAAAAATTTAGGTGAAATAGTTAAAAATTTGAGGGAATGGTTGAAAAGTAAATTATTTGCCTTTTTAGTGATTGCTATGCATTGAGTTTATCTTGGTGAACATTTTACTGGCTGTAGTACCAGCAGGCTCACCAACCAGACTTAAGTCAGTTGCAGCACACTCAGCATTTCACAACCAGAACTTTGACTCCTGCTAGTGAGGGCCGTACCACTTTCTAATAATAGTGCAGAGCTGCAATCCTGGGAACTGGCCCACCAAAACATCACCAAATCTCTTCACTCATTCACCCAGATGGGTCAATCAATCCATGTCAAATGGTCCAGAAAAAAATTATTTGTTGATTAACCATTTAAAAAAAAATTATATATTGTTAGTTAAAAAAGTTTTTTACTATATATTAACTCGTTTAGGAATGGTAACCACTTTTGTTTCATGCATTTGTAGAGGTTTGTGNAAAAAAAAATTATATATTGTTAGTTAAAAAAAGTTTTTTACTATATATTAACTCGTTTAGGAATGGTAACCACTTTTGTTTCATGCATTTGTAGAGGTTTGTGAAAAAATTCACATTTCAGTTATGGTTTGTCACAGGGCTGTGAAACAAAAACTTTATTCTAGAAACATTTTACACTACAATTTTATGCAAACCTAATTTGTCTATCATGTAAGTTTTGGAACGTAAATTTTTTGGCAAGGGTTAAAGTAACAGGCCTAAAATAGTTTTTGTAAGTGCCTGTGTTAAGAGTACTTTTGAACTCTGATATTGGCCCCCATTTTCTTTATATAGTCTCACAAAAATGCTATTTAAAATTTTTTTTTGCAAAATTTAGGGGTAAATATTATTTGTGGGGGAGCAGATAACATTTAGAATTTTGCACACTAAGTTCTATATGGTAGTAAACTCCAGCAAAAATTTTGAGTTTGATATTTTACTAGTAGCAGAATTATGCCAAGATCAAGGAACATACCTATATAGCTAATACAAGTTTATAACCATTAAACCAATAACAGTGCCCATTACTTACAGAGATCTTTCAATGTTATTCAAAAGTTAGGATATCTCAACACACAGTTTTTGAGAAACATTGTGAGATCGTCCGGTAGGTGTTGTTAATTCCATTGGTGCCACTTTCCTAAGAATATTGTTTATTGTTATCCACACCTTATCTCCTGATGACTTCTTAAAAGATGTTCTTTGTCCTAATGGATGGTAAAAGTTAAACACATCCTTGTTTAGTAAACTGATTTCTTCTATCAGTGTCATTTTTTCCCAATGTTAATGTCACCAATTTAAAACTGTAAAGTCTTGAAACTTTAAGATTTTGATGATCTATGACATTTTCCATAACTGGGACATTTGGATGAAATCTCCTAGCACCTACAGTTGGTTCACAACTATCAAATCTCTCCATTAGCTCCTTTTCATGACAAACTTCTTCACTTCTTACATGAATGTAAGTTATATGCTTTATCTTCTCAAAACTGGTACATGTCTTCAACTGTTAAAATTTGGTTGTCCACTGTTCTCTGCAAGCTTGCCTTAACTCTCTCTCGCTTGGTGGTTCCTCCTACTCCATCACATGCATTTTTTCCATGCGAAGAAGCAAAAAAGTCCCACTGCATCAAGCCCAAANGGTGGTTCCTCCTACTCCATCACATGCATTTTTTCCATGCGAAGAAGCAAAAAAGTCCCACTGCATCAAGCCCAAAAATTCTGTTAATGGTGACAAATATTGAAGTTGTTCTTGTTTTTGTACTGGCTAGCTGCAATGTCCGAAAAATTGATAGTTTTTTGTAATTGCGAAACATCATCTTTAATATGTCTAATTAAGTATCTCTGAAAATCATGGACAGCAACTGTAATGCGTTCCAAGTAATCACTAAGAATGCAGACACTGTAACTTTTTACTTCATTATCCTTTATATACTAATACACAAATGGATTCTTTTTTGCCCGTAGTTTTACCGAGTGATAGCCTTGAATTTCATCTTGTACTATGAATGAAAAGTTATCAGCAAAATCTGCAAGGGCAGTACATTCTGAATCATTTAGACTTGCTTTCCTTTCTTTCAAAAACAGACTGTGGACTTTTGAAATACAGTTGAACGTCAATATAATGCACATGCAAGTAACGTAAACAGCGATCTTAAATAAATGTTTTCAGGAACCATCAAAAAGGCACAAACATTTATGGAAAAATAAAATATCCTTGCTAAAATGTAATAATTTGATATAAAAACGTACTGGGCCAGAGGAATAATATGTAGGTATTTCTCAGTAGGGGTCATTCCATGTCAAGTGATCCAATAAAAAACTTGACCCTCTTAGTTCAATTTTGTCCCAAATTGGCTGAAAAATAATGTAACTTACTACAAGGGATAGTAAAACACATTTTTAGATTTTTTGGTGATGTAATTTTGAAATTACAGCCCTTTGAAATCTTAAAAATTAAGCATTTTTACATTGTTATCTGGTTACAACATTGACTGACACTTCGGCTAGAAATATGATAAAAGACTGAACTAAAAAGCATTTTGTAGCTTATTTTTCAGGCTTTCGTATGTGTTGTATCACCAATTTTGGGATTGAATTATTTTCAAGGTTTCTCAATTCAAAATTTTACCTTGAATATCTCAAAAAGTGCCTCTTAAAAATGTTTGAAAATATTCCCACATAAAATTACATATTTCAGCATTGTTTAAGTATAAAATGGGATCATAATGGGGTCATATATTTTACAATTTTTGAAATTCACCTTGTGATAAGTACAAAGCAAGAATTTTCATGTGAATTTTCGTGTTTTTTTCCCCAAAAACTTTGAGCATTGTTTAGGGCTGGATTTGGAGGTGGTATGTAATTTTTATTCAACATGAGTAGCTTTAAAAAATTATGAAAACTTATCATATTACAGTTATTGGGGTCACAAAAGCAAGGAACAGGCAGGTTGGACAGGTAGACTGTGAGATATTGATCATAAGCTGCAACATGGATGGATTGTAGCAGGTCAGGACAGGTTACAGGCCTAAAGAAGCAAGGCAAGCCTGCAGGTATGAACAGGCAACTGGAGCAGCTTGTGTGAGGAAGCAACACACTGTATTGTTGTCATTTATCTCTCTTAGAGTGAGGTTTGCTGTGTGCATTATAGTTATTTATATGAGTTTGGACAGAATTTGTGCATTACCTCAGTGTTTCGTGTGTGCATTTTCTTACAATGGCTGACTAAATAAGTGATAGAATGTATTGTTGCAATCCATTTAATAAAGACAAGCACAAAGCATGTGAACATAATCTTAGGCCTGTAACAGAATGGATGAGTTCTGTTTCTGATAAGATTAAGAAAGGAATGAAAATTTGTGACAGTTGTAAAAAAAACATGAAAAAAATGAATTAATGTAGATTGAAGATAAATCATTAGCAGTAGGAGTGAGCATGTGAGGTCCTAGTTATCAAGATGAGTTTGTAGTTTGATGTTTGCTTGGAGTATTTGAACAATTCTCTCAGCACTCTTGGAGAATCAGCTATCATAAATAAATGATAGCATGCAGTCATATTGTTAACAAAGAGTAGAAAAACTAAAAGAATGTTTAACCAAAAAAGTACTGACACAAGCAAATGAAGAAATAGACCATGAAAAGCAAAAACAATTCTGCGAGTGAAATAGTAACTCAGTCGAAAGAAAAATTTAATAAAAAAAAACCTAAATCTTACTAAAAAAAAAAAAATTATTTTCTTACTATATTACCCAAAAGTTGGATCTGAAAAAAATTTAAGAAGAGTTTGGTGTTAGCATCAGAATGGCGAGGAAAGTAAAAGCTCTAGTAAAGGAAAATGCCATTTTGGCAACACTTAATTTGAAGCCTTCAAGGTTTTAAATAACAATGTCGTCTAACAAGTTTACAATTTTTGTAACAGTGATGATGTCAGTACAGTAAAGCACCACTTTAACAAACTTCACATTGACGAATATTTCATTGTAACTAACAACTGTTTTGTTCCCGACAAAAGCATATGCAATACAATGGATTTTTCTATTCATTTTAATGAATTTTTACGGTACGACTTCTGGCATATTAATAAAATATTCACCTTAACAAACACTTTATAACTCAATTTCATCATAAATTAAGATTTTTTCCCTCCTTAAGATAACCAAACATTTTTTAAATACTACAATGTTTACAAAAAAAGTGTTGTGGCCGCGCCATAGCTATTCCACAGATGTTAAAGGTAACTGGAGATGATAAAACCATAGCAAATTGTTACACAAAATGGTATCTCGGTAGAGGTGAGCCGATACAATTTTTGAGCCTTTTCCGATATTGCTGATACCAATACCGATACTGCCTNGGTATCTCGGTAGAGGTGAGCCGATACAATTTTTGAGCCTTTTCCGATATTGCTGATACCAATACCGATACTGCCTTGACAAAGAAAAATAACATTATTACACGTTTCTAAGAATTAAAAACATAATTTTTAAACATTTACCTAAATAAAATTATAATTGTCTTCNTAACATTATTACACGTTTCTAAGAATTAAAAACATAATTTTTAAACATTTACCTAAATAAAATTATAATTGTCTTAGTTTTTATTGTTTCAGTGATAGGCCTAACTCTTATGATAAATATAAATCTAGGAACCACATATTAAGCTTAAGCATATTTATAAGACAAAAGTAATCTCCAAAAGCATGTCATTACGCAATGAAACACTTAAACATAACGTAACACTTCAAATGGTGCGTACATTCAAGGTGCCATTTTAAGGCCCCCGTTTACCTGGAAATTTTCCCCATGTTTAGGCCGAGAAGCGCGGGAGCGTTAAGGACAACACTGCCACGCGCATCAAGTACGCCATCACCGCTAAGCGCAAGGCTCTGAACTGGCGTGCAGTGTTCTCGTCGTGCTGTGTGTACCTATGGGACTTTCAGCGGTGACCATACAATTTTATTAGTGGGAAGTCTTTAGGAAGGTTCAGTGCAGGCCCCTATAGTAGTTTTGTATGCATCTGATGAGTGCATTTTGAGCTACAGTGTCTTGAAAAGGCCGTTTTTAGCGGTTTTGGAGTACTCTGAATTGATGTTTCTAACGTACGTGATATTTTGAAAGTACTTAACAGCTCTCTTCTGAAGTGTGTGTTCTTTTCGTAGATCAGCACGTTGGACGCACACTTAATAGTTTTGTTGAAAAACGTGTATTTGGAACACTCTGCAACGCAGTTCAAGCGCCAGGTAGACGGGCGCCTTAAGTTTATGGTACTAAAGGACCTCGATGATGTACCGCCTCTCGAAACCAAACATTTGCAAATATTGTAAACAGCCTTGCATTCTTGCGTGCTGCTTACGGTAAAAAGAAATTCCATATGTCACTTTTTCTTCCAGCCATATCATTTGTTTATTGCACACGTAAATAATTTCACCACGTTCGTACCCTAACCTAACACCGTCATATTACTACAGCAACAGCAAACAAATCAATAAAAGAAACAAAAAAAAAAAGACAAACTGTCAGAATAGCGCCGCTAGGCGGCAGTAATGTGNAAAAAAAAAAGACAAACTGTCAGAATAGCGCCGCTAGGCGGCAGTAATGTGCAGCATGTAACCAACATTACAAGATTACATAAGTTTTTTTTATGCGTCGCCGTGTTCGCGGTTTGTCTTGAAACTAATAAATATTTTTGGAGGTAATAGTAAATATTAATTATTTTTTTTTATTATATATGTGTTAGGCTGATTAAATGTAAAGTTTTATTCATGCTACAAGGTNGTAAATATTAATTATTTTTTTTTATTATATATGTGTTAGGCTGATTAAATGTAAAGTTTTATTCATGCTACAAGGTTGCCTACATAGATAAAATTCAGTAAACGCAAATGGTGGCTACTATTGTTTTGTTGTATACATGATTTGTAAACAATCGTGCAAAACGTGCCAAATTTAGCATTGGAAATAAACACAGCCAGTTGGGTACTTTAGTAAAAACCAATTTAAAAATAGTGATTATTTTAATAAAACCAAATAGTGAGCTAAGCCACTTCAATTATGGCAATTTGAAAACAGCATCATCATAGATTCTTAGGGCAAAATATCGGTTATAATATCTGCGATTTAAATATGAGTTGCGCACAATTCTGATAATTACGATATCGGCCGGTTTTAATATATCGGTACCGGTATCGGCTCAGCCCTACATCTCGGTACACAAAATGCTTGTGGCACGGTGGGTGTGAGAAATACATAGCGTATTTATCTTGCACAGCAGCGAGATCATTTTCTCGTGTACGTCATCTATGTGACGTTTGTTTACGAACGGCACAAGGGTTATGTTGTTTTCGAATGTTAATAAATTACAGCACCTCTAGTATGCTAACTGCTTCGGTATGCTGTGAAATTTGATAAGAATTGAGTGAAATATTATTTTGTGATGCCGTACGAGTTATGTTGCTTTTTAATGCTAATAAATAATTTTCTGTTGAAGATACATTATCTTTAAAAATTGTAGTAAAAAAATCTTGCAAATTTTTTTTGGTGGGTAAATTACTGTTGTGTGGTTTGCAACTACTACAAACCTGAAATACACTTATCCTTAGATGTTTTTATGTACGCCTACTGTATTGTAGTAGAATATAGTTACACTCCTGAAACTGGAAACCATATATAAGCTGAAATGTATGGTGTAAATTATGATATACATTAGAGAAGTAATGAAATTTTAAGTACACTGAACTGTCTCATAGTGCAATATAATTACAAAAAAATTAAAAATAAACTGAAAAGGTTTTTTGGCATGTGATTATGTTCCTTATGTGTAAAAAAGGACTGTATTGTATTGTATATAAGTCGCACATTTTACTAAAAAAAATTTTTATTGGAAACTAGAGGTGCGATCTATAAGTGAGAAAACCTCCAGCCCCGCACTAACTTTTCATTTACTCCAAATTCACGGCCCGCGGCTCTATTTACAAACTCTTCAGTGAACAAAATCACTTTCATTTTGAAACCTGTGGTGGAGGTACTTCGCTTTTCCATCACGAAACTCTGTCACACTTCTTCACTGCCATAACATCAAAACAACGCTACGTGCGGCACAAAGACAATATAAAAGAAAGACCTGTAAGTCGAGGCTAACATTTGGTACCCAAGAACCAATGCTAATGTGCTGCTATAAATATCTCTGTACATTCCACAGAAAGCTTTAGAGAATAATTGATTGTCAGTTATTGTATGGCAAGAATTGATTGCTTTTATTTCATTTGATACTTTTAAAATTTCTTTTTCTGTTAAGGATTGTGAAGGGAATTACGTAACGGAAATATTCAAATACCTTTCTATATTTTGCACGTTTATTTAAAACTTTCAAAGATAAACTGCAGAAATAATGGTTAGGTTTTTGCTTTTAACATACATTGTTAGAAATACTTGAAATATATAAAAAGAAAGCTTGATAAAATTTTTCTCGTAAAAATATTGCTTCAAATTGAATTACATGTTTATAAGTAGAGACCTGAAAAAATAGCATTTGCAATAAATTGAATAATAACTCAAATTTTAGCATTTTAGTTCAAATAAAGCGATTTTTCCCACTTGGCTTCAAAGAAAGCTATTTTGAAAATTTACGCAGACCTTTACTTGAAACTAAACCTATATTCGCGGAATGAGTGTTACATAATGATCTGTTTTGTTGCTTTGCTAACTAAATATGACAAAAAAAAATGCACACCGTCATGCAATGAATGTTTATATCATGTTTTGTGGTTGAGGTTAGGAATATTCGTCGCACTGTTTACAAAACGTCAGCCGTCTTCATTGCAGCAACTATAATCCATTCACGGTATCTTCGATACTTTTGAAAAGAACCTTTGAAAAATCACCCTAGGAGTTACATGTTGAATTGGTTATAAAAAAATTGTATATGTAAAAAGGTTTTGTCTTGCTTTTAGCACTGAAGCACTATATAAATTGGTTGTTTTAAGTTTTAAGTATATTTTTTCAATAAATTATAATAATTTGTTAAAAGTCCGTACGAATTAACAACGGATTTTGAAGGGACATGTTGGTTATAGCTGAAAAGAAATAGTTCGTAGGTTAAATATTAATATGTATAAATTTAATGCCGTAATCATAAAGTTAATATTGCTAAACTATATATTTACATTTTCATGTAGCACTCATGGGTAAATATTTCACTGTTATTAATTGAAATTATATAAATTTCAGTGTCTGTCCAGCGGACTCATACACTCCATCTTGTCCGTTTGGGCACGTTGTTTTCAGAAGTATAACCACGCCATATTGGATATTGGAGACGCTGAATTGCGGTTATAAAACTAACGTAACACATTCTTTCTACTTATAAGATAATTCTAGGTTAAGATGTAATTTTGGTATTAGCGTTGTTATTTCTGCAGTTTATCTTTGTAAGTTTTAAATAAACGTGCAAAATATAGAAAGGCATTTGAATATTTCCGTTACGTAATTCCCTTCGCAATCCTTAACAGAAAAACATATTTTAAAAGAATGAAAAGGAATCGATTTGTGGTCAATAACTGATAATCGATTATTTTCGAAAGCTTTTTGTGGAGCGTAAGAGATAGCAGCACATTAGCGTTGGCTTACACGTATTTCTCTTATATCGTCTTTGCGTCGCACGTAGTGTTTTGATGTTGTGGCAGTGAAGTGAGACAGTTTCTTGACGGAAAAGCGATGTACATACACCGCAGGTTTAAAAATGAAAGTGATTTTGTTCGCTGAAGAGTTTGGAAATCGAGCCGCGGGCCGTGAATTCGTAGTAAATGAAACGTTAGTGCGGGGCTGGAGGAATTTTTCTCACTTATAAGTCGCCCCCGAGTTTTCAATAAAATTTTTTAAATAAAATGTGCGACTTATATGCGATAAAATAGAATAAATGGTACCCATTTATCACAGTGAAATCTTTAACCTGAGTGCTACTTCCAAAAGTTTATTATGTAAAATTTAACTTTTTCCTTATACCAATTATGTAAATAAATCTTAATATAATAAGTAAACTTTAATTAAATTATATAATTAACAGTTCCGATATATACTTCAATCTACCTTTTTGTATGTATTACAATATTTTGCTAAATTGATTAGCATTTTTTAGACATTTGGAGAATTTTATTAAAGTATATGACAGTTAAGATTTGCATGGCATTGTTTCTCTTCAAAAATAAATTTTGGTAGTTCCCACATGGACACTGTTAACAAAATATTTGACAGTTCCCACATGGCACTGTTTGTTTACAAAACATTTGACAGGTGTCACATGGCAATGTTTTGTATACATACTGCGGAATGATACATAATCGGCTCCCTGAAAGTAGATCTTTAGCAGGGCTTCAGAAAATCTTGAAGTTACCGTGAATACATTATAGTTATTTTTGAGTGTTAAAAATTTTGAATGTCTAAGTGTCAATAATTCGTGGATCACGTGTTGTAGCTTTCTGTGAACAACACACCCTGTAATAACGCAGTATTTTTAATTTTCGGGACATGTGTTTCAATTTCTTTCATTTTTCTTAAGGTTTGGAAAGCTTCGTAATATTTTTATCAGGTTTCAAGTTTAAAGCAGCGGTGGCTCGTTTCCCGTGATAGTTTGTTTATCTGGCATACGTGTGCTATTTTACGTTTATCGGGCGGACGTTTGCAGTTACGTTTCGAACATTGTAGTTTTCAGTTTTTGTTAAGTGTCAGCATTATTTAGCTTTTTCCGGCTGCGTCGTACAAATGTTGTACTATAAGTTTGTTTATGTTGACGGCGCAGTCTTAGTTTCGATAACATGCGGAGCAGTTACGATGAGTGGAGAGCGTGCGTGGCCAGGCCCTTATCTCAGGAGAGGGGGGTGAGAGGCAACACAGGCAACACACAAAAGACGCGTGTGTCTGTCGCCCTGGAGATCCAGTTTATATAGCCAGGATTAATCTGTAAACGACTGTGGCGCTGTTTCTGCTCTTGAATGGTTTATATGTGAACGTTCGTACTCTGCATACTGGAACTTTGTATGTGAACTGTGTAACTTCCATGACAAACGACGGTGGCGCTGTTACTGCTCTTGAATGGTTTATATGNATGTGAACTGTGTAACTTCCATGACAAACGACGGTGGCGCTGTTACTGCTCTTGAATGGTTTATATGTGAACGTTTGTACTCTGCATACTGGAACTTCGTATGTGAACTGTGTAACTTCAATGACAAATAAAGTATAGAACTTCTTTTTTAATTAATCGGCATCCATTTTTACTGAGTCTCGTGTTCTACCTTGAGCTAGCAGTGGCAACGTAACATCGGCATTATAACTAGCGGCCAAACGTTACAACCCATTCCATAATTTTTTTTCATGTACACAGTTCAAAAATATAATAATCACCAAACTAAAGTGTTACTGTTAAAGCAGCGGGAATTATTACAAGGCCTTGTCCATAGAATACACGCAGATACAGAATATTTGACAGGAAATCAGAATGTAAATTAGTGCATGAGTTAAGATGAAATTTTCATCACTGCTGTAGAGACCTGAAAATTTAGCAAACGCTATAAATGCAAATTTTTACAGAAACAAAAAATTACGATTTTTGAGAATTGTAGCTGTAATTCATGAATTGTACAAAATCCTGTAGTATTTTTAGCGAATTACTGTTTTATGTCACATAGTTTCTTCTTACGACGTATTTTGTGTGTTTTTGCATATACGAATGCATGCAGAGTTGGTCAGGAAACCCCACTGTTGTTGTGTTCACATCTACCAAGCACCACGTTATCTATGGGATTTGTGCCAACTAACTCGCTAAGTTTGTTTACATTCATAGCATCTTCACGTTTTATTCAACAATTATTTATTTTTACAATGTGGCACTGCAGTCAAAAATGTGTTTTTCTTGTATTATTCCAGCTAACTGAATTTTTTATCATACATATTCTCTTAAATATGTGCAGTAAAAAATGACATGTTTTGAACATACGAAAGATTTGTTAGTGGGCTTAACGAAAAAATCTGTTGTTGAAAGTTCAGATACTTAAAAACATAAAGGTATATTTATCTAATTTTTTTTTCTGTTCGTACAAGGCACTTTTATTATTTTTGTTTAAACAGTGCCTTTATAATTGTGTATAAATTGTTTACATTAGTCTCTTCATGAAAGAGTCTGCCCTTGCCAGTGTATTGTGACCATTGTTCCAGGTGTCTGGCAGTATACAAAATCTTAAGTAAGAAAATGTGAAATAGTTTTCAATGTTGTCTGTTGATACNTGTTCCAGGTGTCTGGCAGTATACAAAATCTTAAGTAAGAAAATGTGAAATAGTTTTCAATGTTGTCTGTTGATACAGGAAACTAGTGATTTTGTCTTAAAAACGTGGCTGTTTTTTTTTCTGGGAGTTAAGATATTTTTGCAAGGAAATAATTGTTAAAAAAAAACCGCTTTTCAATAAGAATAACGCTGCCAATTTCAGGTTTTACGTATAAAGTGACATTTCTCAAATTATTTATGTGTTTATAAAAAGAGGACATGCAGAAATCTGCATTATTTTTGTAGCAAGAAAATAACAGCTATTTTTAACAAAAATAACTCCTATTTTTCAAAAAAAAATAATACATATTTTTGGGAAAAATAACACCTATTTTTCAGGTCTCTATTTTCTTCTTTTTTCCAATAAATATATAAACTTCCGCAGTCAAGGCAGCATCTATAGTGCTATATCTGTACATTCCATACTAACTACATCCAACAATCTTGCGGCACACTGTGACTGGGCTGTAGGCCTGTAGCTACGCTTGGCTACACTGCTTGCAAGGACACAGCTGCCAAGATGACCTTTGCCAAGGTCGTGTGCATCAGCCATGCATGGTGCAGGCNAAGGAAACTAGTGATTTTGTCTTAAAAACGTGGCTGTTTTTTTTTCTGGGAGTTAAGATATTTTTGCAAGGAAATAATTGTTAAAAAAAAACCGCTTTTCAATAAGAATGACGCTGCCAATTTCAGGTTTTACGTATAAAGTGACATTTCTCAAATTATGTATGTGTTTATAAAAAGAGGACATGCAGAAATCTGCATTATTTTTGTAGCAAGAAAATAACAGCTATTTTTAACAAAAATAACTCCTATTTTTCAAAAAAAAATAATACATATTTTTGGGAAAAATAACACCTATTTTTCAGGTCTCTATTTTCTTCTTTTTTCCAATAAATATATAAACTTCCGCAGTCAAGGCAGCATCTATAGTGCTATATCTGTACATTCCATACTAACTACATCCAACAATCTTGCGGCACACTGTGACTGGGCTGTAGGCCTGTAGCTACGCTTGGCTACACTGCTTGCAAGGACACAGCTGCCAAGATGACCTTTGCCAAGGTCGTGTGCATCAGCCATGCATGGTGCAGGCCGTGTTGTACAGGATGTACAACCACAACAATGAGCGCGACGTGTAATCAATAACTAGTATTTTTTTTTTTACATTTTTACTTTATATTTTAAATATGTCCATGTAATTAATTTGACATGCATGTTAAAATTGCATTTTTGTTCTTGTAATAATTTTGAAGGAGTTTAAATTCTAATGTTAGCCGTGCTTTGTTTGTAATTTTGACAAAACATGGTGCATTGATTGCAGGCCTTAGTGGCCATTGTTAAGAAGGTTGTCTTGGATTTTGAGTGCAAACCACGTAAATATATGGAAAAATGTCTGTAAAATATGTCTTTTTGGCACGGCTAATTTTGAAAGCCAAGAAAACATACATACATATGAAAAGGTTAAGAAAAAGTCACTAAATTTTATTTATCCAAACAAGTAGACACCCTGCTCCGAGGCCTCTCTCTGCTACCCCCCCCCCCCCC
>NQII01002947.1:205206-257224 GCA_002778355.1 Clitarchus hookeri
CCCCCCCCTCCATGCTGGTCCGCTACTCTGGTTATATATAGAGGCCGCTGCCCACAGTTCACTTACCACTAGCTAATTATCATTGTTCAGTCTAGATCATCGCACTGCCCACCAGCTCACTGGAGCGTTCCGTGCTTCTCAGCTACCCAGTAGCTATGCACGTACAGTCAAGAATCTTAGTACCTTAGTACCGTACAACTAGGGTCACCTTGGCCTCCCCTGCACACATCTGCATCTTTAGAGACTAGGCGTCACTCTGGTAAGCAACCTAGGATCGGTCTTTCAGGCCCTAGTCAGGTTACAGGCTGGTTATGCGTGTTACTTCTCCGGCAATGAACAGACATAATCTGAATTGGATGACTTATCACTTGCAGCTAACTAATCTTTCTCTACCTGCTCCAAATATCTCCTGTTTCGTCCAAGGAACCTCCAACATTCTTGCAGGAGCAGGCTTGAGCCGCAACCTCTGTTCTTGCCTCATCTTCAGGGAGCACATTCTCTATGTGATTCTTGGGTTTATGGCGATGCCCTGCTTTCCTGAGTAACACAAGAGTGTTGTCCTTCCCTTGGCTATTATCACCTTCTGTAAGTGCTTGGGTCTGCCAGCGACATCCCGTCTGCCAAGTTACTTGCAGGAAACCAATATACACAGTCTTGCTAGGGAGCTTCATCTCTTGTGACATCTCGCCTTCCTGAGTAACACGAGAGCAGTCGCTCTTATCTTGCTACTGTCATCTTCTGTCAAGTGCTTGGATCAGCTGGCAATGTCCTGTCTGCCAAGTCACTTGCTGGAGACCAGTAGTCAGGCCTGCCTACCCAATCCACCTGCCTACCCATACTTCCTCTCAGGACGTGCCTACCCCTATGGTACACCCACTGTCTACCTCTCTGTACTATCTATCCCCTTATGCCTCACCACATGGCTGGGTGAGATAAAGTGGTGAAACAGGGATTAGCCCTGATTGGAGACCTGGAAGGTAGTGAACAGGGTGTCAGCCAAGTATACATGTGGACGAGAGGAAGCTGCTTGGCAGAGGTGAACATCCACCAGCACCACCGGAAGGAACAGACGCCAGCTCTGGCATGTCAAGCATGCTTTTTCGCCATTATCTCTCACACGACTCAAAAAACCAGTAGCACCAAGTCAGCCCTCAGCTGCAGACAAGGTGGTCAGACTTTTGAACGAAACAACTAGTTTTTCACACCTTTTTGTTTGCAAACAAGACCAACTTCTTGTGTTCAACGCTCCATAATCAAAATACCAAGAGCTACCAGTTCAACCCCCAATAGATACCTTATCAAGTGGACGATGTCTGCTTCCCAGCAGTCTGTGGATGTTAGTGGGAGGTACTTATGCCAACGAACACCAGTAACACCCATTAGGTGGGGCATCAAGTCTTTTCTTTCTTGGCGCCTATTATTTAGCCATTGAGGAATTTGTAGCTACAAGCCAACGTACTCAAAACTGGGAAGCTCCTGAGAAAAGTCCCTTGGGTCCCCACAGATACACTGCAGTACTGACCTTGGGGAGTCGTGGGAAACACCAGAGGCTCCCTTTAGCAAAAAACCGAAATGATCACAGCTGAGAACACCGAGGAGAACATAGAGCAGATCTGCATGGTAGAAGAACACTCTGGTACTGGTACAGGCTGATATTTTATCACATGTGCGCACTGTGATGCCACCTTCCACTACACATGCCTGGGTTGGGAGGACCGGGAGAGAGATATCGACTGACTGGAATACCATTGCTTAAATTGTAAAGACAGACATCGCCGATGCGATTATGCCAGTTGCTCATGGAAAGGCATTAATAGATCAGTCTGGTATGAATGCCCATGCAACTTCCACCATCTCTGTCTCGAATGAAAAGATAGAACCAGAGACCTGGATAGTCTAAATTTCAAGTGCTTGATATGCAGACTCATACCAGGATGGGTACCACCCCAACCAGAGCCTCTAGTACTAGAACGGCCAGCAGTCCTTGACCATGTACCACTGCCTGAGTAAGCGGGAAATCCACAGGAGAACCCTCGGAAATTCCTCCAGGCTTGCGTGTCGGAATTTGAAAGAACACCCTTACCTAGGGACATGTGGGTCCTAAGAGCAAAGGCCCAGCTTCGAGGAAACTCAGAAAAGTGGTGGCAAAAATGTAATGAGTTTGTCACCAACTGGGACGAATTAGCAGAACGGCTTGATAGCCCGCTTCTTGGGCCCCCGCATGATAGCTCAACTCACCATTATGTTGTACGACCAGGTTAATAAGGAAAACAAAGAGGTTGAACTGTTAATATGGCATAAGGTTTTAACCTTTCGTGTGCATCCTGGGTGAGAAGAGTTAGACACGGTGGAACTGATAATCCGCTTGTTACTGCCGGAGATACGCGCGCACCTATGATACCCAGGGCCAGAGACTTTGGAGGAAATGGTTAAAAGGGCGTGAGCATGAGAGATAGACTTAACTGACATTCATAGAGCACAGGCTAGAACCAATGCTACTCCTTTCTCTACGGGGAAAACTGTCACCACCAAAGCCTCTATACGAAGGAGGACGACGGAACCTACCACCACCCCCCTATCATGTTACCAAAGTGCTGGCACTGCCCCGCAGGGTACTTCCTCTGGGACTGCCGAGTGCTGCGACAAAAGATACAGAGTCGGCAGGTGGGGCTGACCAGAACCCTTAAAGCAAAGAGGAAAGAGCAGTCCTCAAATGCTGTGAAATACTCCAAGAGACAGAGAAATATGAAAACCGGGAAGCTCGAAGGGGCCGTTGCCCGGCAAAGTTAAGGAGGCGGCTCAGCAAGTAGCGGTCATAAAGGAGAAAGCGGTCATACGAGATCTGCCCTGCATCATAGTGCTCATCGGGGCAAATTAAGTCCTGGGCGACCTTAGATACCATTGCCAACGCCAGCTTCATTCAGAAATAAGCTATACCCCAAGAGTTGTGGGACCTAATCCAACCTGCAAAGGATAAGACTATCTACATGGTCCTAAAAAGGACCAGCCTACCCAACGAGGCAATTACAACAAAGTTCCGAGCCGCCAGCTTTAGCCATTTCCGCCGCCTCTCTCCACGACCTCTCTGTGCTACCTTCACCTTCACCTTCACCTTCACCTTCATCCCCCACGCTTGCCGTGTGCTCTGCCTGGGTATATATAAAGGCAGCAGCCCACAGTTTGTGGTTCTCTCTTGTGGCTCAATTGTAGTACGTTACTCTGCCCAACCACATTCCGACTTCAACCGCCAACCGATTCTCGCAGTACCTTCGTAGGGCATCACTGATTGCAAGGTATGATTGTTGAAGGGCAGGGAAAGTGCCATAATGTTACTGATAGAAACAGTCACCAAGAGGATGCATGGGCAAGCTGATTTTAGAATGATAAATGATATAGCCACAATATTAATTACTGATAACTAGAGCCAAGATTATGTGGTGAAAAGCGGTGAAACCAAAATAACATTGGAATGCATCTTGACACACTGCCCAAAACCAAAATTTAAGTTAAAATACAAACTAAAACGAAATTGAGCAAAAATACTGTTTATCTGAGAAACCATGACCAACAATTTCTATCCAAAATTGTATCCACCAAGTGATAAAAGAAAAATGTAAGTTTTCAGATTATGGGTAGAAAAATCATTAATCTTAGGCTGTTATTCAGGCTGATTGAATAACAGTAGTAAGCATCAGATACTGTGTAGATATGACTAAAGTAATAATTTAGAGAGAAAAGAAAAATTGTGAAAGCAGATATATAGTTTCATTTCCAGGATAAAATGTTTTTTCTATAAAACCGTTTCCAAACCAATTCATGTAATATTGCGACAAAAAATCTGCACTGTCTGGGAATCTCAACATATCAGTTAGAAACAAACTTAAAACACTAAAAAGTGATTTTTTAACCTATAGTAATGCTTTGTATCTTTGTTCAAATAAAATGTTTACTTTTGTTTGTGCAGTTTCCAGCGTGACGGGCAACCGGGAAAAGTCGGGGAAATTTGGTAACCAGGGAAATGCCCGGAATTTTTTGAAAATTCTGGAAATTGCCAAAGTTGCATAATTACTGGCCAACTTTTAAGGTTAGAAAGCAGATGGCATAAGATAACCCAGATGCTGGCATTTTGCTTGATATTGGCAGTTGTGGGTTGCACACCCCCTAGGACCCACTGTTTTCATGGAAAATGCACACAAATGTTTCAGTTGTACCAATACTATGGCGTGGTGGGTAGGCAACACGTCCCTGGAGGTACACACATGCTGGTGGTATTAATATGGTGTCACATGCTGAATAATTATTGCCAATAACAAATGGGCAGCAAAAAAATTACAATTAGTAAATGCGCTATACCAACATTTAGTTGTGTTTGATGGCACATTATAAAGCAAGGGGGTAGAAATGAAGACAAAAACGTTTCTGTGCAACTGCCTAACTCTGGCCGTTCTGCAGATAATGGAAATCACGTGTGTGAGCAGGTAGTTAAAATGTGTGAATGAATGAGTCTTGATGTGATGTTATAAGAAAAGAGTAGGGATATTACATTATGGTGCGAACATTGTGTCTCTGTAGTAATGCCTTTATTAAATTTGGTTTTTCACAATGTGTGCAAAGATTTTGCATGCGTGGTGGTAGGTATGGGCACCGACAATGCTAATTAACAGCACAACAAAGCAGCCATTACAGCTTCTTATTGGAAAACAACTTCATACTAGCAACTGTTCGAAATGCACACCTCAAACCCCATTGCAGTAGGTGTATTGGTGCATTAGATGCTGGCATACTCTTTCAAAGACACCTGGTGTGTCTTGCACCTTATCACAGGCAGCCACGACCCTCATTAACAATTCCTCCTTGGGTTCAATGTATGTCTCGTATACTAATGCCCTTGACAAATCCCCATAGCCAAAGTGTAATTGGGTATGGTTTGGCGAGCGTGGTGACCATGCAACGGGTCCGTCTCATACTATCCAGCAATCGGGATATTCTGCGTTCATGTGGTCACGCACAATTCTCGTGAAATGGGGTGGAGCGCCGTCGTGTTGTAACCACATGCGTTGTCTGATGGCGAGCGGAACCACCTCCAGTAAGTCTGGAAACGTGAACTGCAGAAAATACCAATATTGGAAGCCTGTCAAACGGGTTGGCAGAAACGCCAAGTATTCCAGCCCAAATGTTGATAGAATATCGGTGCTGGTAGCCCCTCATTGTAGTTGCATGTGGATTAGTCATCCCATATCTGGCTATTTCAACTATTAAAATACCCTTCCTGTGTGAATCTGGCTTCATCAGTGAACACAATAATAATAGGAAAATCAGGAACCATTTCACACTGATGCAGGAGCCACTGGCAAGAATCTTGAAGAGGGTCATAATCCGCTGGCTGTAATGAGTAAAGAGATTTGGGCGGCTCTGAACATCGAGGTCTTGAGAGCCAATGAGGGTGAAGTGCTGTGTATTAAAAAATTGAGGGAGGGATCCCCGAGAAAATAATCCGCCGACGAGCGGTATTGTCCGGCACGATTGCTACTAGTTGTGAAAATTCGGAGAGAACCGACCGTGGATTGAACCCTGTTCGTCTTGGTGGGAGGTGAGCAGTCTTAACTGCTCAGCCACCGTGACCCCTACTAGCTGTAATGCTTGCACCTTCCGCACACTGTACGGTCGCAGCAGGTTTTCATGTAGTACATCCCATAGTGCCACATTCGATGCATCCGTTGCACATGCAATAGCACGGAAATGTCGGGTTTATGAACCCACAAAATGCTTAATTTGTATAAGAAGTAAAAATGTTTTTACAGTATTCATATAAAAAAAAAGTGTCTTACTGTACTGACTTTTTTAAATTGAAATTACAGTTCTAATTTTATTATATGATATTCCTTCAGTGTATACGCTAATTTTTTCAACTGTCATGCCTCCTGCTGGATTTTATAGTAAACAAAACATTGTTGTTTTAAAAAGTATTATTTTTTTAATTGCTATTGGAATGTATTTACAGTTTGTAACCACTCCTCACTAGTCTGAGATTTGTTTTGATCAATTTTTGTTAATAAAAGTTGCTATTTACAAAACAATTTGTCATAATCTCTGTTAATTCAGGGTTCCCACAGCCTGTAAAATTCGTGATTAAGTTGGGAATTTGAGAATTGGTCGGTAAGTCAGTAATTTTGTTAATAATATGTCTTTATACAGGAATTTCTTGTAAAAGTGTGGTTTTAGTCAGGTAAAACTAGTCCTTTACTGCAATACTATAATTATCTCATCCTCATGATAGTGGACTTCAACAAGTTAAAAACTAGTGGAGATGTGTTATGAAAGTTTTTTCCCCTCAGATTATCACTTGCACTTACTTATGATTAGTTGTGGGAGGTTGGTAAAGTCTGTCTTAAGTCTTTCACATGCAGTGTTTCTGTTCAAGGTGGATTTTCAATAAATGAATTACTTTTTTGTGGAAATCCTGCATGTACAGTCACTCATTACCCAATGGACTAAGTTGTAATTAAGCACTACAGTGGGATAATCATGTACCTGTGGATGGGAAGAAGTTACTTTCTGTAAAGGAAACCAAAAGTAAATACAGAGACTTTGTGAATAAGAAATGTCAGCAGGATAGTGATGCAAAAAAAAGACAAGAGCAGAAAACATGAAAATCAGAAACAGGATGGGAAAATTAAAGGAAGAAAAGAGACTTAAAAAGTATCTTGAAGTAGCAAAAGCGATAAAAAAGAGAATTAGCATGTTAGAGAATAATTTGCGAAAACCTTTAAACCTACAATGTTATATTAACCAAAATTAAGTATCATTTAATTTTTTTTTTTGCTTAAGAACTTTGTGTAATGAAATAATTAGTGAACATTTTTAAGTATGCACAAAATCTACCACAGTTATAACATTTTTGTTTTAACAACTCTGGGTCAGTGACCTTTTTTGTATAACTATGCAGAAGTTGATTTTGTGAATTTGTTCATACAGTTTACGTTTTACTTCAAATTTAAATTTTTGCCACTTCAGCTTAGTTGTTAAAATTTTTTTCCTCTTTTTGATAAGGTAGTCAANAATTTTTGTTTTAACAACTCTGGGTCAGTGACCTTTTTTGTATAACTATGCAGAAGTTGATTTTGTGAATTTGTTCATACAGTTTACGTAGTTTTTACTTCAAATTTAAATTTTTGCCACTTCAGCTTAGTTGTTAAAATTTTTTTCCTCTTTTTGATAAGGTAGTCAAGATTTTTGACAATGGTTTTGTTTGTGAACCCTGTATGTAGTAATTTTTTTTAAAAGTCAACTGTATTTTTCCTACCCACAATTCTTTGTTGTGGACAAATTAGTACTTTCCTAAAACAGACACCATACACCTATAGTGCAACCTTCAGGTAGACCAGTTAGCTTTGCTATATCCCTCTTTCTTAGAGATGTAATTTAAGTTATGTCCAGATTTGAAACAATTGTGGATGAAATTCATGTTTAAATTATTGTTTAGGTTAAAGGGTTGCTGCTGGATTCGAAGCTTCCAGTAGAAACCCTGGGAAAGATATGGGACCTAGCAGATATGGATAAAGATGGAATGCTGGATCGTCATGAATTCATGGTGGTGAGTTGTACTGATTGGTTGTGATCACAATACCATTTTGTCCCGAATGTCAGTAATTTTTTCCAATAAATTTGTGCCAAAGGCCAAAACTCAACCTACAAGCGTGCATCTCAAGAAATTACATAGGTAATTGTAATAAACTGTTTACTGCATACATTTTTTTTCCTGTTTTGCAATTAAAGAAATTAACTTATATAAATTACATGCATAACATAAAACAAGGAATATTTGAGCACTTGCATATTTTATTTTTGTCTGCAACGAAAATTGTTTATGTTTTAGATCAACAGATGTTGTAGTGTAAGATATATATTAATGGTGTGCAAAAAGAAAATGTCTGTGCCGCAAGTATATTATTCGTACCTTCATGGGTAAGTCCATAGAGGTAGTTATTTGAAGATGTAAAGAGGAATGTGCTGGAATGTGATCATGGTTCTATGCAAGTAAAATTTTAACTCTGAAGTGCGCATATTTTCAGTAGCTAAGTTTGCGGTTCACGTGCCAAAAAATAAAGGTACGAGATGTTTTGATGCAAATTTCAAATGTATGGTTGTAAAATATACAAAACACAACAGTTCACTAAGAACACCACAAAGAAATTATTTTTCTGGGAAAAGCAAGTGTACGTGATGTGATGGTTTAAGCGTAAAGTTAAAAAATGCATGTTCACAATGGAAATACTTCTGTGGGCTGAAGTGTGGAAAGTACATGGCCATTGAAAACTATCTAAACTTTTTAGAAATTTTAGATCTACTTATGAGTTGACTTATATTCACGAAAATACGGTAAGAATATTTGCAAACCCTCCTCCCGCTTTAGGTTGGCGACACCTGTTTTTACACGTATTCTCCTGCCCTTCCACTTGGACATTTGTATATTCTGCTTTTTTGTTTACAAGTTTTGGTTATGTGGGGTTTTCATCAGAAATTAATATTCCATACAGTGTTACAGGAGTTATGGTACGTATAACGTACGCACATACCACAACTTGTAACTTACATTGGTAGGTGCCATAATTTGTAACTTGAATAGTCCCAGTAATAATAATTTCTGGCCAAAAATCTTGGAATTATGTGATATCTAGGGTGTGCGAATATTAAAAAATTTGAATAATTGCGAATAGTAATTTATGAATTATTCATATTCTAAACTTAGAATGTCTTGTGTGAAAATTGTAAATAATTTTACATTCCATTTTAGTGGTGGTAGAGCTATGCCGGCCTTTATGAACTTTGAAAATTTTCCAATGTAATGAAGTGAAGCCCCATCTGGAAACAAAAGCCCCAGTGGAAAAGATGCCAAACTTCCACTGCTTTTCAAACAATCTTCTAGTTTGACATTAAATAGGGTCAAGGGTGGAGTTGAAGTAGCAAGGGCGGATTGCTTGGATTGTTTTCACAGCTGAGTACATACAGCCTTTCCATTCTGTCTCTCCCTCTCTCTTTCGACCCCTATCTCTTTCTACTTCTTTATTTTTCTTTCTTTCTCTTTATTTCTTTTTATTTTTCTCTCTTTCTCTCTCATTCTCTCTCTTGTTCTCTCATTCTCATTCTCTCTCTTGTTCTCTCTCTCTCTCTCGTGCTAGGCAAGCAAGACTTTAGGGTCACTGTTGGGGTGCCTGTTAAGGGGCCTTCCACTGACTCCTGTTCGGCGAACACGACGTCACTTCTGATGTCACAGGCGGGTTGTGTGGTGCAGAGCGGGCTGTGGAAAAGCAGTGTTTGTTGTGCGTCAGGCTTTGTGGGAGGATCGCTCTCGAGGCGATCCTCCAGGTATACATAAAAAATGCAGATGGAGAAACCCTTGTTCGGAGTGGGAAGAGAGACACAGTGAAAACAACGTCCTGCACAGTGTAGTTTATTTCAGTGGCTAACAAAATGAATGTCTGTGCAGGACCTACCTGCTTTTGTTGCTGCCACAAATCCGGATATCTAATACGACATTTTTCCAGCTATCAAAATATTTGCTCTAAACACAATATCAGCTTGAACATACACAGTGTAAAAAAAGTTGCAGATTGTAACGCCGAAGTTGTATAGGAAAATTAAAGCTGAGAAGAAATGATATGGGTAATTTTGTATTATGGCCAACCGTTTGGTCTTGGCAGCCCTGTTTAATCGGGAGTGATTTCGCCAGCTAATGAACATCGTCACAATGGGTAATGTGGAGGTTGCCATAAATGCTAGTTCAATCACTGGATTTCTTTATACGTTTTACTAGTTTACTACTATAATGATATTACACATACATAATCACGGTACACATTGTTGAAACAACAGTTTGCTGCGTTCACTACATAGCGTGAGAAAGACCACCACCCCAGTAGACGACAAATTTCTTTCGTGACACTCAGTCTGCACATTGTGAGCCTCTGCGCGGCACTGATCAGGTAGCAGGGAATGGGGGCGATCAAGGTTGTCTCGTACCTCCCTTTGTTGTTGCTCCCCAACCCTCTAACGTGACCACTATTAGTCTTAAGTTTTGTGCTCACAATTCTCAGGTTTTCATTCTGAACAGCCCATGCATCTAGTGTATGAGCGTTTGTTGGGCATCGCACTACCTATACAGTAGTGCTATCATGACCGCATTAAATCATGCATTGTAAAGTCGCATGTGTGATGCATCATGTAACGACAGTTCACGTTAATACACACCACTCTAACAGTAGAAGTATAAGACCCGAATTAGCGGTCCACAACATTTTATTAGACGGGCGGGTTTTAAATCAGATGTTCAAAGTGTCCACCGTCCACATGCTGGCATGCGGCCGCACGCTGCAGAATATTACCTTGCACATTATTCAGCAGCTCATCAACTGTAGTAAGTGTAGAATGAAGTATTCTCACCATCTACATGATCATACTCTAGATTTGTGGGGTCGCTGAGACCAAACGTGATTGGCCATAATGAATCACCCTTATATTTTCTTTTTAGTTTTCGCTTCTCTACGCAACATTGGTGTTACAATCTGCCAGTTTTAAACACTGTGTATAATTACAAATACAAAGTAGATTTATTTTAACATTATTTATTAGTTGACAACATACTTGTAAAAATTTATGCGATAGTGGTGAAACTGCTATATTAATGTTTAGCAGAGCAAATTTTTAAGAATATTTAATGCAGTTTAATGGAAAGTGTACCGATGTTTGTAATATATGCAACTTGTTTCTTCGCCAAAATGTTGTTAAACAAGTTGGCGTCATTAAAATTTATTTTCAACATCATCTGCATGTTATTCTCCTACCAGTTGCCTCAAAGGTTTTGTGAAAAAAGTTGAGCAATTACAAAAATAAAAAAATGAATAAATTGATACCAAAAACAGAATAAGGTATTGAAAGAACTGTTAAAAAGATTTTCACGTGCGAGGTGTACACAGGAAGATAAAAAAATATATAATATTTTTGTTACTTTAAATTTTTATCTTACGTATGTTTGGCCTTTCAAACTTTATTGCATTCGGTTGGATGGTTTGGCACTAATTTCCTACTCAGAAACACTAAATAACAGGTGATAATCACGAAAAAATAAGATTGTGGCATTGTTAAATGCCCTTAGTTTTACAAGAAAACTACAGAGATTGTGTATAGATGTAGGAAATATGTAAAATTTAAAACTTCCACATTTCTTCCAAGAAAAATTGACTTCATCCACCATCTTCTCTTTCTCCGTGTTCTCTTCTGCTGAAGAAGTTGGTTTCCAGCTACTAAAACACATAAGCTGCTGTAATGCCATCACATACTTGCACCTCCCGATCCATGTCTTTGACTCGCTAGGATACACACCTTCGCTGTAGTGTCTGCTTGCCTGGGAGACACGCACAATTGAAATACCCTCTATACATCTCTCGGGTAGAAATGCTCCTCCACTGCGAGCATGAGTGGGCCATCGCGAGCAAGCTGTTCCTGCGTAGTCTGATCTGCAGTGGAAAAGGCCTGATCGTGAGAAGGTGGACATCGTCTCGGGGGACCTACCAACACGTGACGTCACCTTGTTCGTGCGGACATGCATCAGTGGAAAGGTCGTTTTAAACAGCAGGCTGTAGCGGATACCTTTGTGTGGTGGTGTGAAGTAGAGGTGAGCTGATGTGGATTTGAAGCCTTTTCCGATATTGCCGATACCAATACCGATACTGCCTTGACAAGGACAAACAAATAACATTATCTAAAAATAAAAACTTAATTTTTAAATATTTACCTAAATAAAATTCTAATAGTCTTCGTTTTTATTGTTTCAGTGAAAGGCCTAACTATTACGATAAATATAACTCTAGGAACCACATATTAAGCTTAAGCATATTTATAAGACCAAAATAACCTCCAAAAGCATGTCAGTAAGCAATGAAACCCCTAAATAAAACATAACACTTCAAATGGTGCGTACATTCAAGGTGCTGTTTTAAGTTTGTGGTACTATAGGACCTTGATGATGGAGTGCCTCTCAAAAACAAACATTTGCAAATATTGTAAACAGATTTGCATTCTTGCGTGTTGCTTACGGTACAAAGAAATTCCACAAATCACTTTTCCTTCCAGCCGTATCATTTGTTTATTGCTGGCAAACGTAAATAATTTCACCATATTCGAACCCTAACCTAACACTATCATTTTACTACAGCAACAGCAAACAAACCAAAAAAAAACAAACAAAAAATAGGCAACTGTCGGAATGGCACCGCCAGGCGGCAGTAATGTGCAGCATATAACCAACATTACAAGATTACATAAGTTTTTTTTATGTGTCGCCATGTTCGCGGTTTGTCGTGAAACAATTAGGACAAAATATTTTTGGAGGTAATAGTAAATATTAATAATTGTTAATACTATATATATATGTGTTGTGTTGATTAAATGTTAAGTTTTGTTTAGCTGCAAGCTTGCCTCCATAGATAAAATTCAGTAAACGCAAATGGTGGCTACTATTGTTTTGTTGTATACATGTTTCGTAAACAATCATGCAAAACGTGCCTAATTTTGCTTTGAAAATAAACACAACTAGTTGGGTACTTTAGTAAAAATCAATGTAAAAATAGTGATTATTTTAACAAAACAAAATAGTGAGCAAAGCACTCCAATTATGGCAAGTTGAAAACAGCATCATCTTAGATTCTTAGGGAAAAATATTGGTTATAATATCAGCGATTTAAAAATTAATTGCGTACAATTCCGATAATTNATTGCGTACAATTTCGATAATTATGATGTTGGCCGGTTTCAATATATCGGTACCGGTATCAGCTGAGTCCTAGTGTTAAGCCAATCTTCCTNAGCGATTTAAAAATTAATTGCGTACAATTCCGATAATTATGATGTTGGCCGGTTTCAATATATCGGTACCGGTATCAGCTGAGTCCTAGTGTTAAGCCAATCTTCCTAACCAGTGTTCTGGAGATCAAAGATACACGCAACAGTGGAAAGGCTGCTTAATAGGAGGGTGACCGACCATAAGATAACACAAATACAATGTTGATTTTCTGTCTCCAAAAATGCTCGTTATCTCACCTTTCTATTTTTGACATGGCTATTTTGTCTTTATGCTATTATTTTCTGTGTCATTTTGCACCCACGCCAGCAAACCAGATGTTGAAGTCTGGATCATAAAGTCTGTATGCATTGCTTGTCAATATGCATGATCAGTTTTTTTATTTTGGTCCCTTGAAAAACTATCCATACAGGTTACAATGTACTTAAGTTTGATGTAAGTTTATATAAAAAAATTTTTTATTACATTTTCCAGTTATAAAATGCTTTCCCACAGGTTAAGAGATATTATATAAAATATGTTTATTATATTTAATTAAATATTTGTTATACAAAGTACTCTGCAAATGTAAATTTGGTATATCTGTTTTATATATTATTTTATGACGTGTACACATGAAGTTTCCCCTTTATAGTGAACATAGAAAGTGTTCCTGTTTAGAACAGGCAGTCGTGCTCATCCTCCATTTGCACCATCTTGCAACACTACTGCCTTCTTGTGGCAAACAAAGCAGTTAACACACGTCTAAGCAGAACAATGGTACAAGTTACGTAGTAAGAATACCACCACATTTCAGAAGTTTTTCTGTTTATAATAATTCCGCCCACCGAAAATAAACATTTTTCCAATTGTCCTAATTTAATAAATCTTTATATATAGGACGTCATACATGAAGTGATTTTTCAAAGATTTCATTTAAAAGTGTTAAGAAACTCCTAATACACTATATAAGGGGCAGGCATTATACCGGTGTACATAGGTACACATTTACATTTATGGTGCAAAGTCAATTTTAACTCGAAAATTTTATACTGAAGTTGACTACTCAAGTTTCATACGGCTTGACTTGACTCAACTTGAAGCTGTAAAAATCAAACTCACCCATCACTAAAAAATTTACTTTTCATGTCTTACTCTTTTAGTAAATATTTTAGAATAAAATGAGAATGTGGCTTTATCAGATTTTAAAGTATAGTCTCTTGAATAATATTACATTTACAGAAAGAAAGAAAAACTTTTGTTTTCTTTCATAAACAACGATGATTATGCTAGAGCGACCAAGATTACATGTAAAACATTGTTTACTTTTGCCTTCATTGCAGTAAATATCTTGAAACAGTTGTAAGATTGTGCCGCTATTTTTGTTGATTACTGTGCTGTTCTAAATCGCATGACAAACTACCACTTTCAGCTGATGTTCTGTATTGTTATATGGTTTTCTATTTATCCTGAAAATGAAGTGGAATTATTATTTTGTTTTACAATTGATTAACAAATATGGCATTGATGATTAAGAAATTTAAATCACTTAACGTACTGTTGAAGAGAACAAAAATGTTGGCTGTTAATTAATTCTCGATGGTAGTCGAAGTATAAAATAAATTTTTCTGAATGTTTTGTGCTTAAAGGTTTTGTGCCTCACCTTGCTGAATAATAGGCTGAAACTATTTTAATGTGCCATAATTTTTCTTTCCTTTGGAAATGTATGCTTATGAATTCACTGGAATGTCTGTCGAGATGTAAGTTCCCCACCTGCTTTAACTTTTTAATCCCCAAACAGATTATGATAAAATTCTGTAGGAATGTTACCACTAATGACTATCACAACGCAACCTTTTATATTAATACATCTTCTGTATTTATAAAATTTTGCGAGTGCAAACTTTTGAGTCTAAATGTATCGGTCTGCAAGGTATGCTTCCATGTACGTGCCAAACCTCGTTGCACAAGCCAGTTGTTTCATTCTTGCATGTTTGGAGCTGGTCTGTATAGCTGAGTTACGGCCTGGCTTTTAAGTAATTTTTGTAGCACTGTGCGCGCAACTTCCCCCCCCCCCCTGTTTTCAGTCTTAATTTTCATACCTTTTTGCTTCACAAAGTACGTTTAAGGCAACGGCTTAGTTAAGTGCTGTAATTACCAACACATGATTATAATGACTTACCCCAATTGTTATTCTGCAGTTGTACTGCATGCTCTGTTACAATATTTCATATATGTTCCAAATAATTTCACACAAACTAGATATGTTAACATTATGTATGACGAACATCTATATTACTTGTCCGCCATTTATGAAATTAGCGCCACGTGCCATATTTTGGGGACCAATCAATGGTAACCGTTTCTCACCAAATTTCGCACATGAATAGTGCCCTAGAGGGTCATGTAAATTTACTGGTTTTAAAAATGACTGATCTCTAAGTATTTCAAGTTAGTAAACCCTGTCTTTCGAACTGTTGGACTGATTACAGTTGAAGTTGATGCTTGTAATCCTAATTCTAGTCTGTAGTGTAGTTGGCTGCTTGCCAGCTTACAGTATGAGGAGTTTGGTTTAGAGTCCTTTTTAAGGCACTGTGCACATGTAACGTTTGTACAGTGGAACCGCGCTATAACGAGTATGGCCTATAGCAACACATCCGCTATTGCGATAGTTTTTAAATTCACTGTCATTGTCCCTATCATTTGAAAGGTACTTAACTTCGTTTATAACGAAAATCTGTCAATGAAGCCTTTTGCTATAGTGATAGGAACATTTATAAACTCGTATTTTTAAAATGTTTAAACATGCNCAACACATCCGCTATTGCGATAGTTTTTAAATTCACTGTCATTTTCCCTATCATTTGAAAGGTTCTTAACTTCGTTTATAACAAAAATCTGTCAATGAAGCCTTTTGCTATAGTGATAGGAACATTTATAAACTCGTATTTTTAAAATGTTTAAACATGCCGTATTGCAAGTGACATTCGCCCACTTGCCACGCGTGAGTCAGTCTTTGTTAGTCTGTGTGGCGACACTCGCGTCGGCCGGAGCTTAGGTAAGAGGAGCGGGCGGGTGTTGTGAGGGATAAGGAAGATGGTATTATAGTGAAGGGGAGAGGTATACTTGTGTACCATATAAGAAGGCCACATTATTGACAGTTGACACCAATCGCAGCGCCTTTTCGTTTATGTATCCATTTGCCATCAACTGGTGTGTCAAGTATAGACTTTGATGTGGCGAGTCAGCGCGTCCAGGAGGTGCTGCTACGTGTGGCAATTAATGAACTGCTTGGGTGGCGCTGCATTCGTAAACAGAGCTTGGTGGACGTGTGTAGGGTCGTTCATAAACGCTGTACACAAAATATATGTTACTTTAAAAATTATACAGAGCTTGCGGGAAAATAAAACCATTTGTATATGAGCGTAAATATGTTATTTTAAACAACAAAACTATTATATGTTTCTTGGTGTAGTTCGGGATATGGATAACAGATAGCGTGGAAGGGCGTGTTGCAACAGATGGCGCGTCTGTACCTCACAAGATGGCAGCCTATTGTTGGAGAGTCTGGAAACGTGAAAAAGGTTTTGATTTTTTCGTTACATTTGGATACGGATCGTTTTATTGTGCATCTCATTTCAAACACCTATACATTACCATTTTATCACTAAGTTTCATTTCTAAAACTAAAAACCTCTGTTTTATGACCACGTAAAATAAAATGTATTAATTAATCTACGAACTCTTTCTTATCCGCATATTTTCTGCTTGTCTGATGTGCGTCGCCACTGCTCTCAGAATAGCCAACGTAATATTAATTTCTGTTTGTTCATGCATCAGTTGATACAGGATTTTGTAAATGGCACGTTGCTTGTTTTGAATACATGAATTGCCACTCACTGACTGTCAGAAGAATGTGGCATTCATATTAGAAATTAACTTTACGAATGGGAGTAGAGCTAGTCGTGGCCAAGAAAAGAGGTGTACGCTGGAAAAAAAATGCAGAATTAGGGAGGGGAATGGTGGCGGCAAGATGCTAGCAGCCTGCCTCTCCTTTTATGCTGTACTGTCTAGGTAGTTGACTACTTTAGTTTAGTTGTGAAATAAAACGGGAATTTTGAATATTGCAGGTTTTTTATATTATTAAAAACAAATTTTAAATGCCAAAGTTTGTTATAAAATTGTCTTAGATCGTAAGGGCGTGACCTGGGAAAAGTTTTGTAATTGAAAAAAGTTATTTCATAATCGATGATTTTTGTTGTGCAAAAACAGGAATTTGTATATTGCAGGTTTTAAAAGGATTTTAAATGCCAGAGTTTGTTATAAAAATGTCTTAAATCGTAAAAGTGTGACCCGAGAAAAGTTTTGAAATTTAAAAATTAGTTTTCCATAAACGGTTATTTAAAGTAACTGGTATTTGAGTAATGATTTCACGAGTGATTTTAAGTTGCTGTTTTAATTAGAAATACTATTGAAAGTTTGCTGGTATGTTGTTTTATGTGTTGGGTTGATTTGGTTAAATTACGCTTATTTCCTCGTGGGTGTCTCACTCTGCCGAGCGAGTAAAGGTTTGTTTTGGAAACTTGATTTTAAAATATTTTAAGTCGCGAAAAGATGCTGAGGGCGTGTAATTAATGATTTAAAACAGTTTGTTTAGTTATTATTCTTTCAGTAATACTTGAAAACAATAATTAGTTTTGAGAAAGAAAGCTTGAAAAAAAAAAATTGTGATCTGCTGTAAGATGAAAGGTACCCTGCGGTCGTTAAAAGACAGTTAACAACTGCTGCCGGCGGCCGGCTTTATTTTCCTTTTACGCGACTTGCTGGCTTTTTTTGCGGTGTTGGAATGTCACCCCTAAAAAATCGTCATGTCGCCTCTTTCTTCCTTCTCAACCTGAGAGGCTGGCTATCCTCTGCCTTGCACGGAAACAAAGAAGGTTTGGAGGAATTTATCAATCGACAACATGAATGTGAAAGGGTGAGGAGGGGAAACTTAAACATGTGGAAGCTCTGCTCCGAGGCGTGACAGGTTTGTAAACTGTAGTAGGAGGAGGGGGGGGAGAGACAGGAGAAGAAGAGGTAAGTGAAAGAGAGAGACAAGGAGTGAAGTAGTGCTTTGATTGGTAGGCAACTAACTCCATCCTGCAACCTAAAAATTTGTGGGAGGGGCAGAAGAAAGGAGGAGGAAGACACGCCCCGCACGTTTGCTGGTCATTACATACACTTCATACGCATAGTTTACGGCATTCTTTAAACACAGGATCTACAAGTGCAGCCCGTAAGAACCTCCTGGTCGGAAGGGCAACANAAAAAAAAAAAAAAAAAGGGGGGGGGGTTAATTGTGTTATAACGATAACTTGTTATAGCTATAATTTATTTTGCCATTGTCGACTATCGCTATAACGCGGTTCTTCTGTAGTTCTATCTGTAGTGATATTTCTGTCAAGATGTCAAGGTCTACGTACAATCTTTGCTTTTAACCAATTCATCAAAGCTATTTGTATTCATGTAAAGGAAAGTTGGCTCATTAGTTACTACAGTAACCTCTTGTTGTTAGTAATGTATAAACCCCCCCCCCCTCTACACTGTCTAGAACTAGACACAACCTATTGCCTATTTAGCATTTTCCTTTTCATATACTTTCCCATGTCATATGCTATTATTGTATTGTCTCTTTAAAAGTGTAAGATGGGAGGGGTTCTATTGTATTGCGTAGTTGATGCCATTAGTCTTGTAGATTGGATTCCAGTCAACAGAAACATGTGCTAAGTACAAAGATAAATTCTTCTTTTGCAGACTTATGATTTATGGTTTTAAGATATAAATCATTAGAAACCTGACACTATGAAAATTGCATAACAATGAAATATGCACAACACATCCTCAATAACCAGCAGATTANTCATTAGAAACCTGACACTATGAAAATTGCATAACAATGAAATATGCACAACACATCCTCAATAACCAGCAGATTTTCACATTTAATTACTCCATTAATGTTCAGTAGTAAAAATGCCTTGTTGACTTGTGTGTATTGTTGTAAAGTAAAATTGTTTTATAGGCTGTTCATGGTAAAGTGAGCACTTATGAGGTGCTAGTTACTTTTTCCATTCTCTGCCATTTTTATTCCTTTACCCACCTTTTTAAAAAAAATATTGCCATGTAAGTAATAAACACAGTATGTATTCCACCGCATTCGGAAGTCAACGTCTAAGGCTATAATAAAATATATTTATTGATTACTATTCCAAATGAGATGGCTTTCAACTGGGCTCACTTTATCATGAGTAGCTTGTAATTAAAGGTATTTGAGGCTGTTAAATGGATTCAGTTTTGTAGATATACTTTGTATCATATAAGTTCACTCAATTTTGACAGTTCTAGAAATGTAGTGCGGCGACCACGTATCCTTCTGCCACAGCTGTTCTATCTATGAGGAAAATAAATTATGGAAACAAATGCTATGATCAATGCACTTTACCATTTCAGCTTACTTTATTTTTGTTATGTCCAAGTTATACTGCTGGGGCGCTGTTAAAATTTTCAGGATGATGGGGTTTGGAGAGACATTAGCTTGTCTTTCATGAGACAGCATTGTTTTGTAGTACTCTTATGCAATGGTATCATTTTGAATTACGTATTGTTTTAATGGGCTAGTAGAAAATTTTGTTTGTACGTAAGTAACATTCAAATTATTATAACCTGTAGTTTTAACCTCACCAAAATAAGAAAATGCGATAAATATTATGTTATTCTACCGATGCGATTAATAAAAACCTTCCATATGTACGTAAATATTTTTGGTGGAGTTAACCTTACACTTGTTGGATTTTCTATATAATAAAACAGCGATAAAATGGTTTTTTAGGTCACGTACATTTCAAACATACTAATAACCATTTTGAAATGCATTATTTTCTGAACACTTTGACTTATGGGTCGTAATTCCTATTTGCAACTCTTGAACACATGTTGTTCTGTGGTAATCCTTGGACATGTTTGTCTGCCACTGATACAAAATAATTTGCAGAATCATTCAGTAAATGCAACAAGTCACCAATTTCCCGAAACTAATAAACTGCGTAACGAAAATACACGGTGCTTCATACCACACAAACACATAACGGTACAGAAAATGGCAGACCAAGCAATACACGTGCCAATAATATTACATTTCACGCAAGAAAACTCTTTACAAAGGCACCTTTACAACCAACTGTTCTTAATAAAATTAAGTACAATAATCAGTGACTACTGATAAAATAATCCGATAACACCAGTAAGGTATTAGCATAAACTACACAGAAAAAGATAACATGCATGATGGTGTTCACAGAGTTTGAAAAGTTTCACTCACCGTAACTGTCTGTATGCTCCGCCATAAATGCTAAACATATTTTTTAAACAATTAAATAAAAGTTTTAAAAACATGTAAGTTTCTTTAAAAACATAATATAAACTACTAATATTGTAAGTATAATTTAAGTTTTGAATTATTATCATCTGCTCTAAGTAATTTTCTTTTATGATGATCTGTATAGCCAACATAACATACATCCCACAACAAATCATCAGCTGATACAAAACTGTGTAAACAATAGCATTTACTGTTTATAAAGTGAGTAGGTTGGTCACATCATCTTTCAAATTTTAGTGTACTTAAATTAAATGCAGTATAACTTTTGTAGTTTGTGTTAACACTGGTGTGTGTGTGTGTGTGCATGCATGCATGTGTTTTATGTGTATGTACACAGAACAGAGACAAGATAATTTCAACAAAAATAGTAGTACATAAAATTTATATGCCAATCAAAAAAATTTGGAACGTTGCCTGAAATATCTGTGGGATTTTGTAGCTAAATACATAACACAAAACACAAGCAAAACATAGTTACAATTACAGAAATTCAAATCTTTATTTAGTACTTTTATTGAATTATAGCCAACATACTGCCATGGCTATGAAGCAGTAGGTTGGAATTAAATGAAAATTTACTGTTTTATTATTTACTCTTTCCTAGCCATTTACCTTTGATAATGAAAATATCATAAACCTAACTGGTTTCAAATAAAATTATACCAATTATATTATTCTCCTGATAGTTCAAATCTATGTTTAGTAGCAAATATCTCCTATGGTGAAGATACTGCATATATCCAAGACACTTTCTAACGGTTCAGTTGTTGATGCTTATGTAGCATGTTAATATTGATTTATTTTTTTGTATTAATGTTATGTAAAGAATGTTTTTTTATTCCAAATATTCGGATCAACAATGTTGCAGTAATTTTTTTTGTACATGAACCAATGAACAGAATCAATTAATGTTACGTTGCTTTGCTTGCTGTTCCCACATGTGTAAACTCTTTTATGGTTTCAGGCAATGCATCTTGTGTACAAGGCTCTGGAGAAGTACACCATCCCTAACATCCTACCACCAGAGCTGATGCCACCCCCCAAGAGGAAAGACTCTGCCTCACCTGCCTTCACAGGTGCTGTGCAAGTGTTGCCCAGCCTTGTGCCTGCAGATATTAAACCCCCTCCCGTATGTACCATATGTTAGCAGCTCTACTTTGTCTTTGTGATGTTATCATATCTCTGTAATTAACAGCCAGCGCACCTACATGGGATGTCATTTTTTTTCAGGCATATTAATTGAGGCAACCTATCATAGTACTTCCATTGATGTGCTAGTGAAACTACTGTGATTTGTGATGTTATGCAGTGTGGAAAACAGTAAACAGCAACAGAGGATGAATTGCGGAAACATTTTGGCATCTGAAAGTGGAATAGAAAAATGGAAATTACAATGAAATCTTGATATCTTGGACTAAATGGTGGGAGAGGCTGTCAAAGTTGAGACTTGTCCATAATACTGACAGGTACTAGGGGCAGACAGGTCAATTAGTCATCAGATCTAAGAAACCGAATAGCTACTGGTAAAACAAAGTAGCCAGTGTCTAGCTTTTGCGCAATCCAGTGGATTCTCTTTATAATTCGTTTTTCAGTGAACCAACAAGAAAAAAGAAAGCATGTGGGAAAACAATAGATGCGGACTTGGATTTTAGACCTGAGAAATATCATACATAACCTCAAAATGTATGTTTGTTTAAACCAACAGCTTAAAGAGGTCATTAGAAACAACTTATTCATGTAAATTTATTATTAAATATTCACTTTAAATGATAAACTTTAATTCTTGAAAATTTATTTATATTAATATTTTAATTCAGTGTTCTTTTGTCAACAGAGCCATACTCAATCCCTTGGTTAAAATTACTACAACAAATTTATTTGCGATAATTTTTGCTAATCATTACGTGTATAGTTTCTTTCTAACCACTACGATTCTAACCAAACCCACAGCCGATAGTTTCTGATAGTAATCACACCTGTAAAAATACAGCCACTGCTATAACCTCATTCCAAATTCGATGTTCAATAACAAGACCATAGATCCTTGAATACCGTGTCTGAGATTGTGCGATTCGTTCACATTGTCGCCAACCTACGAATGCAATAACTACAGCAAGTATTACCAAGCCCTGTTGCCACATCTATCGAGCATCCATTGCCTAATAATAGTTCAAGAGCTAGACCATATTTATTTACCCTAGAAATGCCAAAAACATAGTTGTGATTTTTGGAAAGTTTATCACTTGAGCAATCAAAATATGGCAGTCTTAGTAAAACTCAGTGGGGGGGCCATGAAATATGATGTCATCAATATGGCCGCCATACCACATTTACATAGAGGCATTACAACTGCTGTTAGTTGTTACACATTAATGGTAGAGAGTTAATTTTTTTTTATTTCAAGATAATTTAATGATTAAATGGTTACTATGTAAAAATTTTATGTAACTTGCATTACTGTCACCATTGTATGTATCCTCTTTTTCATTTTTTTTTCAGTATCCACTTCAAAGTAGTCAGGGCACATAGGTCCTTCAAACCACTGAATCCTGTAATGTCCATTACATAAACACCATCCATGTTTTAAGGGGTCATTACCTTGGTGTGGGTTTTGCTGATTAGCTTTCTTCTATATCTGTACAACAGTATTGTTTCTCTTTAACTTTTCACGAATAGCAGCTTTTGATGGAGGTAGAAGGGTAAGTTCTATGCTTTGCATTTTCTTTAAAGGTTGTTACTCTTTTTAGGAGAACATTTTATTTTGAATATATTGTATCTTGCTTGTGTGACTGATGTGCTGATAGATTGTCCGTACAGAGAACAAACATATTGCTCAGCGCCAGTGAACGAGTCATTTTCGTGATCCACTGTCTCTCCCAAACTTACAAAAACCTTATCATGTGCTGCATTATTTGATATCCAGAAAAATTTAACCTTTCCTTGTCTTGCAAAAGCTGCTGTAAAGTCAGATCCAGTAAATGCGTGGAAGTCAGGTAGAGCCGTAGCGATACCATCACCAAGTTCTTCTGCAATATTTGTAACGTCTATTAACCATCTTGTGTTATTTGAGGCCAGTCCACTATCCATCCACACATTACGTCTAAAAAATTCTACAGTACATATTTCACTGTATTTCCACAATTTTTCACTTTTTTTTTTTTTTTTAAATATATTTCGTGCTCTCTAAATATATGTGTAGTCTGAGACGTTTATTGTTATTATTTATTATTTTTTATTAAAGTGCGAGTTAAGTGCGTGATCGTGACAAAATCTACAGCAGGTTATTTCGGCAGTGGTAAATTACATAAATAGTTTTAAATGCACGGCAGTGAGATGTAAGCGAAAACAGTGTGTTTTTGCGTTATCTATTAGTATTACTTGTGTACATAATGTGCTGTATGCAGACTTCGTATGCCTTGGTGAGTACAGTTGATACTTATACTTTTTTGTTAATACTTCGTTGTGTAGTGATCGGAGCATATAATTTTCGGCGATGTTACAGAAATTTTTGTTGATCGATGCGGTAAAAATTAAATTTTCTCTCTCTCTCTCTCTCTCTCTCTCTCTCTNACTTTTTTGTTAATACTTCGTTGTGTAGTGATCGGAGCATATAATTTTCGGCGATGTTACAGAAATTTTTGTTGATCGATGCGGTAAAAATTAAATTTTCTCTCTCTCTCTCTCTCTCTCTCTCTCTTACTCTCTCTCTCTTTCTCTCCCCGCATAGAAGACACCTTTCTTCTCAAACTCTCCTGATGTAGAAGCCGATAGTAAATCAGGTGATACGGATGATCTAAGGATAACTGGCTTAGCTTGAGGAGAATCACTGCCTTCTAGCTTGGGGATAACTGTTGTGAATTGTGTCTATCATGTCAGGTGATATCCGTGTTGGTTTTCATCAAAACATTTTGGGAGGCGTTTACACACATTTGGATTTCCCCCATGTCATGAGTCTTGTAGCAGCTGCTTGTTTAACTTTTTCCACTGTATTGTCCTTAAAGTTCACAACTTCATCAATAACGTCCTTTGTTTGAATGAGGCATTCCATTTCTTCTTTTTTTATATCCTTCTATTTCAGTTATCTATTAGTGACTTTCCTAAAACAAAAAACAGAAAAAGTTAATGCCAATTAAGAAAATATTCTTTAACACAAATATCTTGTATACTTGGGTGAACTCTAAAAAAAAACTTTTTTTTTAAGCTAAACATGAAAAAATTACGAAAATTATAGGAAACATACAAAGTTTTACATAGTAAACTTTTTAAACATTAAATTATCTTGAATAAAAAAAAAAATTAACTCTAAACCATTAACGTGAAACAACTTAGAGCAGTTGTAATGCCTCTATGCAAATGTGACATGGTGGCCGTATTGATGTCATGTTTAATGCCCCACCACTGATTTTTACTAAGACTGCCATATTTTGATTGCATAAGTGGTAGACTTTCCAAAAATTATTATAGGACTTTTGGCAATCAAGTGTAAATAATANAAGTGGTAGACTTTCCAAAAATTATTATAGGACTTTTGGCAATCAAGTGTAAATAATACCGGTCCTAGCTCTTTGTCTATAATATGTGTGTTGTGGAAACTGACGTGTAAGTCACGGCTAACATTTGGTACTCAAGAACCAACGCTACTGTGCTGCTATCTGTTACGCTCCACAAAAAGCTTTCGAAAATAATCGATTATCAGTTATTGACCAAAAATCGATTCCTTTTCATTCTTTTNACCGGTCCTAGCTCTTTGTCTATAATATGTGTGTTGTGGAAACTGACGTGTAAGTCACGGCTAACATTTGGTACTGAAGAACCAATGCTAATGTGCTGCAATCTCTTAGGCTCCACAAAAAGCTTTCGAAAATAATCGATTATCAGTTATTGACCAAAAATCGATTCCTTTTCATTCTTTTAAAATATTTTTTTCTGTTAAGGATTGCGAAGGGAATTACGTAACGGAAATATTCAAATGTCTTTCTATATTTTGCACTTTTATTTAAAACTTACAAAGATAAACTGCAGAAATAACAACGCTAATACTAAAATTGCATCTTAACCTAGAATTATCGTATAAGTAGAAAGGATGTGTTACGTTAGTTTTATAACCACAATTCAGAGTCTCCAATATCCAATATGGCGTGGTTATACTTCTGAAAAAAATGTGCCCAAACGGACAAGATGGAGTGTATGAGTCCGCTGGACAGACACTGAAATTTATTTAATTTCAATTAATAACAGTGAAATCTTTACCCATGAGTGCTACGTAAAAATGTAAATATATAGTTTAGCAATATTAACTTTACAATTACGGCATTAAATTTATACATATTAATATTTAACCTACGAACTATTTCTTTTCAGCTATAACCAACATGTCCCTTCAAAATCCGTTGTTAATTCGTACGGACTTTTAACAAATTATTATAATTTATTAAAAAAATATACTTAAAACAACCAATTTATATAGTGCTTCAGTGCTAAAAGCAAGACAAAACCTTTTTCAATATACAATTCTTTTATAACCAATCGAACATGTAACTCCTAGGGTGATTTTTCAAAGGTTCTTTTTAAAAGTATCGAAGTTACCATGAATGGATTATACCTACGAAATGTCGTTTCCTGTCGGGGGAAAACAAAAAAATAGTCTTGTTTATGCCAGCTCTTCCCCTTAATAATGTAAAACATGAACAGATAAAGATACAGACTTAGGATTTTCATCTACTTATTCAGAAAAATGAGTCTCACAAAAAGTGGCTGAATTTCAATCAAATATTTCAAGATGTTTTAAGCGCATCTAAGAAACATTTTGCTTGACTTGCTGTGGCCACTATAACTCTGCGAACTAGGCAACAGCGCACAGCATTGATAGGCTACTGGCACTTGCAAGTGCCAGTATGATTGACTGACTTTGAGTGGCCAAGAAGTTCTGTACCTTGTGTAGGTGTTATGTAAAGCAGTATTTTTAAACAATGTACTTACACAAATACTAATAAGTTACGCACAGTTTTCTTGAGCTCTGTAGGCAGAATTTTATAGTTCTTTTGCCAAAAATAAAAGTATAATTAAAAAGATTTTAACCAAAATTTTGTTTTAGGTATTCCAAGTCCAGGATAACCAAGTCTGTTATATCAAGAGTTCAGTGTACGTAAACGTATAAGTGGAAAGTAATCAAACTTCTCTCTTTCATTTTGTGGCTGTTATATCATAGCGTATTTTTACTTTGAGATGCTGTTAATTGAACTTGATATTGACAGTGTTCGAATGTACTGTTCTTTCCCCTGAATACAGTACTGCTAGATTGTTTAGTGGGTTCAAGATTAGGAGTAATGCTACTGGTTAATAAGTTAATTTTTCATAGTGAAACTGGTTTTCAACATAACATAAATATAACATATTTTCTTCATATAGATTAAATGATTTTTAACAGGGACACAGTTTTATTTGTGATTTCTTTATTTTTTTTCATCAGCCAGCGCTGCCATCGGTGCCACAGTGGGTGGTCAGTGCGGAGGAGAAATCTAGGTATGACACACTCTTCCACCAGACAGACATAGACAAGGACGGATATGTTTCTGGGCTGGAGATTAAAGATGTCTTCCTGCAGTCTGGTGTGCTTCAGCCGGTGCTCGCCCACATATGGTATAGTAACTTTATTAATATGGTCTGAGGTTTAATGTTTTATTATACCCAAAATGCTATGGCATATGTGCCAACTTTTAGGATATATCCGTAAAATTTACGGATTAGTGCATTGTGACAAGGATTAAACAAGTAGTATAACACAAATTCATAATTGACAGCATTTAATAATATTCTCATACAAAGTTGCTGTTTCGAAAATACATTACTGAAGTGAATACATACAGGTTGCACATACACAAATTCAAAATAATATTAAAATAAACTTCAATTTGTACTATTTGTGTAAAACCTATGTTTAACCTTGAACTTTCATTTACAGCACACGTATTTAAAAACTTACTTTGAGATCACCAAAATTGATTGTACAAATGTTCATCAAAATACACATTTTTTAAAGGGAATGGAGGGCATTTGTCTGACCCATCAAAGCCTCCAATCCAATAAATTTATTTAAAAAATGACAGTGAATGGTGAAAGGCGGTCGAAATGACCCTCCAAAGATCATACCGTTAAAAATTGATAGTAATAATACCAAGGCTACAAATTTAAAAGGAATGCCCTGACAAGTGAGTTGTGGAAATGGAAAATGCACATTAATTAAATTATTGAACCAGGGACAATCACGACTCGTCACAACAGACGCAACACCATAGTTAAAGACAAACATAATTTAGAGTGGCAACTAGAAACCAGGTTTAGAAATGGGAAGCAGCTACTGCACACCCACGCAACTACACACACAATCAAAAAAAAATTACAAAGCCATTAAAACCCTACTGCAAAACACACACACATTCTCCACAACTCACCATAATTTGCCCCATTGCTCTGAAACGACGACTAGATGTTGTTGATTGAAATCAATATTGCATAATTCTTGTAGAAGTGCAGCACGAACAATTGAAGTGAAGTGGAGACGGTGCAGGACGGAACAGTGACACAACTTAAGTCGCGCAAGGCCTTAAATCTAAGACTACCACCAATTACAGAGTAAGACGCACACTTAAGGGAAGGGGAAAAGGAGGAGAGTGAGTGTAAGGAGAACGAAGTAAGGGATTCCGAGCACGAGCAAGGAGTACGCCATCAACTGCAAGTGTAGAGGTCATCCTCAAAAATAACTAAGACGGCGCAGTATTATTTTACAGTGTAACAGAAATTTGTAAATTTTTATAGTTTTAAAAATTTTTCGTAGAAGTTGGCATAATTTGCTTTATGGTAAATTTGGCGACAGTATAAGACTTAAACAAAGAAGTCTCTTGACATCTTTCTCATTGACTGCTACTAACGAGTCATGTATTCCATTCTCTTTGTCTCGTTTCGTATTTGTCCGTTCTGTCAACAGAATTTACCTGCCCAGGAGTTTCTAAACATGGCCGTAAAGTGAAAATGTTTAGGTGAATACCGTATTTTATCGCATATAAGTCGCCTGCGCATATAGGTTGCACCATTATTTTCAAAGGGTGTAAAAAAAATAATATTTATCGTTTATAGGTCACGCTCATCCTTGTAAATCCTGTACAACACGGCCTGCGCCACGGGTGGCTGATGCACGCGACCTTGGCAAAGGTCGTGTGGCAGCTGTATCCTTGCAAGCAAGCGGTGTTGCCAAGCGTACAGCGCAGACACAGCGCGCCGCAAGTTTGTTAGACGTAGTTCGTCTGGAATGTTCTGATGCAGCCTTGACTGCCGGAGTTTATATATTTATTGGAAAAAAGAAATAACTTATAAACACGTAATTCAATTTAAAGTGAGATTTTTACGACGGAAATTTTATCGAGCTTTCTTTTTATATATTTCAAGTATTTCTAACGATTTATGTTAAAAGCAAAAACCTAACCATTATTTCTGCAGTTTATCTTTGCAAGTTTTAAATAAATGTGCAAAATATAGATAGACATTTGAATATTTCCGTTACGTAATTCCCTTCGCAATCCTTAACAGAAAAAATATTTTTAAAGAATCAAAAGGAATCGATTCTTGCTCAATAACTGACAGTCGATTATTTCCGAAAGTTTTCTGTGGAGCGTAAGAGATAGCAGCACATTAGCGTTGGTTCTTGAGTACCAAATGTTTGCCGTGACTTACACGTTATTCTCTTATATCGTCTTTGCGCCGCACTTAGTGTTGTTTTGTTGTTGCGGCAGTGAAGAAGTGCGACAGTTTCTTGATGGAAATGCGATGTACCTACACCGCAGGTTTCAAAATGAAAGTGATTTTGTTCGCGGAAGAGTTTGGAAATCGAGTTGCGGGCCGTAAATTCGTAGTAAATGAAACGTTAGTGCGGGCTGGAGGAATTTTTCTCACTTATAAGTCGCACCCCAAGTTTTAAATAAATTTTTTAAAATAAAATGTGCGACTTATATGCGATAAAATACGGTAGCTCTGTGTTGTAGAATTTTGTGATCATCGAACTGAATTTTACTGCCTATCAGTTGCTTAACATCGTTGAGAAAATTTTAAGGTGCTTAATGTATTTTGTTCACTTTATGTATCATAGAGTGAAATGGTATATATTATGTACATACTGCTTATATTTTGGTGATTCATAGTTTACTTTTAGAGCACGGTTTTGACGAGTAATGGCCAGGTGATGGCCAGGGAAGTGTGACGTCACGTCAAGAATGTTTTATTTTTGCGCAGTCGGGCGCGTAGGCTTAGGGCAGACTACTGAGTAGGCATCTGAATGATGGGTCGTTGACCTCTCACTGGTCCCTTGAAGAGAGTAGAGCGGGTAAGCTGCCGGCAGGACACAAAGTCTGCAGTTCCAAGATGCTGCCTCGTGGTGGCTGGGGGGGTAAGGGTTATTGCTGACTTACCACTGCTGCCTGTTTCCCAGGGCAATTGATGCCTCTTGTTTCACCTGGCCTAGCCTTGGCTGGAGATGGTGGGTGGGGACGATATTTCCTGTGTGATCCCGTGGAAGATGAGCAGGTTTACTGGCAGGAACAAGGTTAGCTGGGCTCTGATGTCATGGCTGGTGACGTCTCCATGGGCTGGTCGGCTGTCTGATTTATTCCCAGTGATAGTGGAACACTGCGGTGCAGTAGTTCCACAGCAGGATGGGCAGCTTCGGGAAGCCTAATCGTGGGGCCAAAGACGTTGGCAGGGAGGGTTGTGAAGTGTGGCTTCACTAGCTGTCTGGCAGCCTGTGCTCTTTCCCTTAGGGTTAAGCAGCTGAAGGCTTTTTGGGTTGAATACGTAGGGGATGATTAGAAACAAGGACAGCAGCTGTCCTCTGGGCGTTCCTCCTTCTTTCTTGTTGACAGTAGTACGTCATGAGTGGTTGGTTGTAATGTTCACCCCTGTAGAGGGCAACAGTCAACAATCCCCTAGCTAGCATGTAAACCAGAAGTGCATGAGACAGTCCTTGTCAGGCCCGGCACCCCCACCGGCGAGTTTGTATGCTCTGGAGGGAGTAGGTTAGCTGACTTGGTTGGCCCAGATACTACGGTGTGTGTCTTTCTAGTGGTTGTGACTCTACTTTACGTATGTCCCTAGCACACAATACCCAGTCCACAGTATGGGTGGCCGTCGAATCTCTTGTGTGTGCGACATCGGTGCAGTTCTGGTTAGGGGCTACCCGCAGTCCTACATTAGATCTGTAAACAGTTGCCAAATACGCAGTTCTCTTCCACTCCCTTCCAGGATGACGTTTACCAGGTTTTGGAAAGGAGGCACACTTTCACTTCAGAGCAAGGAATCAGAAGTTAACTGGAATATATGTTTTATTCTAATGAGAATAGAACTCGGTGACCTGTACCATCTCCTCTCTTAACACACACTGGGTGTTCTACAAACTTTGTGTGAAGGGTAAGATAGGTGAAGTGGCCGGTCAGCGTGAAGAGCCTTGCTTGAAGAGTGAACAAGAGCAACAATTGAGTAGCCGTGAAAACTACTAAACCCTAATTGCGGCTGTTAATCCTGAAGGGACTCTGGGCACCATGTGTGGTGTACGTGTTTGGTGTGGTGAACTTTGACGTCAAGTGTCTGGTAGCAACGACTCTTCAGCTGTGCTGGTAATCAAGGCGTTTGAGGCTGATGGTGCAGGTAAAACTCTGGACGTTCTTGGGAGAGTCCTCAGGAGGACAAGCTACCATTACGACTTTAGCATTGCCCAGCACCTGTGACCTTATGCCAGGAATGGGTAGCATGGCAGCTTGCTGATTGGCGACAAGTGGTGTTCAGCAATGAATCTACGTTTTGTCTAGATAAGTCCTGGCCAGGACCATGATCCAAACTTCATTGTAGAGCGGCACACCGTTGTAATGAGAGGTGTCATGGTGTGGGTTGCCATTTTCTACGATTCCTGCCCCCACTGGTGGTGATTGAAGGAACACAGACACATCCAGGAAATTCTGCGACTATGTGTACTCTCCTTCGTGGTGAAGCTTAACAACCCCATTTTCCATTAGTATAATGCCCAGCCTCAAACAGCATGGATATTTCTGATATTTGGCCTGACTTTGTAATGTAAACATGCTTTCTTGGCCTCTCGCCCATCATAAACTTTTGGAACCAGATTGGGCTGCAACTTCGGCCAGTGGCAACTACGGCAGATTTGGAGGGTCAGTTGCGCCAGCTGTGGCAGGATCTTCCTCAGGAGAACATCAGATTCCTGTATGCCTCCATGCTCAATCATATCGCTGTCTGTATCCGTGCTATGGGTGGTCCAACACCATGCTAAGTGCATCCTGCAACTGTTGGTCTACTGCAATACGTGCTTGGTGTGGTACAATATTTTGATGTTTTCTGTATTCATATTACCATGTCCTGTGCCTGTAACCACTTACGTGTCACTTCCTTCAAGGTAATAAATTTTTTTTTTAAATGAGTGAAATAGTAACATATATACAAGTCCTTTTTTTTAATGATTTTTATATTTTCTTTTGTACAAATTATAGTCAACAATAAAAGAAATCACAATTTTTGGAATTAGGAATTGAGCATGGTATTGGTATCAGATTTGAGAAAAAGTGGTATCCTGACATCTCTAATTTTGGTTTGTATGTTACTTGCAATACTGTGGTTGCTAAGAGAAACACAATGCATAGCAACCAAAAAAAGTGCAAGACTCTTTTTTTTTCAGTATACTTCCCTAAAATTTTGTACTTTTTTACAGAATATTTTATGGTTCCTCAAAAATGGATTTTAAAAGAGACATGGTCATAATGAAATGGGTCACAACAGTGATATTCTACCACATGTTGTTGATAATAAAATTAAGTTAAATTGCGGGAAAAAATATCCATTTTGGTTATACGTTGCACACGTTTATCTTGGCATGGTAAGACATAATTTCACTATTTGCAGCATACACTCGCATATTAGTGTTTCCATTCATCCTCCTTGCCTTACCACACCTACTTCTTTTTATGGACTCTACTTGGCATGGATGGTAATATGTTGAGCAGCAACCAGGACTGTTCCAGGCATTTGTGTTGTGATTGTGCAGGAGCCTGTGTGATATGAAGCAGTTGGGCAAGCTCAATGCAGAGCAGTTTGCACTGGCCATGTGGCTGATCAACCAGAAGCTTAAGGGTGTGGACCCTCCTGCTGCTCTCACCCCAGAGATGATTCCCCCTGGCTTCCAGTCCAAGCAGCCTATTGATGGCATCATAGTGAGTGTGTCTGCTCTTCTTTAGTTCTACAGTCACCACTGTCTGCCTCCAGAGTCTTACATGACCTGTTGGTTTGTTATGGTGTTATTTCATAATTTTGTTGAGTATTTAAATTGAAAACTAGACCATATAATGAACAACAAACAACGGCAACAGGCAGTCAAACTAGACAAGAAAATTGATGACCAACACCAATTTTCTTGCCCAGTTTGTTACTTGTTGCTCATTACACTATGTTATATTGACTGTGAGGTACTATAGTTCCTAGTTATTTGCTTTTCATTATTTGAGATTGGTCTGGTTTTTGGTTTCTTTTTTTTTTTTTTTTTTTTCTGTGGGCTTGTTTTTGGCAATGGATACAGTCCAATAAAATTTTTCATGAAATCCTGCAACACCATTGCCTTTGAACTTTTGTAGATAATTTCATAATTTACATAACAAAGAACTATCTTCTAGCAGAGACTTTAACCTTCACTTACTCAGTACAGTATTTTCTATATTACATTCCCTTTGTACACGTAAGATTCCGTATAGTGTATAAAGGCGTCGTTCCCTTGAAACACTTGATGTATAAACTAAATGACTTGCTTTACAGTGTAGCCTATAGTTTTCTAGTTCCCAAGTTACACTACTTTGGATGATAACAATTTTTTTTCGTGTGTGAATGTTATCTTTTCTATGTAAAAATATGTTTGGTTTTTAAAGTGTGCCAACATAACATAAATGTTAAATATTCTCATTTGTTTCATAATGTAACCTGCAATCTACATTGTTGTTTACAAGCTTAGCTGCTTTTATTTAGGTAAAAGAAACATGACCAGCAGCCATGCACCAAAAAATTACCTTTCATAGTTAAAAGATGTGTGTCTGATTACAGTTAATTAGGGCTGTGTAAATTCACAAATTTTGCAGATACCCTGATCCACCAATCTGCCGATATTACTATTAAGGATTGGCTGATCCTGTACCAATACAATTAACTTCGGAACAGAATAAATAATTCACAGTAGTTTTAGTTTTATTTCAATCATTTTTGGATAAATATGTGAATGCATAGGCATCTGTTATTAAATGATTCTCTTTGATTAGCAGAAATTCAGAAATTTCTTATTTGGTCAATAACACAAAGTGGAATTTCCTAAGTGTAAACCGAGAAGTTGTAAAAAAATGAGTGATGGGCAAGTTTGATTTTTACAGCTTGAGTCAAGTTCAGTTCAGTATAAAAATTTAGAGTTAAAATTGAGTTTTCACCATTAATGTAAATGTGTACCTATGTACACATGTATAAGGGGAAGGCCTGCCCCTTACAATTTCCTCTCCCTCTTATAGTCATGGGTTGTTTACCAAGAATAAGCATTTGGGACTCTTTTCTACCAGTAAGAACAATCCTTTGTGCGGTTAAGGGTGGCATTTTGAAACATTTGGCTGCCGTCCTGCAAACTCCTCGCGTATAAGAGGGGCTCTCTCTTAAGTGTCTCTTAAATATCTGTTAAACCAAGCTTGAATTCATGAACAAAGTTTGTAAGTCTCTCTTTCGCGAGGCGTATGGGGAGTCCGATGATTTTCTGAGCCGCGTGTGTAAGGCTAAAAATGCAAAGCACATTTCTAGATATCGGCAGTTAGCAACATTGTTTTAACTGAACTGGTAATAACATTGGTGCTAACAGAAAATGAAACATAATTGTGCTTCCAAAATTTGAAATGTTTCACAGTTTGTTGTTTATATTCTACAGAGGCATTATTTTTTCTACTGTGGCATGAAATTATAAAACTAAAAAACTGACATGGAAACCTACAACAAACTGCAATAATTAAAAATATGAATGGTAATAGAAAACATGGAAAAAATAATGTAGTTAAAATTTTGCTGAATAACAAGACATGCTTGGTAGTCTTGTGGTTATGATAGCAGGGTTATGGTAGCAAGTTTCTGATATTTGGGAAGTTCAAATCTCTATCCAGAAATTTTTTTTAAATTTTAATATTGTACTCCTTGCAACTCTAACACTACAGAACTTTTATTATTTTCATCCAAAACGCTTTATTAGCAGCACAAACAACGAAAACCAATTGGAGATTTTACAGATAGTTCCATGGAATTCGTGGAAAGTTCCTTTCCTAGAAAAGAACATTCTCTTAAACATAGGAATATGTATGATACTAATTCTATTCCTAATTTTACCAGGATTTTTTACATATATTTACTTGGTAGCCATTAAAAATAATACTTATGCTGCATAAAACTATGATAAGACGAGCGAGTAACAGATAAATATAATTTCACATAATCCATCAGTTTTTGTGGTAAGTTTCTTAATTTTCTGTATTATTTTCCACCTTTCCACATGTGTGCCAAGAACAGTAGGTCACCACTTAAAAATAATTGTATTCTCCAGTTCATTGTTCTCAATTATTGAAAGATGTAAGGCTTGCGCCATTTTTGCGAGTAAAAGGAGAAGAGGTTAACGGGATGCGAGTTGTTTAGGGTAGGTCAAGGTCTGTCGTAACTTGGAGAGTGCTCGCAACTGTAACCAGCATACAAACAACTCTAATCGTTTAAGAATCTCGTTTTCCTGCCAAAACGAGATGCGTACTGAATGTTGTGCGCATTTACATCGCTAAAGTGACTATGAATACTAGCCTAAATGATTCACAGCACTGCTTTTTTCCTCCCGCTAACGAATGAATTACAATGGTAGGTAGGAAAGGAATGCTAATGTCAGCCACTTGATGCTAATAGGAAAAAAAAAGTTAACATATACAGGAGTTAAAAAATGGGAGGGTAGCTTTCAGGCTGGTCCATCAGCACGCTGCCAGATGAGCAGACAAGCAGTCCACATTTAAAGTTTTTGTTAATAGTTTTTTTTAACACACACATTTTCAAAACTGTAATTACATGAGAAAAATATTGGCCCTCATATTTGTCCTGAAGGTGTGATGTGCATGTAATATAACTGCTTTTCATATTTTAATACGCTGTATGGTTATATTGTTACAGGATGCATGAGGGGGTTTATCAGAGTTCATGAGGGATGGAAGTCTTAATACAAATAAAAGAACTGAATTTGATTTTTTTCACGCAGCTATTATTTAAATCATTTAATGATATCTCCACTATTACTCTTTTTATTTATCAGTGAGCACAATATTTAATGTCTATTTCAACTGTAATTAATGTCCTTCTTAATGTCTATTTTTTATAGTCAGTTAACTGATACTACTCATTAACACGCATTCAATATATCTGTTGCCATCATTTGAAATGTCGTTTTTACTTCCGCATTCAGTCCAATAGTCCAACCTGCCAGTTGCACTCTTCACTGCTCTGATGCTCGCAGTTGCAGATTTTCCTTCTACTCATCACTCCTGGCGCTACTCGTTGCTCTTCTAGCTCGTCGTCTATCGCTTAATGTTGAACAATCGCCCAGAATCCAGACACTCGTAAACTACTCTCTGCTGAGGCCCTTCACACTTATATATCAGTCACCCTGACCATCTAGAAAGTTCAATGCACCCTGAGTCACGCTGAGAGAAATGAGGTCAGTAAACCAGAAAATTCTTCAGATAAATGCAGAAATTCTATCTGCCGAAGGTCAGGAGCAAGCAAGCCGCCAAAGGGTTATCGCGTGGGAATGCCTTCGTAACTCAAAACCCTGGTAGGATTATAGCTCACCTGTCAATCAAACATTCCTTAATGACTTGCTGCACGATATCATATCACTTCTCTGTCCTCCACACACTCTTCACTCGCTCGGGCAATGCAAAGCACAGACACGTAACAGTATGTATTTGTTGAGTTGAGAAATTTAGACTGCTATTAACGAGGTCTTGAGAGCCAATGAGGTTAAAATGAGGTGAGAATATTGCAGTGCTGGAATGCAATGGTGGGGGAATGTATGTATTTGTGTAGTGCTGAGACACTACCCATCAACTGTCTGTTTAGTCATGTTATGTCGCCTGGTGCTGCGGTGCCACACAAATGGCAAGATGATGTGGCGTGTCATGCTTCATCAGGTTTTATCATAAATGAACACCACAAACAACAACAGAGTGTCAACGCATGTAGTCAAATTGTTATCATTTCGATACAACTGTAGTTAACAGTTTAACATTGTAAAATTATTAATTTGCAAGACACAAAAAGTGATTGTTAGGTGTGAATGTTTTTTTGTTTATATCCTAAAAACACAGTGATTCGACTTGCACGTTTTAGTAGCTCCAGTAGCTCAATGCCTGCTGGAAAGAAACCTGACTCGAATGACGACTTTGTTAGTTTGACTCGACTCCATTTTTCGAGTCCCTGCCCATCACTAAAAAAATATAAATTAAACTGCTCAGTATACATTGAATAATATGGGACAGGATCTAAAAGTACCATACACTATTTTACACAGCTATCAACATTTTAAATTTTTGTCCTAAAACACAATCCTTCCTTAACGTCGCAAACTCCTCTCTTCATTACTATACATTAACATCATCAAAGTTACTGTTAATCAACAGTGCAGGTGAAGAACATTGATCCCCCAATTACTTTGCTAGAGAGGACGAGTGCGAGTGTAGCTGCGTTCCACATGGTAAGTGTGCAAGGAAGTTTTTTGTGTGCGAGTGTGGGAGCGTGTGTTGGCGGGCAGGGGGGAGTGTTTTGTGCTGGTTCTGTTAACAGCAGTTTTTATTGAAAGCCCTTACAATTAGTATCTTTTCACCACATGTCAATATAAACATAGCTATTTGTTCACTTTGCAAACACAATATTTACATTTCATAGTTTTGAAAATTATAGGCTACTGTATTAACCCAATAATATAGGTAGATGCAAATATAAAAGTGTTATTAATAGGGATGTCAAACTTTATTCCTCGATACCCGCGATTCTTGAAGAATCGTATAATCGAGAATCGGAAGACCAAGATTCGAAGAATTAAAAACCAATTACTACAACTATTTAAAATTACTTGATTATGGGGAGTTCCGTTTGAGGGAATTCCGGTTAAGGGATGCTCTACTGTATATATCATCTAGGCAAATGTTTTATGTGTAACATGTTTAACATTTATGTGAATTGTTGACCTAATTTTATTAGAAATACTCTCCGATGTTGTGTTTGTTATACTTTTGAATACATATTTAATTTTCATTATGACTAGAAAGACACCTTTGTGGTAAATAAAACAGCCTATACATATTTTAAACCAGATTCAAAATGTTTGCCCAACTCTGGTTAATCAATGCCTACCTTTCACACCATAATCAGCAACACATTTTTTTAATGATGTAAAATGACTACATGAACTACAACTATTTCACAGGATGTGCGACTGTACACAAGACATAAAACATTCGTGTTCCTTGTTGCGGAAGCAAGAAAGTGAATTGGGAAGCATTTTTCATTGTCTGTTAATAGTCCGTTAAGTCACATTTAATAAGTTTTCTAAGGACATGGTGTATCTCGTCTAGGAACAATAATGTAGCTTTGGACATAGTCTAATTTGTGGCAAGCGGGTATCATCATTGCTTCTTGTAAATAAATGTCTGATCCTGGACGTCTCTCTCTTTCCCGTAAGTACATTTAATTTACATAGGATTTGTCCAGTTTTGTTGCAGCATTCACTAGCTCATTTTAAATAAAAAATTTTAAGCCATTGAGTTTCTGGAAACTTTTTTGTCCTCTCCTTTACATACTTTTTGTTTCATCTCTCTTTTGCCTATCCCTTTCAAAATGTTCCCTACCTGTCCACGCCCTCCGCCACATAAATTAACCAATCACGAATTGCGTTCAGCTGGCTGTGACATAGTGACTGGCTTATATGTACTTCGCATAATTGGTCCAAAATAAACATAATTTGCAGATAGTTCAGTTATGAAATATAATAATTGAATAGGAATTTTCACGGATAGCCTGATGTGCGTGGCGCAAGACTCTGTACAGTCGTTGGAAATGTATAAATATAGGACAACGGTGGAATGTAAACATCGAGTTTGAAGTGTGAAATTCAAATTGCAATGGTGGGAGGGAAAATAGATACATATTGCTTATGTGTGAGAGCAGAAGCTGCCATAATGGAATTCTGACCGAAATTCTCGGTGCGGCAATCATGGTTGCTGTTCATACATTTTATTACAGAATTTAATATAGAATTATGTATTGTGTGTACCAGACCTTTTAAGAGTTTTTTTTTTAAATTTTTATTTTTTAGTGCGTAGGAGCTGTAACATTTTTATAATGAGTTTTAGTAAAGTATTTTGGTGGCCATATTTTCTTGTTGCTGTGGTGATAAAGCTATATTTTCTTGCCACGGGTGATCTGTTCATGCTGTAGAATGGTAAACCTTTTTCCCGTAGTCCAAAATTGACACTTTTCCGTGAGCAGTTCAATTAGGCACGTGTGTAGTGAAGTAAAAAATTCAGTTGCCTGCCTGCCACAATTTTCATCGGAATGCTTGTTTTCAGGATGACAGGAAATAAATAATGTGATTATTTATATTTACTGCAGTGATAGGCAGCTTTGCTCTTATTTTGTTTACAGTTGTATTGTTATATTAAATTTTTGTCATTAATGATATACTATGGCTGCATAATGTTTAAAAATCTCTTTCGAATACTGCTTCTTCAAACATAGATGATATTCGTAATTTGGGCATTTCTTTTTGGTTTCAATGGTTTGTATTTACGAGCCCATCTGTGTGTGTATGCTACTTGAAACAGGAAATTTACTAGAATTGCTAGTTTGTTTCACAGTGGCACCAGGCAATGGGGCACAATGAGCTGTAGCCAGAGTGAGGCTGGCTGGCTGTCGCTGGCCGACGGCGATAAATATGACATTCCTTTTGTCAGCGTTAGATGACATCAGAGAAGAAAAACCATTAAATACTTAGTTACAAAAAAAAAAAAATACTTTGTATTATATGTGAAATATACTTGTTACAGTTATTTGCATCTGTAATGAAAGTAAACTTGAAATGGTTGAACCATTTGGTATCGAGAATGTTTTCGCAATAGTTTATGTTTATAATATCAATTGTATTGTTTGTGTTTTTGTTAATTTTTATATGTAGTTTTTCGTTAGGTATAGTCTGCAATTGCACTTTCCTCGCCGGTGGTTACTTATTCTTTATAAAGAATACGGCAGCATGGTCTGAGATGGTTTGTTACAGACCAAGTGTTGCTTGATGGTGAAACCACATTGAATTTTGTTGTCTGTCTGCATCAGACATTTCATATCCCGTCGTGTCGCTCTATCGTGAAACCATTTTTACATACAACAGATGTTCACAAATAATCCACATGATTTATTCTACGTAATAATTTCTCTTATTTTTTTTATTTACAAGATGTCTTAAGAGAAAGTGGAAAATGTACGGGAAATTCAATTCACAGTCTTGCTGGACTTCCTGTAGACACACTGACCCTTTGCTGTCAGTTGTTTTGTTGCAGAGCACTGCAACTTCATACCATGAAGACATTGTTTTATTTTCCCCCTTTTTTTATGTACAAGTGGAACCTTAATTTTGTCGGAGCTCTTCTGCTTTGGGTATATCATTGGCACCCTAAAATCAAGACGTGAACCATAGAAAGGGATAGAATATTTGCAGACATTAATGTTTTTGTCGTGGCACAAATAAATTCTTTTCTGTTAAGTTTTGCCATCTTAACAGCTGTACTAAAAGCACACTCGAGCACAGACAACAGTCATTTACAACTATGGTGCAATTTAAACTTTTTGCTTGGTGGGAGGGGGTAGAATTTTTTTAGTGGCCTCAAGACATTTGGAAATTTGGTATAAACACTGTAATATGACATGACTAAATTAACATGCAAATTATTTGTAAGATTCAAGTTTCTTATAAGATGACCATGATAAATAAAGTATTAATACTGGGGATATATTTGACCAAAATATTAGAAACCAGCAATACAAATCCAATGGATATAAGTTAGTGATGGGCAAGTTTAATTTTTACAGCTTCGAGTAGAGTTAAGCTGTATGAAATTCAAGTTGAGCAAGTTAAGTTCAGTATAAAATTTTAGAGTTAAATTTGGGTTTGCACCGTAAATGTAAATATGTACCTACGTACACTGGTATAATGTCTGCCCCTTATAGTCTATTTGTAGTTTCTTCACGCTTTTAAATGAAACCTTTGGAAAATCACCCCATGTATGAGGTTCTTGATTATTTCCTAAATATTACAAACATTTTATACTTGTGTTAATGTTAAAAAATACCCTATTTTTGGTTAAACTAAACATTAAGTTATAATATTTTATTTATAATTAACATGAGTAAAAACAGGGAGAAAATAGTTGTGCTGCTAATGCCTAGTAAGAAATAGTTCTTATGCAAAATATTACACTGAGTGCGCTTAAATGCGGTATACTATGACCCTTTGATGTAGCCTAATTTTCTTGACTCTTTTAAGTATTGTTTGCATGACGCAGAGGAATATCCTGAAACTAGAACTTTAGCAGGGCTTCAGAAAAGCTGGAAGTAATCAAACGGACTATTACTTCCCCCCCATATTATAGTCTTGGTTTACCAAGAAAAATGTTGTGCGACTAGTTTCTACCAATAAGAATAATCATTTGCTACATTAAAATATTCACAGCGCTGCCTTTTCCCTCCCGCCAACAAGTGAATGACTACGATGGGTAGAAAAGGAATGGTAATGTCAGCCACTTGATGCTGACAGAAAGGGAAAAATAAGGTAACAGTTAAAGGAGTGGAGCGGGATGGTAGCGTTCAGGCTGCTCTGTTAGCATTCAGGCTGGGCTGTAGCATACTGCCAGGTGAGTGGACAAGCAGTACACATTAAAAGTTTTTATTTATAATTCTTTTTCTTTATACAGTAGAACCCGCTTAGTAGGTTTTCCCGTCTATAATACAGGATTTTTCTTGTCCCGAATGTTTCTCGATAAGAACAATAACAAACATTCCCAGAAATAAGGTTTTCATTTTCCTGCGAATAACGCAAACTGTTTCTGATTCAGTAATTTGTTTCTTGTCATCAAACCATTTCACATAACTTCAATTCACAACTGAAAGTATTTTGTTACATATTCATACGTTTTGTTTACGACAGTACAGTATTTTCTTTATTCGTAAACGCCATAGAGTAACCACCATAAAGTGGTTACACTTCTGGCTAGGCACTGAAGGGCACTGTGCACAACTTCGTACATCTGGAATAACTACAGATGTCGTGAGCTGTCACATTTACACACAAGAATATAGTGCTCTTTACTTGTAATGCATTAATCTATGGAATCATACCCATTGTTTATTTTTGCATGGGAATGTAAATGGTTTAAAGAGTTTAATATTAGGGGTGTGCGAAGTACCAGCAAGGGGGGAGAGTGAATGTGTTTACAGCCCCATGCTTTCCTTTGTCTTTTTCTCTCTTTTGTTAGGTGAGCAAGAGACATACCAGTGGAAGGCTATTTAAGGAGGGTGACCGACCATAACATAACACAAATACAGTGTAGATTTTCTGTCTCGAAAAATTCAAGTTTCTTTGCCTTTCTAATTTTGACATGTGCAGTGATGTCATAACAGTCAACGCATTTATCACGTGGTGTGGGAGTTTGGCTGACATATGTACCACAGCTGATACGTCTTTTTTGAAGAACTGCACACTTTCCTTGTAAGCAGTGAAAGTGGCTCAACTCTCTTGCTCTGAGGCCCTAATACCACCACCATCCAGCAAGTTTACTATCTAGCCTGACATTGACAAGGGTCCTTGGAGGAGGAAAGGGAAGACACCAAATGTTGATAGCCACCCCCTGATATCACTGTGCGGTGGTGGTGCCAAATGGGACTGAATATATGGAGTATGGTAGTTTTTATAAAGTTTGTAGGTATCTAAATGTATAATGATTACTTTCTTGCAGGTTTTGATATTTCAGTTTTTCAGCAGTGACATGCCTAGTTAATATTTACGTAGTGAAAATTAATTCGTCCTTGAAACAGTTTTAGTGAAAAAATTAAAATGAGTGCTTCTAAGAAAAGACAGAAATTTTCATTAGCTAAAAAGTTAAACTTACTCAAGCACATGGACAGTAATCCCAGTAGAACACGCACAGCAATTGCTCGGAATTTGGAAATCCCAGTGACTACTCTGAACCGAATCATCGTTGCAACCAGGAGACAAACTTCCATGAAAGATTTTATAGTACGTATTTTGCTTGTAGACAATTTTGTGTGCTTTGGTACCAGGAGACAAACTGCCACTAACAATTGTGTTTTGCATGTACAGTAATTGTTTGCTCATTTACTAATTTTATGATGTTGCAACCAGGAGATAAAATTTCATAAAAGATTGTGTATTTTAAAAAAATATTAGTTTTGTTCATTTTATAAAGTTGTGTGTTTATTACGGTGCATAATTTTACATCTTTTGATGTCCCGATTCTAGAATTTTTTGTTTCCCTCTTATAGTCTTTTCCTGCTTATAGTGTCACTTTCTTGTGGACCCCTGAAGAACCTTATAAGAGGGTTCCACTGTAATAACTATAGTAGAACTTTAGCAGGGCTCCAGAAAAGTGTGAAGTAAACGTGAATGGAGTATAGTGTGTAATTATTACCTGGACCTAAATAATATTTGTTTTTTTAATCTACATATCTACTTTCATAATAACACATTTTGGGTTAGAATTGTCCATTCAAAAATAACAAACTATAAGTTAGCCTAATTCTGCTAGTCAACAAGCAAGAGTTTTATCATGAAAGAAGCTCAGCATTGTGGCGTTGGAACATTTCAAAGAACAATTTGGTTGCTGTTTTGTGAATGTAAAAATTATTACAGAATTTCGCAAATAAACATAATTTTTTCATATTTTGCATTGTTTTGTGGTTTGGGAAATTTCTAGACCCTAATGATTATTTCATTTTTCTGCGACATGCATATTTATATCAGAGTTGTTCTGATACCGATACCCCTATACCAATGCCAATACCAATGCCCTTCCCTCTTGCTCGTTTCTAAGCTCGCAGTTTTCAACATATTTTTATGTACGTCACAATGTGTCTGGTGCTTGTTTAAATTTGATGTGGTAAAACAGCTTTTATCTTACCACCCCGAGACACTATTTTACCACACTGGTTGCATTTTGCTTTACCTCCGTCTGTCAAGTCTTTAGAAAAGTATTTCCACACACTAGACATTTTAACGCAGTATGCAACTATTCATGGGTTCCAAAAAATGCATTTCACATGTAAAAAAACATGATAAACAAAAAACAATCAGAATTATGCTCAGATAGTCAGATGCTCAGTATTTTTTGGAGAGTCGTACCCGCTAGCATCAAGTATGTAATGATCACAGATGCAGACTTAATAAGTTGTACCCATAGTCCATGCATACAGTAATTGCATATGCCGGCTTTCAACTTTTATGAATTCAGTGTCTTTTCACTTGCTCGTATATAGTAAAGTATTGTTCCTCTGATTTATTTACGTTTTTATGCACATCTTGTTGCAGCTTGTCCTCTGGAAGATAAATACTTTACAACAGTTACAGGCTGCAATACTTATTTCCAGCAGTGAAAGTTATTTTAAAATATTTTTTAACAGTTCATAATATGTTCGTTTAAGTATAAAGCATACATTTAAGTTTGGCGTAGTTAAGTTTTTCATGCCAGAGAGTAATAATAATTAATAACAGGCATAAAAAAAAATTCCAAACATATACGCGTAAGATTAGAGAACATATTGGTGGTTACAGAATAGTTCTCATTGCAGCCGCAAGAGGTCAACGTAAATATTCGACATGGTATTGATAGTAGTTTGCAATATTGCCACCCAGAGCACAGCGAAATGAGAATTTTCCACTTGCGTCCATGATATATTCATCTATGAACTCCAGCCATTTATTTGTCAACAGATGTAAGCAAGTCATGAGTAGCGTGATAGAAAATCTGTGATGTTTGCCTTTATCCAGGTCTTTTTGTTGGTTTAAAATTCCGTAAAAAAATGGCAGGGCTGATTAATATTGTAAAACGTACCACACCATATAATTTTTGTGGCCAAAGAAAGCAATAACCTGATTTCATTGTCTATTACAGATACTAATGTATCGGCCCGATACCATACGTGATACAGGTACATTTAAAAAAGGTTAAGTATCGGCCGATACTGATACTTGGTATTCGGTATCGGAACAACTCTCATTTATGTGTGATATTAGAACTGCAGTTAGTACTGCCTATAACTTTTTTGTTTTGTTGACTTGGCTGAAATATTGTGTTGCTAACTCACCAATGTTTGTTAACAAATATAACTGAACCCAGAATTACTAGATCCATTACTTTATTTTGTTAGTTAATAACCAAAAAAATTAATGCTTGTAGTAATTTTTTCTCCTCACCATTTTTACCCCAACTTCAAAATCTTCACCACACAATGATTGCACCAAATGTTTTCATTTAATATTTTGGTATAGAATATGCTGTGGTGATGTAATGAAATACTGTGATGATGTAATGAAATACTGTCTGTACATTAGGAGGTTGGAGACATTTTTCACTAATGCTAGGGGGTATCATTGCTAACATGGTTTCGGTGATGTTATAATGTTATCAAATCAGCTTGGGATGTGACTGAACAAAACCACAACCACTAAACTGGTGTGTAAAATCTAGCATCTGTTTTGGTTGAAATTGGCATCTATTTTTCAAAATAAGAATCTATTTTTCAAAATTAGCATTTATTTTTGAGACACTGGAATTTTGTCAAATGTAAGAAATATTTCATAATCAATGTACGTAATTCTTTTTCTTGAGCACATGCTTTGATAGTGGCACATTTCTCAAAAGAAACCTTTTCTTCTCACAATACATTGCAGTTACCATACTTACAAATTCAGTCAACTCTAGATTCAAATCTCTTGGAATAGCAACTCTCTCAGGAAGACCTTTTTCTGGGAACCGTGAAGGGTCATAGAATCAAGAGTTGACTGTAAGTGTATTTCTGTCATTACCATACAACCCATTAACCATATATTGTTTGGTACACTGTTGTGCTGATATTCTGATCCTTCCCTAATTATTAACAGATTTGTAAATACAAAATACAAAGCAAGTAAACAATATTAGAAGGTGCGTAGTACAGTGTTGAAAAATGCAAGAATGTTGAGGGAATGAATTGCCTATTTCTGAATACCTGCTGCATGAAAGAAAACTATTTCTATTTAAAATTGTAGTTATGAAGTACTTTAATTAATTTATTTTGTAACAGGAAAGTATAAGCAAATGAGTAACAAAATTGAGGGTATTAAATTATAGCAGATTATCTAAGTTTAGGTGCGTCTTTTTTAAACGTACTTATACCAGAATAAGTTAATGTGTGTCATAGTTGCAGATGGTAAAATAATTGGCACACGCAGAAATAAACATACTCGTGATCAGTGTAGGCTAACAGAAACAAATCCGACTACCTTAATGTTTTTTTTTTCACCCTCATATTAGACGTGTAAAATCTCAATCTCCAATTTTATTTCTACCAAAATGGATTGGCATTTCCTTTCAGCCATTTGCGAATTCAATTTACACAACTTTGCTCACATTAAGACTGCAGTGTATGAAGTAGCTGCAAAATTTTGAAAGAAATGGATACTTATTTTGAAAAAAAGATCCTAATTTCTGTTAAAATTGATGCTAATTTCTCCAGCTCCTATGAATCAGTTGTTTCCCAGGCTGCATCTTTTTACTCGACAGTCGACATTCTTAAGACAACGGCAGTTCTGTGTCGCATTATGATCAACTAGTTGGGTTATGACAACTGTTCCATTGCTTCAAACCTGGCAACCACTGTGCAATAAAAAACACTTGATATATTGATCTTTGGGAACAACCTTTCATATTACGTGATTGCCTGAAGCGAGTGCTTGTGTGTCGGCCATATTTGCACTCACACTGCCGCACCAAATCCTGTGCAGCAAAAGTTTCCCTCAGTGCCTGCTTTTCCAATGCAGTAGACAATTAGAACATGAGAGACAACTGCACACAGCACAAGTGCAGACAAACTGAAATACACAGCACTCTGCCAGTGCACACACAGTGCAATCCAGTGCCGTATTTGGAAGATGCCATTATTGGTGGAGTTTTCAGCATCTTCTTAGTTCATACATATCTATTATATTTCCTCCATGTAAATATTATACTTAATAGTAAATAGTTAGTAAAATACTGCATAAAAAATAAATTTTGTTAACATTGTATTTAATTATATTTATAATTTCTTTATTTCCAACTAGTAGTTTGTTATATGGAGGTTTCAGCAATGTGAGCAAGAAGAAATGTTTGTTGAATAGAGGTTAAGTAATCTATAAAATAATAGTTTTGGCAGTACCATATTTTTTTGTTCACAATGGTAAAACTTTCTATCATACAGATATTTGTAAGTTGCAGTTTTTACTGTATCTTGCCATTTTTTTTGCATATTTTTCTGAAATTTATACAAAGAACCACCAAAGTATTTCGAAAGAAATTAGCAAAAAAATGTTTTTATAGTTGAAATTAGCAAAAACAGAAATATTGCATGTATTGAAATTTGAGAATTTCTGGCATCTACTGCTTAAGTTTCCCAGTTCCTTAGAATCACCCATTTTCTTATCTTAGTGCTTAGTATTTGTTTAGCAACTTCTGGGAGTCAACGGAGACAGGGTTCTGAGTTGCCCCACCATAATGCAATGTCGTCTTTGGCCTCAAAATAATGTGCCTGATGTACACAGCATGCTATGTAGGCTCTCCTTATATAGACTGTCGTTTTTTTTTTCACTGGGTTCTGAATCTGGGATATATTCTGAAGCTTGAGTTAGGCAGCCTCTCTTTCCTGAATGGCTGTAATTGGCTGCTGCTGGCAGCTGATAATCCCTGGACTCAGGTGGTGTTTAAAACTGTACCACTGTGGGACCCCATTTGTGTACTGGGATTGACTTCATGCTCTTTGATTTTACCTGTCCTTTTGCGTAAAATATTAACCTTGCCACTAAACTGCACAAAATTGAAAATGCGACTGAAGCTTAAGAAAATGTAGATAGTTTGTATCAAAACAAAATTTAATGCAAAATTTGTAAATAAACGTGTATAATAAAAAATTACCAATATCTTATCTATCTACAGACATTTGCACTGGTGTCATGTTTGCATGTGTTCAGTAGACCTTCTATTGAATCATTGTCTGAAACTGATCTGGGAGTAGCACATGATATTATTTTTATAATTGAGTTCATAGTTAAATTTTGTTTACATAATAGTGGGGGCACATGCTATTCCTATAACATAGTTAAACATTTTTGGTATGAAAGTTTTATTTTTGTGATACCTGTACTTTTAGGGTTATGAATGTGTTATTGTATTCACATTATACATTTTTGTGGGTATTTCATCTCTAGTACAAATATGGCACCCACGTGTATGTGAAGTCTATAGGTAAGGAAAAAATGCCATGATTTCAGATCACATCAAATATTTACTTGAATTTTATTACAATGATACAGACAGTTTGGTTCATTTTATTTTCACAGTTCACAATATGGTGTTCATAAACATTGGTAAACAGAATGTGAAAAAGGTGCTTCATTTGTACCTGCTACGGCCGGTTACCACTTTGTACAGTAAGTAGGCAAATGTGCCCAAGATGACGACCAAGCCGATAAGTGTGACGCGATGGTTCGTCATCTCTAGTTTCTGCTCCACTATTAGTTTCACTGTTCCTGCGAGTTCCTTTGACTGCCAACAACTGTCAAGCAAACAAGAAAATTAGTTTGAGCATACTGATATCAACTGTTACTATAAATACAAAAGTTAATATTTACAATTACGTTTCAGTATGACTACTGAAAATTACCTGTATTGCAGTTATTACAAAGTTTTATTTAAAATAAGAAATATAAATATTGAAATTGACTAAGATAAAGTGAAAAATTAAGGGCCTCTATTACCTGTTGTAGTTTCAGACTGGCATGACTTTGTGCCCAGCAGACTACCACAATTCAAAATTTCATAAAGAATGTTTTAACATCTGGCATTTCATACTTTGGCATAATTTTTTTCTGCTGATGTCCAGTGTACAGATTGGAATAATACATTTTGAGGAAATGTTTGGGGTGTGTACTTTTATACTGCTGCTGTTTACATTTGGCAAATATCCTATTGTAGGCAAAAAGAAAGGGGACTAGGGTGGGAAAGGGGTTGAGAAGGGGAGGGCTGTTAGACATCCCTTTATTCTTGGAAACATTGCAGTTTTAAATTTTGTGGAACCAGACCTATTGACTGCTGACAATAGCAAGATGAGATATCACCACAGCAATATATCGTTATAACTAAATTTACAGTGCAGCATCTAAAATTCACTTTACAAGTATCCAATGTTTTCTGAATGCCATTATTCATTTGGAAGCTGATCAGTTGGCATTAAAACATAGTAGAATATATGACAGGAACACTTTGCATATATGTATGGCCATTACTCACTGAAAGATTATTAAAACTAAAGTAAAAAATATTTACTTGAAGCATATTTTTTATCTCCCCTCTCTCGAAAAGTACAAAATGACTAAAACTAAAAATTTTACATTAAAATTGTTTCAACTATTTTAATGATACAGCTTCAAATCAAAACTGCACAGTGTAGTTGCAGGCACATTGAATGATACAGCTTTTAAATCTGAACTTGTAACGTTCGGCCGTTAGTTACACTGCCGATGTTACGTTGCCACTGCTAGCTCAAGGTAGGACACGAGACTCAGTAAAATTGACGCCGATCAATTAAGAAATAAGTTCCAGAGTATTTTGTTCTATACTTTATTTATCATTTGAGTGACACAGTTCACATACGAAGTTCCAGTATGCAGAGTACGAACGTTCACATATAACCATACAAGTGCAGAAACAGCGCCACAGTCGTTTACAAATTAATGCTTGTTATAAAAACTGGCCCGAAGAAATAATAACTGCTGCTACCTCCCACACCGGCGGATAAATAAAATTAAGTCTAATTGCTGATGTGGGGGTTCTCGTCACGCCCGAAGTGGCCTAGGCGAGCATTGTACCACTGCCCTGAAGGGCGACTGACTTGAAGTGAAGCTTGACCTGAAGTAACTTCTCTCGCAGCCGACTGACTCTGAAGTGGGGTCAAGGGCAATAGGCACACGCGTCTTTTGTGCTGCCTATCACCCCCTTTCTCCTAAGATAAGGGCACGGCATCCGGCATCTGCCAGCAGCGTCATCCAAAACTGCGCTGTGTCCCGCTCTCAACACGTCATCATAACTGACACGCACGTTATCCAAACTAAGACTGTGCCGTCAACATAAACGAACTTCTCGTACAACAAAACTTTTTGACGCATTCTGAAAAAAGCTAAAGTAATGCTGACGCTTAACAAAAAACTGAAAACTACGATGTTCGAAACGTAACTGCAAACGTCCGCCTGATAACCTACAATAGCACACGTCTGCCGGATAAACAAACTATCACGGGAAACGAGCCACCACTGCTTTAATTTTGAAACCTGATAAAATATTACGAAGCTTGTCAAAGCTTAAAAAAAATGAACGAAATTGAAACACGTGTCCCGAAAATTAAGAATACTGAGTCATTACAAACTGCACAATGTATTTGCAGGCACTTTATACAGGCAGTCCTCTACTTTCGCGCATTCGACTTTCGTACAATTCACGTTTTCGTACATTGGTTTCTTACACCATAAATTCAACTTTCGCGTGTTTGCTTCGTTCTTTCGTACATAACCTTTCATACATAACCAAAAAAAATTTTGCGTGCATGCCTCCACAAGAAACGTAAACATCAAATATATATGGATTGTTTATATTCTGTAGGTTTTGTCTTCGCAAATAATATTGCAGCAAAGTTGACTTATACTACGTAGAGACCTCTGGTGTGGATATACGGAACTATGTTTCCGATATAACTGAACAAATATGCAGTTGTATGTCTTTATGTGTTACTACGCTATGGTGATTCTACGTAGTAATGCTGTTCCTGTTTAGAACTTCCGTTGTTTTTATTATGGTTTTTAGTTTCCTTTGAGGTTAATTTTGTATCCATTGGTTTTTTTGTTAATCTGTTGGCGCACGTACATAATTATTACACTACACAATGAATAACAAACGTGAAAACGAAAGTAATGAAGACTCAGTGTGTAAGAAACAAATAAAACGTGTTGTAAATAGTGTACAAACGAAATTAGACATTATCGCGCAATCGGAAATTGGCAAATCACTTGAAGCTATTGGACGGTCTTTCAACCTGAGCCAATCCACTGTGCGTTCTATTGTAAAAAGTAAAGGAAATATAAGGGACTATGTTATAAATTCGGGAAATCTTTCTTCTAAAATAACTTCAAAACGGCGGGGTGCAGCGATGGAAGAGATGGAACGGTCTTTAAAAGTGTGGTTGGACGTTCAACACCAGAAAAATATCCCTATCAGCCTTGCCATAATTCAATGCAAAGCTCTCAGTTTGTTTGAAGATTGGAAAAAACTGCTTGGTGAGTCAGCTGCTAATGCTCCAGAGTTTAAAGCGAGCAAAGGCTGGTTCGACAAGTTTAAGTCAAGGGCAGGACTGCACAACATAACATTTACAGGGGAATCTGCCAGTGCGGATACTGAAGCTGCCGAAAAATTTATAAAAATTTTTGAGAACATTGTTGACGAGGGAAATTACTTATCTCACCAAATTTTTTATGTTGATGAGATGGGCTTATTCTGGAAAAAAAATGTCTTCAAGAACTTACCTGGCAAAAGAAGAGGCTGTTGCACCTGGACACAAGGCATCTAAAGACAGACTGACACTTCTAATTGGTGGTAATGCTGCAGGAGATTGTAAACTAAAACCTCTTTATAACTTTATAAAATGAACAAAACAAATATTTTTTTAAAATACTTAAGCTTTTATGAAATTTGATCTCCTGGTTGCACNAACTTTATAAAATGAACAAAACAAATATTTTTTTAAAATACTTAAGCTTTTATGAAATTTGATCTCCTGGTTGCACATGTCAAAATTATAAAGACAGAGAATCCACACTGTATTTGTGTTGTGGGTGGTCACCCTCCTATTAAACAGCCTTCCACTGTTGTGTGCCAGGCATGTCATCTTGTTCGTCTAACAAAAGAGAGAGGGAGAAAGAGAAAGAAAGAGAGAAGAGAAAGCCTGCTGATTTAAAAACATTCACTCCCTCCCCCTTGCTGATGATGGACCCTCCTCAATGTCAAGCTGGTAGATTATCTCAGCAGGGTGGAGCTCCCGATAAAAACTACAAACTTTGTTTGAAAAACAGTGTAAGTTGTGTATCTTTTCCATTGAGATTTTCCTTTCCCAGCATGCTTCTTTCCATGGAAAAAATTTCAAAAGGCCAACACAAGGTGTGAATATGTAATGAAATACTCTCAGTTGTGAATTGAAGTTATGTGAAATGGCTGGAGACAAGAAATAAATTACTGAATCAGAAACAGTTTGCATTATTCGCGGGAAAATGAAAACATTAT
>NQII01002947.1:277979-295012 GCA_002778355.1 Clitarchus hookeri
CCCCCTCTCCTGAGATAAGCGCCTGGCATCTGCCAGCAGCGTCATCACAAACTGCGCTGTGTCCCGCGCTCAACACGTTATCGACTGCTGCGCCGTCAACAGAAACTGACCTCTCGTACAACAAAAACTTGTTGACGTTGCCTGAAAATGCGCCGGAGGAACTAAAACTGTTGACGCATCCAGATAAACTAACCTCTCGTTTTGTATAAAATTTGTTGACGCATTAAAACTGCACGGAAAGAACTAAAACATGTCTATGTCACTGTTAACAGAAACAAACTAATCTAATTAATGCTGACGCACCCCAAAGACAACGATGTTCGAAACGAAACACAACCGGACTCCTTATAAAAATGTAAACAGCCCATTAACCTACAAGCGCACACGTCTGCCTGATAAACACGGGAAACGAGCCACCACGGCTTTAAACTTGAACACGANGACAGACAGACGCCCCTTTTTGTGCTGCCTATCACCCCCCTCTCCTGAGATAAGCGCCTGGCATCTGCTAGCAGCTCATCACAAACTGCGCTGTGTCCCGCGCTCAACACGTTATAGACTGCTGCGCCTTCAACAGAAACTGACCTCTCGTACAACAAAAACTTGTTGACGTTGCCTGAAAATGCGCTGGAGGAACTAAAACTGTTGACACATCCAGATAAACTAACCTCTCGTTTTGTATAAAATTTGTTGACGCATTAAAACTGCACCGAAAGAACTAAAACATGTCTATGTCACTGTTAACAGAAACAAACTAATCTAATTAATGCTGACGCACCCCAAAGACAACGATGTTCGAAACGAAACACAACTGGACTCCTGATAAAAATGTAAACAGGCCATTAACCTACAAGCGCACACGTCTGCCTGATAAACACGGGAAACGAGCCACCACGGCTTTAAACTTGAACACGATAAAATTTACGAAGCTTTCCAAAGCTTCAATACACACGAAAGAATTTTACACCAAGTCCCGAAAAATTACGAATATTGCGTCATTACAACCTTATTTCATCCTCTTTGACATTCAAGGTCTCGTTAAAAGTTGCCCAAACCTGTCCACTCGACTTCACAAATGTACCAAACCCAACTGTGTTCTTGAAATAATGCACTTAAAACATTAAATACTGAAGGAAAAACAAGTATCTCCAAGCAGACACTAGTAGCAAACTGATCAAATTCCAGAGAGGTAGTGGAGGGGGTGACATGCTTGGACTTGCTGTCTTGAGGGAGAGAATAATGTACATGACTTTTAAATTATTCAAAGCAAGTGTGTCCATTTTTTTTTCTTTTCGATTTTTGTGTTTGCAATTTTCCTTACATCTTGGACAGCCAGAATGCTATTAATTTGTTTCTATTTAATTAAAAAAAAGATAAATATTGAGTACAAACATTTTGAAATTGTATTGTATAGTCCAGGAAATAAAGGTTTTATGCTGGGGAAAAATTAGTGACAAGCCGAACTAGAGTTATATTTTCCCAAAAGTCCCTTCCTTTCCTCGTGGTGCTTTTCCCCCCCTATCACTCCTTTAACATCCTATTTACAAGCTTTTGGATTACCCCTGGTATATCTGTTACAGTTCACCATAGCCGAAATAACTTCTTTTTTTCTTTATATGTTATTATCTAAAAAAAAATCTCGGGGACTTCTTTTGCCAAGATTAATACTTAAATAGTAATTCACTGAACACTGTAAAATTTTACCTCTTCAAGGGAAGATTATTACAGTTTTTATAATTTAACATTTTTATTTAAGGTAATTAGATGAAACATATTAAAATAAAAGTTGTAGAATGCTTCCTTACTTTTCGAATGGTATACATTTTTATATACTTAAGAGTGCAAGAACACATAATAGAACACATTATAAGAACCAAGAGAGTGTATACCACAACCCCGGACTGGTGCGAGGCTGCCACACCCTCTACTTGCTCTTGCTGTGTACCTCAGACCATTACTCGTAATAATTTTAAATATCTACTTTTTTACATTTTAAAGTATAAAAACCAAAATGTTTTAAATTTTTTTTGTATTTTTTTGCTAGTTTTGCTTTGGGGGAACTTTGCCCCTAACCCTTATAGCTAGGGTCGTTCCATTATCCACCACCCGCAGTGTTTCGGACTGACAACAACCGGCAGCTGTGAACTAATGCACACTGTTAACTAATTCACGATGTGTGATTAACAGTACAATGCCTCCCACCAATCACTGTTGGCTGAACCGCTTGCAATGGGCATGGGATCATCACATGTGGACAGCTGAAGAATGGTTCTATTTTGTGTTCACAGATGAGACGAGGATTTGTTTTAGGTCAGATTCCAGAAGGTTACGAGTGTGGAGAAGACAAGGTGCACAGGCACGGCAGCGTGCTGTGAAAGAAGTCCATGCATACCGAGGTGGAGGAATCCTGGTTTGGGCAGGAATCATGCTCTGACGTCAAACGTCTTTAGTTCGTATTGAGGGCACAATGACAGCATGGCAGTACATCACAGATGTCCTTTGGCCTTTTGTACACCCTTACTAACAAGCATTTGGTGAAATGTTTCTGCTGGCGGATGATAATGCTCGTGTACACCGTGCATGAGTAGTTGATCCATAAGCATGGGCGAAGGTAGTTTTTTTTAATGCGGAGTGAAGTGAAGTCGAAGCGATGCTTGCATCATGCGAAGGAATTTCAAAGAAAAATTGAAGTCGAAGGATTAAAAAATATGTATATTAATTTATAGTAGGCTACTGTTTTCAAATATATTCAACTCATTTATACTGTTACTGCCAAAAAAATGTATGCCTACTAGACACTGAGCAATGGAATAAAACATATCCTTATCTTGTACTGCTTAAAAACTGAAATATCAAAATCTGCAAGAAAGTAATCATTATACATTTAGATACCTACAAACTTTATAAAAACTACCATACTCCATATATCCAGTACCATTTGGCACCACCACCACACAGTGATATCAGGGGGTGGCTATCAACATTTGGCCTCTTCCCTTTCCTCCTCCAAGGACCCTTGTCAATGTCAGGCTAGATAGTAAACTTGCTGGATGGTGGTGGCATTAGTGCCTCAGAGCAAGAGAGTTCAGCCACTTTCACTGTTTACAAGGAAAGTGTGCAGTTCTTCCAAAAAGATGTATCAGCTGTGGAACGTTGGTCAGCCCAACTACCGCACGTGATGTATGCGTTAACTGTTACGACGTCACTGCACATTTCAAAATTAGAAAGGCAAAGAAACATTAATTTTTTGAGACAGAAAATCCACACTGTATTTGTGTTATGTTATGGTCCATCACCTTCCTATTAAACAGCCTTCCACTGGTGTGGGTCAGGCATAAGGTTTTGTTAGCCTAACAATAGAGAGAGAGAGAGAGAAAGAGATAAAGGGAGGCTGTAAAAACATTCACCTGGACTTTGCTCAATGTCAAGCTGGTAGATTATCTCAGCAGGGTGGAGCTTGGGATAAAAACTATAGACTTTGTTTGAAGAAGAGTGTAAGTTGATCATCTTTTCCATTGAGGTTTTCCTTTCTCAGAGTGCTTCCTTCCATGGGAAAACTTTCAAAAGCCTGGCACAGCTCTATAATCACTTCAACAGGAATGCAAATTATTCACAATTTTCGGATACTGTATTTAAATTTTGGATGCAAATAATTCGTAAATTACTATTTGCAACTATTAGAATTTTTGAATATCCGCACACCCTTATTAATGATGCTAGCTGCTGATTTTGGTACTAGTTTCGGTGGAAAAAATACTTGGTAAAAATCTTCAACTTTTCACTTAAAGATTTTTTTATTTGAAGATGAAGTCGAAGTTACAAAAGTCTTGGATTCAACTTCGAAAATGCTAAGCTTCACACACCCCTATTGATCAATGCTGTCATTGATCCATGTGGAGAGTGACAATAAAAGAGAAGAGAATATATTGTAGAGTCGCAAACAGACAGCTAGTGTATTTTGTTTATTGTTGTCATACAAAATGAAACTTTTTGCAATATTTGTGTTGGTTTGTAACACATGCATTTGCAACATGCTCCCATAAAGGGGAAATGTTATAGTATTTTTAGTACAATAAATCTCTAGTGAAAATTTTTTTTGAGCAGTTAAGCTGAACAATGCAAACCTGACTTTATACTTCCACAATACCTTAATTCTCACTAGCAGATTTGCAAGAACATAATACTAAAAACAACATAATTTGCTGCAAAAGTCTTTGAAGTGGTACTTGGTTGAAGTACTTTCTCTTTTCCAGCTTCTCTTATGAACTCCAGCTTCCATCCCATTCAATAGCTGACAAATTATTTGCCATACATCCTTGAACTTGCAAATAAACCTTAGTATGTGTTGCTGACATGCTTCTGTAGGAGGTAATTTAGCCAAATTGAAATTTGATCTCAAATTTTAGTTTTTTGTCATCATAGTGAATTTGAAGTAATGGGTTTCATTCAAGGTGGAATACCTGTACATTCCATATAGTTTTATTACAAATTTTTCCCCACTAATTAACAAATGTTCTTTTTATTTAGTCTTTTGTAAACATCAAAGCTTGCTTCTTAGCTCTAGAGAAGATTTTAACATTTGTACTGCTTTTATCTTTCTAATACCATAAAACACAGTGTTTTATCGCAACTACTCATTCCACATGCAAATAACAGAGTTCTTGTGATGTCATGTCATTGCTCAACTAACATTTCAATATTGTAAAATACTTAAGTTGGATTATTGCCACCTCTTGATTTACAAAATTACGTTATTTCTTTCTCCAATAAGACCAACAAATCCATATCGGAACCTACAACCACCACTTTGGAACACAGATTGAGTTTTCCTACAGCAACTTTCACAATATCAACATTAGCACCTTCTTCTACAGTAAAGGCAGATAAATACCCTTTATCCAATTCCGATAATACTGCCTACAAACAATATTCCTGGTTTTCCTATTTCTTAGCATGTTTTGTTTGGGTGTCCATACATTGGTATTCTCCTCAAACATTATATTGCATTAAGTTTTCTTTGCAGATCTTCTACTTTATTCTTCGTGTTTAGTGGTTGAAACCTCCGGATATCCATTATAAGTGATTGTGGTATTTTTTCCATAGTTACAAATTTTGTAATAATTGTTAACTATTTCTCCATATGTGGAATCATTCGGTCAGCTCACATAATGAATAAAAAATCCTACATCCTGTACAAATGTAGCATCTTACATGAATATCTTCCTGTAAACTACTTCCAAATATCTTTACTAATGAAGATTTTGTTCCTTTTGAAGTGATACATCATCGAAAAGAGATGGCTGCCTAGGTGCCAGCTCATGATACTCTTTTAATTTGTTTGAACTGTCAGAAAAACACAACATTGTTGAAAGNATGGCTGCCTAGGTGCCAGCTCATGATACTCTTTTAATTTGTTTGAACTGTCAGAAAAACACAACATTGTTGAAAAGCTGTAAAGTATTGTTTGTCACTGCCTTTGATCTAACTTTCACCTTTTATGGGTTGGCCTGAGTTTTCACCATGTCCTTCCTATGCAACTGTAATTTGCCACAAAATGTTTCCTTCCACTTTTCCCATCGCTGCGATCCCAATTTCATAAGCCTGATCAGAGCTGCATGCTAGAGAGACAATCTCTTCTGATAACTTAATGAACTGATCGTGTTCTCGAAGCCATGTAGTGATTTTTTCTAAATCTCCGAGGACTTTGTTTCTTTTTGTTTCCCTAATTTCTACATGTAATTCAGTAAATGTTACCTCATTTTCCAAAAATTCTTCATTGGTTGCTTGTATCTTTAAATAATGAGTTCCATACACCCATTTAGACTGTGTGCTTTCAGTTATCCTCTACCATGTGTCAAAAATCCAACAGATTTCATTGGGCGCATGAGGTATTGCTCAAGTCACATTTGTCCAGGCCCCTGACCATAATTTGCCGTTACATTTCACTTTGAACATCCCTTTCTTTGTTAACAACTCTCTCTTTGTCAGTCTAGAGTTGATGTTCATCATTTGTTGGACATATAAATGTGCAGACTTCGAATAAGGTAATTGCCCAGCGGAATGGATGAACGGGGGCAGTTTTACTGCTGTAGCTGTTATGTAGCGCATTCGTGTCACAAACTTGAGCATGCATGGGTACTGTTGTTACGACACAAGGATGGCACATAAATGGAATGTGGGATCTAGATTCCTGTGTAGACTAGAGTTTACTACAGAAACTTGTAGTTGGACAGTCCAAGAAACCACACAAACATCAACTAACGTTGCTTCAGACAAAGTTTGGAGCGCTCCCGAGCACATGCAACTGAAATTCAGATGTTAGTGCGGTGCCGGGGGAATCATGGTCAAAACGAACATACCACGATTTGGTGTGCAACTCACATCACAAGAAGGATGAAAAGGTTGGCCACAAGATTAAGCCATTCTGGAAAACCACTAGAAAATAAATAACAAAAANCATCACAAGAAGGATGAAAAGGTTGGCCACAAGATTAAGCCATTCTGGAAAACCACTAGAAAATAAATAACAAAAATACTTGAAAAATGATTGTAAACACAAAATAATATGATCACGTCACAAAATAAATTATCCGCAAACAAACTTGTTTAAAACTGCGGATAAAAACTATTTCATCTCAAGATAATGAAAGATTCCAAAAGTTAGTAAAATAAGTTGACTACATGCTTTATGGCGAGAAAACGAAGGAAGTTACCTGAGCGGAAACCTATATATACCAAGGTATACTCCGGACTTCGTGGTCTCGCGCGACTTATCAATACATAAATAGAAAGTCAAGAAAGACATATAATAATTCACAAATGAAGTTTTTCATTTTGATAATTGGAAATTACGAGTTTACACAATATTGCGTACGTAAATAATTAATAGACATAAAGAAAAATATTTCTTTAAACAAGAAACATAAAATACAATACACAGATAAATATTTAAACATTATAAAATTTTCAGATAAAGTTTGTTTTACAACTTCAAAGTGAATAGACAAAACTATTAAGCAGAACTAANAAACATTATAAAATTTTCAGATAAAGTTTGTTTTACAACTTCAAAGTGAATAGACAAAACTATTAAGCAGAACTAGAGCACGTTCCAATGGGGAAAAAATATTTGGCGAAACACCAAATACATAAGCAAAGAATTGACAGAATTACATAGTGGCATGAAACAAGTGCCAACACAACACAAATGCATATCCGAGTCTCCTGTTTTGAAAATGCCATTTTAATACTCTAAAAAAGTTAAAATACAAGAATAAATAGCTAAATAAGATTGAAGCCAGATTTAAATGGCTGGTACAAAAATTGGTTACAAAATTTCTACTTACGTTAACAGATTTCGTTACTGTGTATTATTCTCACGAGCACAAATGGTGTGAAAATAAATTGGCATCACACAGGCACTAATGACTAGAAAAATAGGAAACATGCTGCTAAGTAGACATGTTAGCCTCCACTCAACAACTGCTGTGTACTGGGGAAGATGGCAGGGGCAGGAGCAATAAGAGAACGCAGCAGCCTGGCTGGCGCCAGTATAGTCAGGGTAGTGGTGCACGTGCTTTGCTCCCATTACGTTCTCTATGCATCTTCCTGTCCACCAAAATGTGGAAACATTTATCGTTGGAAAGCTAAANAAATGGCTGGTACAAAAATTGGTTACAAAATTTCTACTTACGTTAACAGATTTCGTTACTGTGTATTATTCTCACGAGCACAAATGGTGTGAAAATAAATTGGCATCACACAGGCACTAATGACTAGAAAAATAGGAAACATGCTGCTAAGTAGACATGTTAGCCTCCACTCAACAACTGCTGTGTACTGGGGTAGATGGCAGGGGCAGGAGCGATAGGAGAACGCAGCAGCCTGGCTGGCGCCAGTATAGTCAGGGTAGTGGTGCACGCGCTTTGCTCCCATTACGTTCTCTATGCATCTTCCTGTCCACCAAAATGTGGAAACATTTATCGTTGGAAAGCTAAAGAAGCGTTCTACAACTTTTATTTTAAGTGTTTTGTCAAATTATCCTAAACAAGAATGTTAAAGACTGTAAAAACCGTAATAAACTATACTTAGAGTAAACATATATATATTTCAACAAATTTCTATTAAAGTATTAATCTTGGCAAAAAAAATCAAGAGACCTTTTTTAAGAAAATAATTCAACAAAGAAAACTGAAAAATGTTAATTTCGACGAGGATAAATGGTAGCGAAGATATCGGCAGTAATCCAAAAGCTTACAAATTGGATGTTAAAGAAGGGGAAGGAGATAAAGCACTGGGGGAAGGGGTGGGGACTTTAGGGAAAAATATACCTCTAGTTGGGCCCTAACAACTGGCAGTAGTACAGCTTGTCACTAATTTTTCCCGACATTCTAAAGATTTTTTCCCCGTTCTATAGGAACCCACAATAATACTATATAACGTCTTGAGAATTGTAGTTACTATTTTTTACCTTGTACCATTGCATTATGCACCAATAAATATGCTTCCTTACAAGCAGGTTGAAGTTCTACAGAATTACTATAATTAATATACTTAAATGCACAACCAGGAAATATGTTAGTTTTTTTTACATGAAGCTTGAATGTCTGTTGCTAACTTGAAGACAATTAGAAGTTTTTTTTGCTGTTAAAGTAATTTAAAGAGTAAACACACAACATCTTAACTTGAAAATAGGTAATTTAAAAATGGCCTTTTAGAGTAGTAAAAAAAATTAATACCTTTTTTGTGCATTGGGACGAAAGTAATTGTTTTGTTACATTTTCAGTGAGATTGCATGGTTATAGGATGTTTTTTAAAGCTTGAGTGTTTTGCCATTAATTGGAGCCCTTTGTGGTTACATTTCTACCAAGTAGTATTGGGGGTGTGTGGTATATTGAAGACACTCACCCAGGGCACTGGATGGTGATGGTTGGTGTGGATGTAGACTCGTACTGTGACCTTCTCTGTACATCAGGGGGTTGTGTCGGCACTCCTTGGAATATGGAGAAGATCCCTGCTGAGTTATTTGCTCTCTCCACAAGTTGCCCTTCATGATCCCGCACCTCGTACACAGTTGGCCCTTCACATGGAATCTTCACACAAAATAGTGTTGTCACGTCATACTTGGTTAGCTAAACTGTGTCAGATTTGTTGCAGTACAGTTTGACAATCTGTGAAGTCTTTTTCTGATAATTGAAGGCTAAATGTAATGCTGGAGACACAATTAATTTGTTTATGAGAATTTTTAATCATCAAATACGGTAATTTATAAAATATAATTTCCATTCAAAACATGTATAATGTTTTTTTTTTTTTAAATTTATGGTTGCATGTAAATTTTATCTTTTAACAACTTAATCTATTAATATATACTAATAATATTCATAATAATTTATTTATTTGAAATTTAATGTGGCACCCAACAGCGTTAACCATTAACTGGGTTACACATACATACAAACATTGGCAAATATAACAAAAAAAATCAGGAATAAAGTTAAATACACATTAACAAACCAACACAAAGCACAAAAAAGACGCATATGGACAAATACACAAGATTTACACAACTATTCTAAATAACATAAAGAATTGACTTATAGAAAATAAAAGTTAAAATATTGTCAATAGTTGAAAGCCCAAAATTCAGAAAATGGCTCGCTATCTATTATAATGCTCGAATAAATTCAAGAAATGTAATTTTCTTACCCATAAAGGGATCATAATCAAAAAACAATTTATTATAATTTAAAACACATCTNACATATGATTATTTGCTGATATCTCGAGAAACCCCTGCGCTCCACAGATCTCCCGGGCAGGCTAGAGGCCTAAGGGGGTGGGTGGGTGAAGGGGAATGGACGACGCCTCAGCGACACGTGTACGGCAATCCACCACCTGCCTCGTGCCACGTGTCGCCTGGAAGGCACCCACAAAGTGGGACAGCGATGCTCCTATTCCCAAAAGACGTCACTCGTCAAAATATAAATTAAAAAATATTTGATTGAACATTTTTGAGTCTCTTTGAATCAGTAATATATTTTATTAATCTTAAAGTACATCTAGAATTGCTAAAAAGACTATCTACATGGTAATGGAAATATAAAATCTAGTATTACATCCAGATCATGAACATAATAAACTCTGTTGATTACATCATTATACACCAAAAATGTATTTATAATTGGATTTGTTTTCCTTTTAAAAGAGATACACATAGTTTTCTCTAAATTAAGTGACATAACATTATTGGTACACAAATTATNTAAGTGACATAACATTATTGGTACACAAATTATAAACAGCAGAGATGTCTTCTTGCAACTGTACACAATCAATCAAATCTTTAATATTTTTATAAATCTTCAAATTACCATCATATAGAAGTGCTTGAGAATTATTTATAACACTAACAATATAATTTATAAATGTATTAAATAACAATGGTGATTGTGTTCCACCCTGTGGTACACCAGAAGATTTAATGAGACGAAAGTGAAATTCATATTCTCATTGCAAACTTTCTTTGAGAGAAATAATTAAAAAACCATTTGACAAACCTTTTGCTTGTAATTTTTCCAAAATTACTAAGTGTTGAAAAGTATTAAAAGCTTTTCGTAAATCAAAATGTATTGTATCAATCTGATTTCTAGATGTAAGGCATCCATCTAGATCATTAACAAATTTAAATATATTAGTTGATGTGATTTGAAATCCATGCTGACTATCTGAATTTATGTTTTTTGTATAAAAATTTGCGTTTGTATGGATTACCTTTTCAANTAAACAGCAGAGATGTCTTCTTGCAACTGTACACAATCAATCAAATCTTTAATATTTTTATAAATCTTCAAATTATCATCATATAGAAGTGCTTGAGAATTATTTATAACACTAACAATATAATTTATAAATGTATTAAATAACAATGGTGATTGTGTTCCACCCTGTGGTACACCAGAAGATTTAAAGATTTAATGAGACGAAAGTGAAATTCATATTCTCATTGCAAACTTTCTTTGAGAGAAATAATTAAAAAACCATTTGACAAACCTTTTGCTTGTAATTTTTCCAAAATTACTAAGTGTTGAAAAGTATTAAAAGCTTTTCGTAAATCAAAATGTATTGTATCAATCTGATTTCTAGATGTAAGGCATCCATCTAGATCATTAACAAATTTAAATATATTAGTTGATGTGATTTGAAANGTTTTACCCATTTGAAATCCATGCTGACTATCTGAATTTATGTTTTTTGTATAAAAATTTGCGTTTGTATGGATTACCTTTTCAAATACCTTTGAGAAACAACATAATAAAGAAATAGGTCTATAATTAACATCATGTGTGTTACCTTCCTTAAAAATNAATACCTTTGAGAAACAACATAATAAAGAAATAGGTCTATAATTAACATCATGTGTGTTACCTTCCTTAAAAATAGGAACAACTATTGCTTTTTTCCATAAGCTTGGATAGACACCATATAAAAGACTAAAATAAAAAATATGAGTTAATAGTGGAATAAATGTATTAGTACAACCTTTGATTATAAAAGTAGGAATATCAATAATCCCAGCCTTACTGCTTTTAAGTCTTTTAATTGCCCAAAGAACCAAACCTTGAGTAATTGTCGGAGTTGGCAGGTGCAAAATATCACCATAATAATTACATTAAGAATTAACATTATTAGTTGACTGAACAAACACTTCAGCTAAATGTTAGGAAAAAGTATAGGCAAGGGCTTCAGGATATTGAACCATTGTACTATTGGATAATAGTGTTATTTTTTCTCTGTAGCCATTTTTCCTAATTTTGAAATTTCCAAAAATTTGATGGATTACTTTTCAAAATTATTATCTGCTTGCCATTTTTTCTTATCTATTTTAATTTTTTCTTTCACAGCTCTCCTATACTCAGAAAAGCGAGAATAATTATAGTCAGATTTATTTCTTTTGTATATCCTTAAATAAATGTTCTTTCATTTTTATAAGTCTGATTAGATCTTTTGAAAACCATACCGGATATTTACATTAAAAAATTTTGACGNATGTTCTTTCATTTTTATAAGTCTGATTAGATCTTTTGAAAACCATACCGGATATTTACATTAAAAAATTTTGACCTGTGAAATAAACTAATTGATTAATAATCTACCATTTGGTCAACATCTTACATATTATATATATGACTCCATTCATAAACATTATATATATATTTAGTCTTCTTTTTTATAATTCCTATAATAGTAATTATAGTTACTTTTTTTTATAACTTGAAAAATCAACTTTACAGTAACAGAGTAAAGCAGGATGATACTCATCTCCCTCTACATAAGGTCCTCAGACTTTTCAACATGATCTATATGAAAATTAGAAAAAACCAAGTCAAGTAATTCAGAAAATGGCTTAGTGAAATTAAATTGCTGAAGGTTAAGAAAACTTTTTCTATAAGGATTTGCCCTTTTTGTTTATTAAAGTAATGAACAATATTTTGAGTATGAAAAGCATTCCAATCAATACCAGAAACATTAAAATCACCGACAATAATTGTTTGATGAGCATAACCTGACAATTTAGAATGTAGGAAATGAAAATAATCATTAACAACACCAACAGACAGTTGTGGAGGAAGATAAAGATTTCCGATTAAAATGTTTTTTGCATTATAACTAGTAATTTCAACTTAAACTGACTCAATGTTATCTTTCAGAATATTAAGTTTTTGTACTGCTATAAGAACACCGCCTCCTCTTGTGAAGTTAGAGAATGTAGGATCACGATCTTTGTGAAATATATGATAATTATCCAAAAAATAATTAGAATCAAGACAATTACTTTTGAACCAAGTTTCAGTTAAACAAATGACAGAGTAATCAACACTATTAATATTTTGCGAAAACAAAGATTTTATTCGGAGACCTCTTACATTTTGATAATAAAGATAAAATCATCCTTCGCTGGAGTTATACATAATTGATAACAGCACCTCCATTTGCCTCAACAGACATTTAGACATGAAAGAACTGTATTTAGAATTCTTANATGTTCTTTCATTTTTATAAGTCTGATTAGATCTTTTGAAAACCATACCGGATATTTACATTAAAAAATTTTGACGTGTGAAATAAACTAATTGATTAATAATCTACCATTTGGTCAACATCTTACATATTATATATATGACTCCATTCATAAACATTATATATATATTTAGTCTTCTTTTTTATAATTCCTATAATAGTAATTATTGTTACTTTTTTTTATAACTTGAAAAATCAACTTTACAGTAACAGAGTAAAGCAGGATGATACTCATCTCCCTCTACATAAGGTCCTCAGACTTTTCAACATGATCTATATGAAAATTAGAAAAAACCAAGTCAAGTAATTCAGAAAATGGCTTAGTGAAATTAAATTGCTGAAGGTTAAGAAAACTTTTTCTATAAGGATTTGCCCTTTTTGTTTATTAAAGTAATGAACAATATTTTGAGTATGAAAAGCATTCCAATCAATACCAGAAACATTAAAATCACCGACAATAATTGTTTGATGAGCATAACCTGACAATTTAGAATGTAGGAAATGAAAATAATCATTAACAACACCAACAGACAGTTGTGGAGGAAGATAAAGATTTCCGATTAAAATGTTTTTTGCATTATAACTAGTAATTTCAACTTAAACTGACTCAATGTTATCTTTCAGAATATTAAGTTTTTGTACTGCTATAAGAACACCGCCTCCTCTTGTGAAGTTAGAGAATGTAGGATCACGATCTTTGTGAAATATATGATAATTATCCAAAAAATAATTAGAATCAAGACAATTACTTTTGAACTAAGTTTCAGTTAAACAAATGACAGAGTAATCAACACTATTAATATTTTGCGAAAACAAAGATTTTATTCGGAGACCTATTACATTTTGATAATAAAGATAAAATCATCCTTCCCTGGAGTCATACATAATTGATAACAGCACCTCCATTTGCCTCAACAGACATTTAGACATGAAAGAACTGTATTTAGAATTCTTANATACATAATTGATAACAGCACCTCCATTTGCCTCAACAGACATTTAGACATGAAAGAACTGTATTTAGAATTCTTATTTTGTATATTTCTCTCACCACACATTGTGTTAAGCTGCCCACTCACCCTCCCTCTGCCCTACACATACTACTGTTAAAATGTGTAAACAACCCAATCAGTATCTGAGCATGACATGTCTGCTGTTTTCTTTCTCCTGTGGGACCCTGAACCTAGCCTGGCTCTAACCTTTCCTCAGGCCACATCCTGAGACCACTGATACACTCAATGTGAGGTGAAGTGCTTTATGCTAATTGTGGTAGGTAATGGCCCTAGATTATGTTTATTTTAGTTTTCACACTTGTGCGTAATGTAAACAGTGTCTGTCAACAAGCATGAAATGCAGGCAGGGTCATTACCATGAGTGTTGTCTAAATTCCATGTGTGAATTTAAACAAATTACCGTCCTGAACAGGAACTTTAATGCATTATGATGACAATTAATGTTCTCCAACTTTTCACAGTACTTATGTTTTAATTAATTTGATTGGGTGATTTCAAAAATAATTCTATTAAAGAAAATTTTGCAAGCATTGTTATGTATGTTATGCTTTTTTGTGTGTGTGTGTGTGCGCGTGCGTGCGTGTGTGTGTTTTTTTTTGCCATAAAGCTTCCCCCTTATCATGACAGACAGTCTGGAAGCATGTGTACTTCAGGCCAGATGAGATGCATGTCCCATGAGAGGTCCCCAACTTATTGTGTCAACCATTTTTCAGTAGCTTCAATTTGTAACATTCTCTGGAACCATATTTCATTAACCTGCATGCCTCCCTGAGAAGATGGGACTAATTCATTAGTTTCCTTTTGCATTCTGCTATTCTTTGCTCGTATGAAGTACTTCCATTCAGTAGTTTTATTTGGACAGAGCTGTTCCCTGGTTTAAATCCAGTAGCATTCCGTTGAATAAGTCTCAGGCCGGACCACAGACCGTTCTCTCTAATAAGCTTGCTTCCAAAATTTTCAGTGTATTTTTCCTCGCTAGCAATTCTTCAGGTTATTTACTTTTGTCAAAGTGTTAATTGTATAACTATAGAATAAAAACCAACACTGCACAATGGTAATGCTGAGATTTTATTCTAAGTTATCCCATTGTGTGTATCTAATATTATATAGTTTGGCAGAAAGAACACTAGTGGGTCTACCTTCTGCATACTGCATCAGGTTCTTACTTTGTTGTTTCCGGTGTCTGCCCAACTACATGGGCTAAACTATCCATGACTGTGACACTAGTTGTATCAGACTAACTCCCATGTACCATCTGGTACTTGGGCATTTCTCCTTCTCTTTTGTGTGAATGTGTAGTCCATTTATAAATAGTGCCTCGCATGTGAACTTGATAGTACATCATTCCTCTCCTTCCACATACATGTATGTACACACACACATGTGCATCCATGAATTCATATGCCATGTGTGTGCATGCACATGCACTCGATGCGTAAATGCACACGCTCATGCACACACACACACTTTTCCGTTAATGCTTATCTTTTAACATGTTTCCTTTTCTTCTTGAGCATTTTCCATGTAATTGGGGTAACCTATACTGTAGAGCCTGCTATGTGTGTGTTTCACATGTAAGTGGACTGGTCAGAATAGTGAGGATTCTTTCATGTACTTGGAAGTTATTACATAGTATCACAGTCCAACCTCCANTGCCTCGCATGTGAACTTGATAGTACATCATTCCTCTCCTTCCACATACATGTATGTACACACACACATGTGCATGCACACACATGTGCATCCATGAATTCATATGCCATGTGTGTGCATGCACATGCACTCGATGCGTAAATGCACACGCTCATGCACACACACACNACTCGATGCGTAAATGCACACGCTCATGCACACACACACACACACACACACTTTTCCGTTAATGCTTATCTTTTAACATGTTTCCTTTTCTTCTTGAGCATTTTCCATGTAATTGGAGTAACCTATACTGTAGAGCCTGCTACGTGTGTGTTTTACATGCAAGTGGACTGGTCAGAATAGTGAGGATTCTTTCATGTACTTGGAAGTTATTACATAGTATCACAGTCCAACCTCCANAAGTGGACTGGTCAGAATAGTGAGGATTCTTTCATGTACTTGGAAGTTATTACATAGTATCACAGTCCAACCTCCATTTTACAGACCATCAGGGCAGAATTTTGACCTACGTGGACACCCTAAATGTGAAAATTGCACACTAACAGCATACTTTGTTAACTGGGTACCCAAAGTCATGTTCACATATCTCTGATGGAAAAATTGAGTATATGTGTGTTGATGAAATGTAAATTTATATATTGGGGTAATGTATGCTCAATTAAATGATACTTTAGTTATGCAGAACAGACTTCTGAGCAAGTTGAAATTAACAAAAAAGCAGACACTGAGGAATTTAAAATTAACAAAAAGCAGACTGCAACTCTGTGCATGTGCTTAATAGCAACATCCACATTACTTCCTGTGTCTACCTTTCATGGGAGGAAATAAAACATTTTACATTGTTTTAATTTATTAAATATAAATTATTTTAATGGGGTGATATATTTTAAGTAGGGATTGGTCGGTTCGGGGTTCTTCAGTTCCAATTTATACCGGTTCTTGAGGTTTAACTCGGAACCAGTTTTAGGTTANGATTGGTCGGTTCGGGGTTCTTCAGTTCCAATTTATACCGGTTCTTGAGGTTTAACTCGGAACCAGTTTTAGGTTGTAAAGTTCCGTCTTTATAATATTACCGCCTCACAGGTAGGCGCCATATTGTAACGTTGCGGAAGTATTACTTGTTGCCACGGCTTGCTCATAGGTAGAATACGAGACTCAGTACCAGGTGACACCGATTAAGTAAAAAGAAGAAGTTCCAGATTAGTTTGCTTTATACTTTATTTATCATTGAAGTTTCACAGTGCTGCACAGACGACTTTCCAGTTTGCAGAGTACGAACTT
>NQII01002948.1:0-79563 GCA_002778355.1 Clitarchus hookeri
CTTAATCTTCACATTTAACGAATATAAAAGAATTAGTCGTATTGGTTGGTTTGCCTACTTTAATAAGACAAACCAAATGAGACACGATTTGTAATTATAATAGCTTTTAACTGTTTTAATTATTCAACTATCACAAAACGCTGTATCTGTCCATTATGTTTACACTCGAATGGGTTCTTGCTGACGCAGTGAGNAATTATTCAACTATCACAAAACGCTGTATCTGTCCATTATGTTTACACTCGAATGGGTTCTTGCTGACGCAGTGAGCAAAACGCGACGCTTCCGAACAGCTGATCAAGTAGGCCTATATTTTTCTTTTGGCCATTCTTCCCACTCGTAGGACACTCTTTCCTACCACCCGACAGAAATTTGTGGGTGTTTAGAGAAATATTTAGAACCAAAGATACAATCTTATCAGCTGCAGATTACTGTAAAGAATATGGAAGTGTTTTCCAATTAGGGCAGAACTGTCCTGACAGAAACTGTGTCTTCTGTTTTAAAACCACCGGGACAGTGGCATTTTAAATTTAAGCATGTGAAAATGGTAATTATCAAGATGTATTNTCTTCTGTTTTAAAACCACCGGGACAGTGGCATTTTAAATTTAAGCATGTGAAAATGGTAATTATCAAGATGTATAAAATTTGACATCCCGTTGTCAGAGAATCAACTGCCACATCGATACAGGAGAAGGTAAAGGCATTTGCAAGAAACGAAATCATATGGGGGGCATCACAATACACTCTATTCCAACTGAACATGCTCTTAAGGAGGCCAAACTAAACGATGCAGAAGCACTTCTCACANCATCACAATACACTCTATTCCAACTGAACATGCTCTTAAGGAGGCCAAACTAAACGATGCAGAAGCACTTCTCACAAAGCATTTCGGCATAAATTGGAAGATGAATGAGCTTATGGGAAATTACAAAAATTTTATTGGCAGCCAAACGGAACGTGTTGGCAAAATATAGAGGACAACGCAGACTTCGAAATTTTTGATAATGTTATTGAACTTCCAGTTTAATATTGANGTGTTGGCAAAATATAGAGGACAACGCAGACTTCGAAATTTTTGATAATGTTATTGAACTTCCAGTTTAATATTGAATATACATGTTTGATATTTTGTATGAATACTTTGTATGTGATATGTACTCACCATGTGAAATTTTGTCTTTATTTTATTTAAAATATTATTATTCGAATTCATGTATTTTATTCAAGTTATGATGATTATTACTTTCGGTTTCTGTCTATTTTTTGCTGTCCTGTAAACAACTTTTGTGATGTTTATTGCACAATATCTTTTAAAATACTTTTATAAATTTTACATTTTGGTTGAACACTTTCTTATCGCTATTAAATGTGTTAAATAGTTAATGGAATTTCATTCGTGGATAATTCACATTAAAACATTTAATTGGATTTCAATACATATTCAAAAGTTGGTAAATGCCACAGAGAGAAGCAAAACTTATTATAAGCAAATTCTTTTCTCACTTATTTATATTTCTGTGGGTCAATATTTTCGAGCTTTAACATACATATTCTCGTTTTATAAACCTATTAATATAGCATGTAGGGGCTTTTTTATTTCCTAATTTTTTTTTTCATGGACATACTCATTTTTGCATGTGGGTGACTCAATTACATTACAGCTATCTCAACAGTTGTTTCTGCATAATATAAACACGCTATGCAGTTAGTTAAATATACAGTTAACTCAGTTATCTGTAGCCTTACTATTTAATATGCCTTATTAAAAATTTTAATGAAATTAACTTTGTACTCATAAGAAAATGACTGCTCTCCCCGAATTCATTATTGCATGCTTCAATATCTGTAGGTATTTGCCATAGCAAATGACAATTAAAGAACTTTATTACATAATTTAAGCAGTTTTTTATGAAGGTCCCCGAAAGTTATATAACCTGTCACTGAAAAGTGTTCGCTTTTTAATTACCTTAACTTCGTTGATTCATTCCTCTCGCGGACTAAAGAAGCCTTCCCATCCCACGTTCCTTTCCAAATAATTATCCGTTTAAATGCTAATGATCCACAACTTCACCTCTAAACCTCTAAACCACTCACAGATAACTGCAGGACACACATTTGATAATAGAATATCAAAAGTTTCAAAATCGCGAAACAATAAATTTAATATGAAACTAAAAATTAAACGTCAGTTTCAAAGTACAATACATTTTTTTAATTTACTAGCTATACTGTAAATGTGAAAATTTAGTTTAAAAAGTTTTGATGAATGTGATTTCGTTACTAAGTGAGTGGTAGCTGTGCCTGGTCAAGGTTTGCAACAAATAAATTGTAAAAAAAAAAATATTTCATGTATTATAAAATAACTTTGGACATAGTTAACTAAACTGCCTTATTTCCTTTTCTCAAACTAAGGAAATTTCAAGTATTATTAAATTAATTACAGTTATTGAATTTCCTTTAATGGCATTGTAATTGCATTTAAAGGGTAATTTGTTTCACTGTGTATGTGTTTTTTTGCCGTTTTTGCACATAATTGCGCCAATAATATTCCTTTTGGAGTAATTTTTAGTTCTTCCTTAGTAGCATTACTATATTAAAGTTTCGTTATCAAGTAAATCATAAATTTTTAAATGAAAGGCATCATAAATTGGTACACAAATAAATTAAAATTTTACATTTTCCAATTAAGGAAAAGTGAATCCCCCACGTCTCGTATATATTTTTAAACACTAAAACAATAAATAGGTCTAGACGACATGAGGATCTTTTACTACACATGTCCTATTTGTGTTGAATATTTCTTTCACTGAAACCTGAATGTTTTCCTATGTAGACAAATGTCACAGAAAAAAGAGAATGGAATATCGAGAAGCATGCATGCCAGTTAAAATAATGCATTGCAAAAACAGCAAAATCTTTATACAATCAATATTTCAGCACACCTCCGAGCCTACGCGTCTCCATTTAAATTAAAAAAGAGAAATTTTTTTGGCGAGTTAATGCAACATAAACAATTTTCATTCGCATATTCCTAACATTTCTTTATCAAAGTTAACGCTAAAATTCATCTCCAGTAAAACAATGAAATGTATTTGTACAGTATTTGAAATATTTTTTAATAAACTAATTTCAGCCTCGGAGCTTAATGCGTACAACTGTGTAATCGTACTCTAAAATAGACAATTAGCTCACAAGTAAGCACATGATTCGAACGAGAATAAAATTAACTGAAATTGTTAAAGTAGGTTAATTGCTAGGGTACGTGTGATATGCGTTCAAATGTTTCATGAAAAAGATATTATTGAAGAAAAAAATGGTTTTTGAAAAATTGCAGTTTTATTGACGTGGTCGGCTACTTGGTGATGGAGAGGGGGAGAGAAAGATATGAGAGAGAGAGAAAGAGAAAGAATAGAGAGGGAAGAGAGAGATTTGGGCAGCTCTTAACTGCGAGTTCTTGAGAGTCGATGAGGGTGAAGCGAGGTGAGTATGATGCAGCGCCGGAATGTTNGGGCAGCTCTTAACTGCGAGTTCTTGAGAGTCGATGAGGGTGAAGCGAGGTGAGTATGATGCAGCGCCGGAATGTTTGAGTGGGGGTAACGGGAGATCTTCGAGAATACGCGCCGACCAGTGGCATCGTCCGGCACGATTCCCACGTGCAAAAATCCGGGAGCGACCACGCCAGGAATCGAATCAATTTCACCTTAGCGCTCTAGCCATTGCGCCACCGCGGCTCCCCTGCTTGAAATCGTTCCGCATTACAATTCCGTCTCCTGTACGAGAGATTTGTACGTTAGTTGCACTTGCTTCGGCTCTACGTGATAATCATACTATACGCAAATAAATTTCTGTACACGGCATCAGAATGCAGCTTGCCAGTTATCCACATGTNTACGTGATAATCATACTATACGCAAATAAATTTCTGTACACGGCATCAGAATGCAGCTTGCCAGTTATCCACATGTTATATTATCTCTTAAAACTCATGTATAAAGGTAAATGAATGTTACCTCCATCATTAAAAATTTTAAGTAACAAATTTTAACCCAAACCTATACCTCCGCTAACAATAGAACCAACACTTGCCACTTTTCATCTGCTTGTGCAGTACGTTAAGTTGGCTTCACCGTTTAGGTGTATTAGAGCTTTGAGATTTATAAGGNAGTTGTATTTTCCGCAATACAGATGACGTGGTATTTAGAGCAAATAAACACTGTCACAACCCGAATCGAAAACACTCTTCTGCAGAAAAAAAACAGTCAAATTGTACACGAAATAAGATAAATTCATAACTCAATATAAATAATGTTCATCGTAAAGTAAGCACTTTTTAGAAACAAACCTCTTAAAAAAATCACTGCTCATAACTTAATATATGCTACATCACTCACTTGTATTACAAGGAATACTTTTTCCTGACTTGTGTTACGTTGTGGCTTTTCTTCTATTTGTGTGTGTGTATTTCTATATTTTATTGTTTAGCTGTGTCCACTGATATTGTTTTTGCAACGTTTGTTCACTTGTGTCGTGTTTTCGTTTTCGTCACTGTGTTGCCTTTACTTTTGGTTTGCTTTTGTTGTCTGTCCTGTTTTGTATTAACAAACATTTTCATCCCTTTTCTTGTAGTTATATATATATATATATATATATATATATACATATATGTGTATATTTTCTATAGAAAAGTAAACAGCTGTTCCTAGTCATCTGTATGTGGTGTTGTAAAAGGTATTTTAATTGTTTGTCTTGCTGAGTTCTGTGTGTATAAATTATTACCTGTACTGTCTTGTACAGCGTCAGTCCAATCATACCAACATAATAGCTAAGATGTGGCAACGGTGGAATGCCAAGGGGAGGGATGAGTGGGGTTCACCGAGAAAACTTGCCGGATACTGGCAACATCCACCAAGTTTTCTACATGCGGATATGTGGCGTGACTCCGCTGAGAATCGAGCCCGGGTACCCGAGGAGGGTGAAAGGGGTGAGTCGCCGATCTAACCACTTGGCCACCGGGGCCCCATGAAAGATAATATGAACACTGTACATCATCTAATGTGTTAGTCGTGGCTCTGTAGTAAGCCAAGTATAGAGAAATATAACATCCTATTACGGTGTGTAAGATATTATAGATATTATTAGAGTACTAATTACATGTTTATGCATGACAACACATGTCTACAACTAGTTGCGCAGGTTTATAACTCGTTGGAAACCTAGGACATAACCCATTTGGATTGGCTGACCAGGTCCCCCGATATCAACCCTATCAAGCATGCTTGGAAAGCAAGGGTTTCCAGTACATATACGAACCATTTAGAAGCTTTGAGTAACTTTGGTGAAGAAGTATCATTTCAAACCGCAATAACTGCTCCACAATCTTGTTCTCTGCGAGGGAGCCTGCTGCACTGCATGTGTTTCTCTCCTGGGTGAACACACTCCATATTGTGCCTTAACAACACTACCTCACTCGAAAGTAGACAACATGATGTCCAACGCGACCCATGCCATAGCATGGGTCGCGTTGGACATCATGTTGTCTACTTTCGAGTGCAGGGTATTTTTAGAGGTGCTGTTGAAATAAATTGCTACAGCTTGTGGCTTATCATATAAGTGGAAATGTATTAACTTGCATTTTTTCTGCAGTTCAGATTTTTCATAGAATAAGGAATGATTTAATCAGAAGCTTATTGAGATGTAAGAAACCAAAGCAAGGACATAAATTATTACACAATACGAAAGTATTTTCAGGAAATAATGCCATTTATTTATCTCTCTTTGATAATAATATGTCAACAATCTTAAGTTTTTTTTAATTATTAAGGATTTTATTGCAGTGGTATTTTTTGTGCATTAATAAGTGGGAGGCTGTTGTTGTTATAGAACTGACTTATATAGTAACCTAAGCTAGAGATTCTGTTTGAAATTAAGTTCCTATCGTTTTACGTGTGTTCATGTGAATCCCCCTGAAATTACGCAACCCTATCTAATGTGCGTCACAAGCAGAATAATTTGGGCGTATATTTGGAGAACGGCAGCCAAATATTGCGGATGTCTTGTTCCTGAACTCCGCTGATGACAAAAACTATAAAGGATGGCCATTAGGAAGTTGCCCCTTTTTGCGCCCTTCCACGGCACTTGGTGAGTGCGAAAGGAATTTCTTTTCCTGGAGCTGGCGATGTTGAAGAGACGACGCGAAGGGTCGGCGTTGGGATAAAGGAAGAGAGAAAGAGAGAGACAGAGATAAGTACGGAAAGTGAAATAGCGAGAGATGAAAGGAGCGCCATTACGGCGAGGGGAAATAAACAGAAGGCACAACAAAAAGTAAATCGGAGACGAAAACCGACGAACGAATGGTAACATCAAGCTTTAAATGAACATAAAATCATATTGTGTTTATTTAAGTCTTCAGTGAAAATCGATAACCAGAAGGGCATTTTAAGATTGGAATAAATTAAATGTCAAGGAAATATGGCATTTACAACATCGTAAAGTGAGGAATTTAACAGTTAATAAAACAGTTATTAACTCTTTAAATTAGGTTTCCTTTAATTGCCAGTTTAACACTTTAAATATACGTTACATCTGTCCAATAATTGAGGTACCTAAATTAATAAAAGTAGAAATTATTGCTATTGCATTCTTGTTTAAAATCATAGTCACTAGTTTTCACCAAGTAAATTGTGTATTTTCTTAGATTATAACAATTTATTCTGTTGTTGAACACCGTCGTTTGTCTCTCGCATTTATCACTTTCTTTCGTTTCAAAGCGTGTTCATTATACTTTTCAATGTCCTTAATATTTTGGTATTAGCGTGTGTTTCCACTTGTCCTTATGACTGTATAATAAGATTTTTTTTGTATTTTTCATTGTTTATTGACTCTAAAGAAGTAAGGTCATAAGTCAACGAAGTCTTGTAAAAATTGAATATTATCGTAAACCGTTGCTCGATCTGGAACTCCAACCGACAACTGCCCGATTGGAGACAAGTACTTGCAACTTAAAACTATCTGGATCCTACAAGTCTCTTTGTATTGGTTTGTTTATAAGTTTGCGTTTAAAACGAGACACTGTTGTGGTTTCAGTGTGTAAATTACCTCAAATGTAGACGTCAAATAACTACGCAAAGAAGCGCTACATGTGAGCTACCAACAGCTTTGAGAGATTTCCTTACACTAAGATTAAATGAGTTCCCTATAACTTCCTGAGACATAATATATTAAAGTACGCTATTCATAGCTTGTGATGCAGAATAAGTAAGCCAAAACACAACTCTTTAGCTATAAAATATAATAGAAACATGGCAAAATAAATTACTTTAATTTGTACAGTTGTCGCCATTTAATTAGCAACTAAGCCAACGAAATAACATTATTTATATTAGAATAACCTTTTATTCAATTATCTTTATTCAGGTTTCATTATCAATCTAACGCCATCTTGGTGAATACCAAAAACACTGTTAGGTTTAGCATTAGTGGATTTTAATAGGCAAAATTAATGATTGGCTTTTCTGTCACCGATTACTAACAATTAGACATACATACTTTTTCAGAAATGTTTTTTGACGTTCTGTTTTCCTTTAGCATAGAAGCTCTCGCAAGCAATACTGGTTCCCGTAACAGTTTGGGAGTTTATTAAGTTCCGAAATGTGTATAAAACCAAAATAGTATTCTGCACAAACTATCTCAGACAATCACTAGTTGGCTAACAGAGTAGTTGAAGCACGCTACTCTTGCGTTGCCTTTGTTAATGTCAATCTTCTTTCATACATATAGTTCGCATTTTTGGCAAGTTTGTAAATACGTAACATATTATTGGTTGCTTTTTCTTGTTGTTTTGTTCTGTGTTAAAGTATTTCGTTTTATTTTGATTCTTTCTTCGTTATACTGCCTTTTAGATTAAAATTATAGAATTTATATCTTATATCCACAAATTTAAGCACATCTATTTCACTGTAAAAAAAAGTCAAATTACCCCAAACTCCTTTTCTTTGCCAATTAAAATTGGAAGTGGCAAAGTAGATGAACATGAAGAATCCATCGAGAAACACTGATTATTAAGTCATACTACTACAAAGTTCGTGATGGAGATCTCACAGATGTAGTTAACTAATTACATGAAGTCCGCTCGATTTTATTTCGGGGATTTGGATTTACAGAGTCGTAATAAAACCCGCGCATATTTATTTTTACAGGTCAAGGTCCAGAAAACCAGCATAGGCTTATATCGGACTGGAAATTGACCTGTCCGGAAATTCTTGCTCGACTATGATTTTTTTTTCACATATTTATTGCATGACAGTTGAATGTGTTATTGTTTTCATGCGTGTTTTGTACTTATGCCGGAAATTTAGTTATTCACCAATATAAATGCGTTATTTCACTGAATACTTCTTAACTTTTGAGTGAATTTCCCCTGTTAAAATATGTGAAAGGTTTTTAATGTTTCGATCACTCAAATTGGAGAATGCTGTGGAATTCATTTGAAATGAATGGTATTTTTCGGAGCCTGGGAAGGGGGACTGTTCGAGCAGTTGCCATTAAATGAACTCACATGAAATTACTTTCGTATAGCATAATAATTTTCGCCTTAGCTTTGGTATCTTACATCGAAATAAACTTCTGGTTTAAACATACTATATGTATATTCTGTCAAGCATCTGAACTACATACACGTGAAAAAATGTACGGTAAAGCATTTCCCCTGATATGAGAAGCAACAAGCTGTAGTAATTTATTTCAACAACAGATCCTAAAATATCATAGGTGATAAAGAAGTTATTATTTATTAACGAACGTTATTAGCAATTTTTCTTTTTCCGGTTACAAGAAAGCAAAAATAAATGTTCTTATGATCGGAACACGTTTAACTCTTAGCATTAAATTACAGGAAGGTATTAAGCCTGCCTCATCATCTTTCACTTGCATCTACTTTCGTAGCAAAACTGACTAATGAGTTTTCATACCATGAGTTTCCATGTTTCAGTCCCGGATAAATTATATTTTTCAAGCCTTTTTAAAAATATAAATTAGGGCAAGTTTATACCGCAAGAATTACTTTATTAGCCAGTTTATACAAAGCCAGGGGCATTAGGAAGCAATATTAATATGAATAATAATCTAGTATCAGCATGTCGTCGATGTAGGAGATGTATTACAGGCTAAAGGCTACAGCAAAATCGTATCTTGCCATTGTGTTTGTCTCCTCATACCTACTTGAGAATGTTCGGCGGTTTGGTGGCAACATATATTTCCGGAAGGCATATATATTTTACGGACAACTGAGCAGCGTTTCGATATCAACATTTCAAATAAATTCTGCTTGTATCTACATGCTTCAACACAAACACAGACTGAACAGCTTACACGTATGATAAAACTGAATTATGCATTGTTGAAACTCGTGAAATATGTAAATTAATTCGTTTTATACACGTTATAAGAAAGGAGGAATAGTAAAACTATTTTTTATTAGAAGAATGAAGGGGGTGGGGGGTGTTAAAAATTTCTCATTGTCATGTGAATGATGCACGGATAGCAATGGTAACATTTGCATGAGGTGGAAAGGTCGTCAGTTTGAAGATGGAAAAAAGTAGACTTTAATTAATTACGACCATAAGCAAAGTTTCTTTCTAGTTCTAAACATTACAAGGTCGTAATCTTGATTTGAAGTCTGTGTTCCGTTTCGAAGCGTAGTGCGTGGCGCAGGTTTAGCAGTCGCCTCCGCTCTTCGTCGCCGAGCGTGTATCTGTATGACGGGTCTCGGAGATCGGTTTTCGCCCTTGATTAATTACGTGCGAATCGCTGCCAACCTGACAGAGATAATCGTGACAAATGTCTGGTGTGCTGCATTACGGGCTTTAACAGACTTAAAAAAAGAGTACAATCAAACTGTGAGGAAAATTGAGGTCCACCAAGTAATTAACCAGATATATGAGATGTAACTTCCTCACATTACGCCACATTAATGTCGTATTCCTGCAATCGTCGTAGTTTCTCTACTGTAAGCTTTTATGCTAAACAAATAAAGGTTACACAATTTCTGCGTGGTCATAATATTTAGAAGATTGTGGTAGGTAAATCGTTATAACATAATTTAAAATGCAAATGGCACTTCAGTAATCACTTCATAAATGTATACCGCATTGCCTAAAATCCTGAAAGGTTTTTTAACTTCTTGTCTTATGGCAATTTGCGTTTAAAACATTTAGTATAGCCTGCGAAGGAAAGGACGTTAATTTTAAAACTACGAAAATGTTTATTATTTTACAAAAATTTCAAGAGTTATGCTTACTGAACTTACCGAAATAATGCTGTCATTTTGTTCCCCATGATCATCGCCTCTTTAAATCATAACTTACTGAGGTTTTACTTTAGTATGACTGAGGTCATATAATTACATTCTAATTTGTAAAACGGCTGGAATCTGTTAACATTTTAGCCAGCATGGAAACGAAAATTTTATTTCGATTTTATAAATTAAACGAGAAAATTTCTGAACCTGGAAATTTAATAAGAAAATATCGTATTTCAACTGAATAATATTTCGAAGTGGACGTGCCTCATATTTTATGCTCGCTACGATGAAAAAACTTTTATGTCATAACGTGCCTGGATAATCAAGTCTCTGGTCTGCGTATGGAAATCATTTAAACTCTTTTCTGACCTCAGACTAAGAGTTAAAACGACTTTAGCGGCTGATATCGCATTTAAATAAATCTATTTTGTAATACTTTATGGATGATGCTTTTGTTTTAGTAGCCGGAATTAGCTATGTTGGAGGCATTTGGGGTGATTGTGACCACTGGTTGATGCAGTTTACTTTAGGCATTATTAAAGAACCAGTAATTTATGAGTTTATTGTTCTTCTAAGTTCATATCAAAAATTCTTGATTAAGTAGAAGATCAGTAACTTTCTGATGAAATCCACTACTTAACAAAGCGTAGAACCCAGATAGAACCAATTTTATTAATTTTCATACCTTCACCACTAAGTACAAAGTAATTAAAATTATGCATTTAGATTTAAGCAAAAAGTAAACGTACAAGAAGATGCATATAAGGTAACAGAAAACATTAACGCAAAAAACGCTGTGTTAAATGAACAAAACTAGCAAGAGAATTCAAGACAGATAATTGTGGTGAATAGAAAGTAAAAATACATAAACTGAATTTTATACTGCATTGGTATTCATTCACGTCAATCATACATATATTACGACTATCCTTCGGCAATCAAGTTAAATCAGAGCTGATTGTACAGTCGTGCAAAGAAGTTTTTAATCCTTGGACAGTAGATTGCTACAAACACCTTTAAACTTTCCTACGCTCTCACTGATAATATACGACTCTTTGGAGGTTTTACCACCTAGCAGAATTTCAATTCAATTGATCATTCTGCAATAAAAAAAAATTATATGTTAAATTTACAAATTAATAAAGATGAAAATAATATGTATTGTAAAGATATGTGTTTTAAAGCAACGGGATTGTTATTGAATCACAACCAGAAAATAATAACAGGCACTCCCTTACTTTAATAGTAATGGGAATAAGTTAACATCTTAAGTTAAAGTAATTCTAATGTAAAATTATTAATATTGTGTGTTTTAGGTGGACTCACCATATCAAGCGTTAAAATGTGTTATTCGCACATACACTGCTGGAAATTGAAATCAGTACACCCTTTTTCCTAACGTGAATATTTATTAAACCATCACCGGCTAGCAGATGATAGTTCAAATGAGTTGTGATTATAGTTTTTCACGCATAGGGGACACAATGTTTAGCATCCGCTAAACACGGGTTTAATAAGGTGCAAAGTTTCCTCTCGCTGCTCTATAGGCAGTGATGTGACGAGGCATTCTATCATACACGTGACAGATACTATCCTAATGTACATACCACCATGCTTTCTGCAACTGCACGCGTAGATCAGCTAGTTTTCAGGCAGGTGGTCTAAGATGGTGTAAAAGTCGACCCATCATATCACCATCAATAGGAAGCAAATATTGAGACCTAGCAGCCTAAGGAATTGTTTAAACATCTTGTAGAAGAGACTGTTGGATGATGCGAACTGTATGGGAATAAGCATTATCTTGCTACACGAGAGTTTTACGTATGCTGTACAAAAATTGCATAAATTGGGGCCGCAAATCCTCATTGACCCATCTCTGCGCCGTCTCCACGCCATCAACAACCATCACGAGACGTGACCGGAAGTTCTAACCGATCTCACCCCATACCATAACACCTGGTGTGCGGGGCGCATGGTGTTCGTGAATCAGTGCAGGAATGTTGCGTTGTCCACTGTAGCGACAAGCCCTGCTACGACTATCATCAGCACTAAGATTGAAGCGGGCACAATGACGGAGAACACAATACGTTGCCATTCCTCTGTCCAATGTTGACATTCCTCGGCGTGTGTACGATGCCGAGGTGTCAAATGCTAACGGTGGAGTTGATGACGTGCCTGTAGGGCACACTCATTTAAACGGCGACGAGCGGTTCTTGTTGAGGCGGGCAAATGCAGTGCAGGCCCCACGAACTATGATCTCTCTGGATGCGGTGCCTAGTTCTGCTACTGCACGTCAGAGGATATGACAATCTTCTCTCTCTGTAGTGCGTATGGCACAACCAGTATCTACTCTACGTGATGTACGACCTGTTGTTATCCACGCCTACACTTAGCGTGTCACAGTGGCCATTGCACGGCCAAGATCAATGGCTCTAAGTCGAGCCGACCACATGGCTGCATGCAGGACGAACACACGGCGACGTTCAAATGTGCCTGGGCGGTGATATTCTTCGCAAGCCTGACGTCGTGGCATACTGATCTGTTATAAACACAGGGGCTTCTGCCTTTCCAGCCTGCGGTATATCCGCCCTTCTACGCACTGGGTACTATGGCCACAAGCCACTCTTTTATCACGTGCTGCAGTCACTTCACTGCGACGTCACTTCAACCGTTCGCATTGCGCAATTGATACTGTATGTGTCCTCCATTGCATTGCAGTTTGATTGCACCATATAAGTGTAGTTATTTCCATGCCCGGCGGTGTGTTTGTTAAGCTTATCCTATCAGTGTCAAAGAAAAACACGCGTGACCTCCTCATTGCATGCAAGTGAGAAAAATTACACTGACGTTTTAAAGCTTGGGTCTTCTAAGAGCTGAAGAGCGTGAAGTAATGTGGAGATTGAGCAGCAGCGATGGGAGAAACGAGAGTACCTCTAGAAAACCTATCGGAAAACAGTAATGTCTGCCTCGTTTCCGCATACATTTCTTCGTGGTGGTAGGCGAGTGGAGTGATAACCACAATACTGACGCCCCACGCTTATTACGCACTGTTTACATATTTGTATGTCTCGTTTTCACTTCAGGGTAATGATATGTTGGTATTTGTTATTTCTTACTTTTAGTTGTATTTTTTGACTGGAATGCAATAGCTTGCCTAAATAATTTAGTTGTTTCCATCCTCTTACGTGTTTTCGAAATCGGTATGTATAATTGCTTTTGTGCTACGTCTGTGAGTACAGACTCGGCTGACAGTTTGAATTTACTGTCGACCCACCAACCCTTTATCCCTGCCTACGGAGTGTTGATTTCGCAGTATCCTGGATGTAGATGTCACCCATTTATTAAACTGAACTACTGCGAAATGAGCATTTAGAATAGAGCTAAAATAGTTTTGGTAGGCCAACAACAAAAATTTATGCATTGACAATTCTGAAGTAAACGTCAAGTGAGATAAATATTTCGTTGAATAAAACAAAGTTAATTAGGGGCAACCGAATTAGTGGTTTTATAGTATAGGGACAGTTAAATAGTTTGTTGCTGAAACAAAATTATCTGCTTCTTCATATTTGGTTTCCACAAACTTGTATGATTCTGCTCGTTCAACTGCAGATTTTTATGGTTCTACGCAAGTTAAACTGTTTCGTTTATAGTAAATAAAAATGTGCAAGCACGACCGGGCTTCGCATCCACCTGCTACGCCTTAGTAACGTCGGCTTACTGACTACCGACGGAGTTTAAATGTTTCTTTATATATATTATTTTAAAATAGGACATGTGTTTAAATAAATGTTTTAAAATTTTACACCTTTACTTTTTTGTTTTTTGTTGAGATTTTTTTTATTTATTAATGTTTATACCATTATTAAGCACCAATACATTCACAGTAAACACTGCTGCTATCTTAATTGTCACAGAAATAACAAACTAACTATCTAATAGTATTTTCGAAAGAAAGCAGTCAAATGACGCGATTACCCTAAAGCCAACCAAATAAATGTCTAGTTCTGGACCAAGCTGATTTTGTTGCCTTAGCAAATTCTGTAATAATAGATATCGGATACTTCCAGGTACACAAATGCTTTATTTGCTCCAAACGAAATATTGTTTTGACTCTACGATGATATTTATCACGTTTGCGGTAACCAAACTGATAAGTTAAAGGCGCTTGTAAAACAGCTGCGTGTAATAAATACGTACAAGTGATGTTTGAGAGAGCGGTGACATTTGGATGGCTCTTAACAACGAGGTCTCGAGAGATGATGTTGGAACAACCAAATAATTGCGTCGGCTCAAAAAAATATTTTGAAATGATTTATTTGGTTCAAAAGAACGAAAGCAGGTGTTTAGAGTTACTGCAAAGTTGAGATGTCCAGAAGAGGGACACAGTGGTCATTTTCACTGGGAACTTTTGTAATCGTCACTATAGTGGAACCGTATAACAAACTCTTTTAGAACAAAAAGTGGGTATGGCCTTTTCGGGCAAACTGATCATTTTCCTTTAAGGTTGTCATTAATTTGTGCCTTGTTATTAAAGCGTTCATGTCATTCGGAAGTTTTAATTGTAATAGTGAATATCGTGAAAATGTAATTATTCAGATAACTGGAAATTATGTAGGCCAGGATACGTTCTTTGTAATAAAAGGGAAACCATTGTTAATTTTATGCTAATAATTTTTCATTTTTATATCACATAAATTGCCTAAATGTGAAACATTTGTGTGAAAATTGAATGCATTGGTTCGGATTGTCTGCCGTCTCAGTCTAAATTTTATACATTCCAATACAATTCTTCGTCTTTAAATAATTTCTGTAATATGAGTCACCAAAGATTTTGGGTGGTTAACTCACTCCTTATGGCATCAAATGGATCCATAGATTTCCAAGTCCCTTACGATAATTTGTTGCGAAGAGTTCCGTAATAAAAATATTCGTTTGTAGGACCAGACATTTGCGACGACCATTCCAAATTTCACCAAAGGTTTAAAAATCATTTCATACACATTCACTGTAAATTTTTTTATTTTCGGACGTCGAATGAATTTTACCCATTTGGTTTTTCTGTGCTTGCAAATAAAGCGAGGATTCTCTTTTAAGGGAAACGGTAGTTTTGCTGAAGAAAAAAATGCTCTCGACCCCGAAAGCATGTCATCTGTATCAGGTTAATTAAATTATCTCCCTCTAATGAACCAAAAACGTAGTGAAGCCGGCGTTTTATTTACACTCGGCGATGTTGGATCCGCGTAGTTGGCACGTGGTTTGCGCGGAGGTACAGCAGACCAGAGTGCGGATATCACCGCCCACTCGCGCGCGATCCACTGCGAGCCAGCACTCCCGCTCGGCGTTACAACTCTCACGTTCCACGGCACTCCACGCCGACAACTGCTAGCTGAAACCGTGCCCGGTCATCAAACCTTCTGTTGTTTCAGTTCGTCCGCATTTCTGTCGTTTCACACTCATTATTAGATATCCAGTTTTATTAACTCACTACAGTGAATATGTAATGCAAAATTTCTGTTATAGGCTATTAACGGTAAAGTGAGCACTTTTGAAAGCACTTTCATTTATGAAGGTCAAGGCATTTGAAACAATAATGGAAAATCCAGCACTTCCCTTATGTAGAACCATTTAAAATTGGCAAATTTCATTCTCAGTATGATAATGCGCCCCTCAATAAATTTTATAACCGAGTGATTAGAGGACGTGGGATAAGATAAATTTGAACGGCTGGCTCCAAAACATTGCATCAACCCTACTTAACACGTATGTGATGAGGTGGAGCGCCGTTTGAAAGCCACATCCAGCCACCCATAAAACACCGGATAGTGTTGCTCAGTATGTTGAAGGAATAACTGCATAAAATATCTGCAGGAACATACCGCCAATGTTGAGAAGTTTCCTCGCAGAATATATCCTTTGATATAGGCTGTTCAAGGTAAAGTGAGCAACTTTGAGGCCGTAGTTACATTTTTATATAAGCCATTTTTTATCTTTTCACCACTGTTTTTAATAAACATTGCCACGTAAGTAATAAACACAGTGTACGTATTTTACCGGGCTCTAAAGTTAACATCTTAGGCTACAATAAAATATATTTATTGACTATTATTCCGAATAAAACGGCTTCAAAAAGTGCTCATTTATGCGTGAGTAGCCTATAGCGGTGAAAGTCTGCGCTACGTTACGCTGTGACACCATCACGGTAGCTCTAGAATTTTCGCACGTGGGAATCGTGCAGGACGACGCCGCTTGTCGGCGGGTTTTCTGTGGGATATCCCATTTCCACCTCTTTTCACCCTCATCGGCTCTCAAGACCTCGTTATTAAGATCCGTACACTTCACTGACACTATTCCAAATATCCTGGGTAGTGCACTTATACGCACTTAGGTAAAAAATATTAATTGTCATGTCATATATTTAGCAAAAACCCGGAGATAAGCTAAAATAAATGTAATGTGTCACTTAGTATCTAGATAAAGGCGGAATTTGTTTCTCACCCAGTATAATTTTCCAATAAGTATTCCTTACGAAAGCAGATTTATTTTTTTTTAGAAGTAAATGTGTTTAATATATTTATAATTTCTCATTCATCGCGTGTATGGTATTTTCTATCCGTAAGGATCGTACATAGTTTAGTCGTTATTACTCTTCTGGTCACATGTTGTGCTCTCATCTGGTTGTCTGACTACAGTAAATTAATTTTCCGTGTGATTCCTTGTGGCCAGTCGTTACTTCGCCTATAACTTGCAATCTCTTACTTCTGTACCTTCTGAAGTAGTGTAAATTCCTTATGGTAAATAATATATATTTTATCATGCAGTTCGCAGACAGCAGAATACTTCCACTACCTCTATTTCGAAAATATACACTGCACATTATATTGTAAGCACGAATCATACCATCAACTAACGGGGTTTTCCCCAATTTTTGTAACATTTAATCCAAGTAATAAAACATTATGTTAAAATACTCACTTTCGATCAGCATACATTTAAAACATTTTACATCCCAATATGAATGTACTATTTTCAATTTTAAAAATTCGTTTCATTCTCGGGACAAGTTTTTACGTAGGTTATAATATAATTTTACTTTCCATTAACTTCCTAATTTTTGCATCTCGAAATTTAGTTTATCTGTAGTTTCAGAGGTAAATATCATAATAAATAATTTCCATATCACAGATGTACAAGTTTTGATGCATAATTTACCAGGATGATGAGAGTGTATTATTTTATTCTTTCTCCCTTCGATATACGTATAAATACTACGGAGTATGAAGTTCATAATATGTTTACATACAATATTAATAAATATGACAGATTCAAAGTAACATATCTTAACGAAAAAAAAAATTCTCGTACATTTACGCAACATACTATGTCACGTGAATAACCAACATTAAAAAAGTTATTTACAAATAATGCAAGAGAGATGTAAATTACAAAGTTGATATAGTACCGCTTAGGATATTTTTAATGATGGAGGAGAGTGGAGAGATTTGGGCAGCTCTTAACAGCGAGGTCTTGAGAGCGATATTCTCAATGACGCATGATAAATGCACTGCTGGATTTGGTGAAGGTAGACTCAGAATTGAACACCACAAATTAGACCACTTAAAAAAATAGACTCAAAAGTCATTTTCCAGGATGTTTTAGGTATGGTGAATCATCGAAGTCTGTTAGGTATAGTCTGGGATTGAACTTCAATTAAGTTATCTATGTTCGAGGCTCATATTTTGGCGCTAGATGTACTCAGGATTTAGTCAAAATCATTTATTTTATGCTTCACTAAGTTTTGAGTGGGAGCGAACTACTAACTCAGTAACAGAAAAAAATTAAATAAAGCACCGTGAATATATTTTTGGAAATATTACATCTTACAAACATAAAATTCCCCTTGAAAAATTAATACTCTCAGACATCCCAACCAGAATTTCATGATTCCGAAAATTGATACAATGTCTCCCATTTACGGCTATACGAAGATAATCAAAATCATCTTAAGACAACATTTATTCTAGTAATTGATCTCGTGTAGTTCTATTCAGTCGAAAATTGTATTTCGCCAAGAAATTTCTCTACGCTAAGTTTATAAGGATTCGAAAACTACAAATATCGGTGTTCTCCACGGGTTTTTCATAAATAATAAGAAATTACAATATACAGTTTTGGAACTTTCCAGTAGCAGTAGCACTACAATAAAATAAGTCAAAAATTGTCATTAGTAAAAATTTTTGCTCAAAATTTACAGGCTTATATTTACTAAACCATAAATTTTATTACCAGTTTTATAACAAAATAACTAAAATCATGGACAACAATTTTCTCAAATGAGAGCATTTACCACATTACATTTAGTTTCAATGCCATTACTTTTTATTCTAGGAAAATCATTGCACGTTTTACAGAGATATATTTTGCAGTACTTTTTCAGTGATGATAATTTCATATTTCCAGTCACTTTAAAAACTTTTTGAGAATGGAAAAGATTTTTTGTAAAAAAACTGCCATTTTTCTATACCTAACATTTTATAAGTAATTTAAAAATGAAAAAAGTGGCAAATTTGTGTTGTATTTGAGAGGTTTGCGTTTTGAGTTGTGTATCTAAACGAACCAGCAGTGCTCGGTGGCTGGGCTGTTTGCTGGGCAGCGCGCGGTTTATCCGCTCCTCTGCCCTTATCGCAGGGCTCGCACGCGGCCCATATTGCCTGCTGCCTGTTAGCTTCGCGGTCAAAGTTCTCATTTCCCGTTTTTTTAACTCCGGGGCTGTAAGACTCTACTTCATCCACGTTAGCTGTAAAAGTACTTGCCGTTATCGCGTCAGCGTCTCTGCGTCTCAGCAGTGCCACTATGCCCCTCCCATTTTTTTTTTCCAATACTTGCTGAGTGCACTTTCGCTGCTAAATCTCTGCAGTTATTTTCTCCACGACCGACTAATTAGTTCTGGTTGTTATTAACGTTGCTATCCCACGAAATTTCACGTCATTGGGCACTTAACCCCATTGCGCGTCAGTGAATCGAATTTGTAGCAAGGCTGATGGTAGCTATTTTTGTGGCCTCCAACACACACTCGCACTTTCCCATTCTAGTATATATGAAGTTTCTTCACACTTTTTGAATCAAACATTAAAAAAATCACCCCATGTGTGACGTGTTTGGATGTTACCTAATATGCCATGAATCACGAGTGATTTATTCTTCTGTTNAAAAAATCACCCCATGTGTGACGTGTTTGGATGTTACCTAATATGCCATGAATCACGAGTGATTTATTCTTCTGTTATTATAAAAAAAACCTGATTTTTGGTCAAATTGAACTTTTACTTTAATTTGGTCATAAATTGTAACATTTCATTTATAACTAATATTAATAAATAAAGTGACTATTAAGAAATGAGGAGAACTGGCGCAGGGGATTGGGGATGCGGTGCCACGGCGGCCATATTGGATGATTTACGCCGAAACCTCTTTCTCAGTCATTCCTCGCCAGCAGCGGCCATGTTGGATTTACCCACCTGCTCTGTCATTCCCCGCCAGCAGCGGCAATCTTGGTTATCACCACTTCATGCTCTTGCATTCTGTTTGGGGGTTTTTTCTCAGAGTCCTTCCGGTCCCTCTCATCCGTCCTATCCCTCGAGAGGTTTTCTCGCATTCCTCTCTAGCTCAACTTCAACCCCCTGGGTTTTCTCATAGTTCTCCCAGTGCAGATCTGCCTCTCGTCCGTTCTATCCTTCGGGGGGAGGGGATTTCCCATATTCCTTCCAGCTATCCTACCCCTCTCTTACTTTTTCACACGTGTCCTCCATCTCCCGCGTCGTCGTCTGCTGAAGGCAGCCATCAGGCATCTTTAATGCCCACCGTCAGGCGGCCACCATATTTAATTACCGCACTCACCACTACAGTTGGGACCAGAAGCGCGGGCATCGGCGAGGCCATTTTTGTGTTTGTTGGTTCACTTGTCATCCGCAGAGGCGCGCTATAATCGGGGAGCGGAGTTCAAGTGGTGGCCACCTGGAGTTCTGGGAATTTTTTTAAGTGGTTTGTGAACTCAAATAATGCAGGAGGCGTGCGGGATCGTTCGGCCACCCTTGGGTCGCCAGTCCTACTTCTTGACCACATGACCGCCACATTTGCGTTGTGTAACAACTAGCAGTAGGACAATTACTCTTACACAGTCTCGTCAGCAGCAGCGTGGTCGCTCTATCACCGCTCTCTCAGCATTGCCCTCGCACTTTATCGTCCGCATGGCNAGTCTCGTCAGCAGCAGCGTGGTCGCTCTATCACCGCTCTCTCAGCATTGCCCTCGCACTTTATCGTCCGCATGGCATAACCATGCGGAGGGCTCCTGGGCTTGGGGCTGGTGCAGTACACTACGTCAGCAAAAGCACCACTGGAATTTTTTCATGATACGCAAACAAATCGTGTACATGTATGCGTATAAGGGAAATGACACCATTGGCGCCGCAAGCATAGTGTACAGGAGCCTTACAATGCAGGAATGGGAAAAACGACCTACCTAAAAAAANACACCATTGGCGCCGCAAGCATAGTGTACAGGAGCCTTACAATGCAGGAATGGGAAAAACGACCTACCTAAAAAAATTAAAAGTGGACAAAGTAGCGCACAGACAGGCGACAGCAACAGAGTAAGAGTGCAGTTGCGGTAGATGAAGAGAAAAAGGGGAGGGCAGCGCATTTAAAAGAAAATAAAAGCAAGTACGGTGCGATCACTTGTTACCACTACAGCGCCAGTGTGTGACGAATAACATTCCACATTCGGAATCCCAGATTGGAGATACCAACATAGATGACAAATCCCGTGCGCAAATATGTGCATGAATGATTGCAGAATGTGAAATAGTACACATATCACGACATACCGGTAACACGCTTGACAAGATAAGGATATCTCTTCCACGGACTACGGTGTGCTACCATTCAACAGTGCCACCATCAACCAACAGCAACACTCCTGACAAAATGAATATGGCTCTTGCATGTGCTATAGTATACTGCTGGAAGAGAACACATAAATTGAATAAATCAACACACACATTTCATTCATTGTGGGAGAGAGGAATGGAAGCACTTCAGNGAAGAGAACACATAAATTGAATAAATCAACACACACATTTCATTCATTGTGGGAGAGAGGAATGGAAGCACTTCAGCTTCGACAATCCTAGGGTGAGGAACTGCCTCCTACTATGTATCCCGACACCATACACTCTCCTGGGGACATACACATGAATGATGATACATGCCTGTCCCACAGGTGCATGTACAGAATATCGTCATCCATGATAACCATACGGGGAAAGGGTGGGAGTGAAAGCAATGATATCTTAGTAATAAATACTCATAATTCAGTCAATATATTCATATGGTACAGTATGTATTCCATTATCCAGTATGCATNGAAGAGAACACATAAATTGAATAAATCAACACACACATTTCATTCATTGTGGGAGAGAGGAATGGAAGCACTTCATCTTCGACAATCCTAGGGTGAGGAACTGCCTCCTACTATGTATCCCGACACCATACACTCTCCTGGGGACATACACATGAATGATGATACATGCCTGTCCCACAGGTGCATGTACAGAATATCGTCATCCATGATAACCATAAGGGGAAAGGGTGGGAGTGAAAGCAATGACATCTTAGTAATAAATACTCATAATTCAGTCAATATATTCATATGGTACAGTATGTATTCCATTATCCAGTATGCATNATCTTAGTAATAAATACTCATAATTCAGTCAATATATTCATATGGTACAGTATGTATTCCATTATCCAGTATGCATCTCTTATCGTCCTTCGATGTCAGAGTCAACTTATTAATACATTCACTGTAGAGAAAATGTTGGCGAAAGCGAATGGTATGTACATTTACTCGCATCGTACACTGCTGGTGCAGGACACGCTTATAATCTTCAAAGAGAATCTTGTTTTTAACAACACATTTCTGCACTCCCTTGGCCCTCTTTAGCTATTTTGCCCTTACACTTGTAGCTATAAGGTTTCGCCCGAAGCCAAACAATTTTAGTCATAATGGCTTCACCACACTCATCCTTAAACTTCACCAGCACTTTCGCATTGGTCGGAGAGTAGCAGGTATGATCGACAGTGTAGCAAGACATGTCGAATTCGGTGCTGAATGCAGGATCAGTAGCCAGNTCGGAGAGTAGCAGGTATGATAGACAGTGTAGCAAGACATGTCGAATTCGGTGCTGAATGCAGGATCAGTAGCCAGGTCCTGTTAAAAATCCTCAGTGTGGAAATAATATGTGATACTATTGGTATGCCATGTATGGTTCAGCGTAGCTAAGCCATACCATCGTCTGACCACGTCATAGTGGAAGTGATAAATTACCATTTGGGAGACGTCAAGGACGAAGAACCCAGCATATATGATGGGCTTATCGAATAAAATAGTCTCCTTTTAAAGTCGTATCAGGGAAAACCTATCACGGTAAATTCTTCTGCCCCTGTACACTCGTTTCGCTACGAGTTTCCTTAGCCTCATCTTACTACATACAAGTTCCATCCTTTGTCGCTTCCTTTTGTTCTCCATNGTTTCGCTACGAGTTTCCTTAGCCTCATCTTACTACATACAAGTTCCATCCTTTGTCGCTTCCTTTTGTTCTCCATCAGCTTGCCAAACACAGAGTAGTTAGAAAACTTGAAGAAATGATGCTCGAAATCATTGCTGGCGGCTTTTCCCTTTTCTGTATTCATATCGATGTAGGCTTTCAACCACGGTTACTGCTTGAATGCGAGGACACGAAGAACCTTCGTCACCTGGAGGCCGTGGGATAATGCTTGCTTCAGAGTCCAGTAATGTATGACGTAATGTTTCTTATCGTCGAGCATTGTAATTAGCTTGTTTCGTTTCAAGCTTGGGGGACACTGGTTCAACGGGAGCAAGGGTAGATTCTTGTAGTCGTGATGCAGGGCTGCAGGATACACGATATCAACCTGTAGGATATAGCCAACATCACTATTATTACGTAGGGCCATGATGTCGATATTAGTATCACTACAACTGAAATTACACAGCGGCAATGGCAGACTCATCGCCCATTCGTATAGGTTTATCGCATCGACGTGTTGTAGGTATGTGTCCAGCTTGCTGGTATCATGCTCACTTTTCATGTACCTGTTGTTGGCAGCACAGTATCGCAGCATGCACTGCGCAACACCACCCTTGATGGCTGACTCAAGGAGCAGGTATATTTCATAGTCCCCCAGCAGCTCGAGTTCCACCTTTGTCATACGCAGTATGGCATCGAACGAGAACCCTGGGAGGCTTACATAGCAGACACAGTCTAGCTGATACGTTTCCAAACACAGGTGCCGGAAATTCTCGAAGATGTCGGCTAAAAGGAGGACATAAACTTTTAAATATATGCGAATGTACGTCTGGAGTGACTCGTAGCGTAATTTGTCCCATTCTGCCTGTGCATGGGCAAAGTCGTCATCGGAGATATTGCTGTTGGTGAGGCGGTTGTACAATGACTGTTGAGATGGCAGCTGTGGCAATCGTACTGACACACTCCCTTGCGTATCACCAATGAGACCTCATCTGGGCTGAATAATTTCTTCAAACTCGTAAACTTGTCTGCAGGCAGGTTCTGAGCCAGTAAAGCAAGACTTGCAGCCATGAAGCGATACGTATTGACGAAATTAATGGCAAATTGGTCACCTAGCTGTTTGGGAAACGTAATCATTTTCTCTTCGCTATGTGGGATAGTGAAGATGTCCTGAGTATCGTATTCCAGCTCTTTAAGAATAAAATTATCATCATAGGAGAGATTATGAAAAAATCCCGCTGCTGTCGGTGTCAATGACGATGCTGGGGATGAGGGTGACGAGGACGCTGACGACGACGTAGACATCGGAGGTGGTGGCTGTGACTACGACGTCGACAACTAACTGACTGACTGTCAACTGCGTATACCGATGCGTGTATGTGCGTTATTTCGCCTTCTTATACCTCATATGCAATAGCGGTCGTGTGGTCAAGACGTCGGACTGGCGACCAAAGAGTGGCCGGAACGATTCCGTACGTCTCCTGCATTTTTTGAGATCACAAACAACTTAAACAAATTCCAAGCACTCCAGGCGGATGCCACTTGAAATCCGCTCCGCGATGCTAGCGCACCTCTGCGAGCGACGGGTGAACCAACACACACAGAAATGGCCGAGTAGATACCAGTGCTCCTAGCCACGACTTGTAGAACTTCAAATACTCTGGTGGTGATTGCGGAAATTAAAGATGACTGCCTGAAGTGGCCACCTGGTGTCGGGCATTAAAGATGGCTGCCTTCAGCAGACGACGCGGGGGTGATGGAGGAGGGCGTGAAAAAGCAAGAGAGGGGTGGGATAGCTAGAAGGAATATGAGAAATCCCCCTGAGGGATAGAACGGACGAGATCCAGGAAAGGGACCGGGAGGAATATGAGAAAACTCAGGGGTGGAAGACGAGTGAGGGAGGAACGTGAGAAAAACTCCCGAGGAATATAACGGACGGGAGAGACCGGGGGACTCTGAGAAAACCCCCAAGCGGAATGCAAGAGCATGAAGCGGGGATATCCATGATGGCCGCTGCTGACGAGGAATGACAGAGCTGGAGATTTAGGTGTGACTTCACCCAAGATGGCCGCCGTGGCACCGCGGCTCCACATCCCCAATCTCCTGCGCCAGTTCTCCTCATTTCATTCTACTATTGATAAAAAAAAGGTGTGTTAGTAATGCCTAGTAAGAAATAATTGTTATGCAAAATATTATTACAGTGAGTACGCTTGAATGCGGTGTGTTGGCTCTCTTGTGTAATTTTTTGAGCTTGCACGAGGCGGAGAAATATCGTGGAAGTAGAACTTTTGCAGGGCTTCATAAAAGTTGAAAGTACCCGTGAATGGAGTGTATGAAATTTGCTCTTTAATATACAACAGGGACCTGCAACACACTTTTACTTTTATTATTGCCCCATAAAGTAATATGTAGGGTCACCACTGGAAATTTAATGAGGCGTGTCGACAAGAGAAAGACTGCACGCCAGTTCAGTGCCTTGCCGCGTAAAGGCGACCAGACATTCGATGCGCGGATCTGGATCGTCCTTAGCGCTCCCTCGTTTCTAAGCCTCGGACGCGCAAAATATCTCCAGCCAGACAATATCTACCCTTAAGGCTAATCCCCACCTTTGCCTGTTGTTGACCGATGTCTCTATTTGCGTGCAGGGGGCCGCGGTGGTTTAGTGGTCAGACTACTCGCCCCCACCTAGGGGTCGTTCCTGGATATTCTCATATGGAAATCGTGCTGGACGATGCCAATTGCAGGCGGATTTTCCTTGCCCTTACTCACCCCCTTCATCCTCATCGGCTCTCAAGACCTCAATGTTAAGAGCCGCCCAAATCTTTCCACTCTACAGAGTATTTGCGTGCAGGATCCTTACTAACATGATGCTGCCCTACTGTTTCAAATTTTCGACTTAGTTGCCGAAAGCGTGCTTTTTACTTTGTATTTGGTTTTTGAAATACTCTGCTAAACTTGGCGACTTAATTGAGTTATATTTTACTGCGAAAGTAAAAAAAAAAAAACCTTATGTAGTTAATTATGTAACCTACTTATCTGTACGCTTAAGGCAGTTTTGATAACATGGTTAAGGTCGTGAAGAGTAGCAACTTGCGTAAAAAATCAGTTTAACAACAAGAATTTCTAACTAAGTTAGTGGTAATCGGCAGAATCGATCGATTTACTGTAATAATACTTACATGTCAAACGTGGGGAGACTAAGCTTAAAAGTTGCTGACATATGTCGTCGAATATGCATAATTTCATAATATGCTACATAAAAAAATTACCGAGTAGATAGGTAATCTGTTAGTATCTTCACTGCACTGAAACAGTACTTCCAGCATATCAGTTTGGTTTCGTATTGGCATTACGATTTTGAGAATGTAGCTTGTAAAACAAAGTACAAGTAAGTTTCCATTTGCAAAAAGTTGTCTTATAAATTCATATTTCCTTGGCTCGGTATGCCATAGCAAAATCGAAAGGTTGGTTTTGGTTTTGTTTAACATGCTAAACAGTCGAATGGTGATAGATGTTTAATAGAAACTTTGGCAAAATACAAAACTAAGAATCACAAAGTTGTAATCCGAATCGAACGTCCTGAAATTCTATAGTTAGAAGTAAGGCGAAGCACTGGAGTTTAATAAACATTGTCCTTGTTTTAGCACGGTTTCCTTTCGTAGGGATATGGCAAATAACTCTCTTACTAACCCAACGTCAGCTTTCAAATAAATAATTATTCTTTAACTATGTAACTACAAAAGTGCCAGCTTATCTGAACACTAGTCTTACTTCATCCAAGAACGTAGTATAAATTCGCTTTTTGACGTTTATGCCATTGTGACACGCAACAAGATTCTCCTCGCGTGTTTATAAACACCTGTTACAGTTCCATCCATTTGTAGCTGTGCATATTTAAAGTAAATACATTTTTGAAAGCACCATTCAATTTATGTGGGGAAACTCATTTGAGTCGATGAAGTTACCTATACAAATGCAGCACTTTTCATTTCACGCGAAAAATAACAATTATTCCGGTAAAAGCAGCCTAGATTGTTATTTTTAGGTTACTTAAGTCTGTGCTTTTCTGATTGGCAAAGTAATCCACGTGAGTATAGTAAAATATTTTTTTCGCTTTTAAGTGAGGAATGTGTATTAATTATTTTTGATTGTATAATTGTAAACTACTAAACTAGGATTGAAATTAATGTTTAATAGTTACATGCCATGTTCGTAATTCTTTGTAACGCATTTTGCAGGTGTTTCTGTGTGACATTTTATACATTTGGACGTAAAGTTTTCCAGCACCTGGTATGAGTATTCCACAGATGTCTTCAGTTATACTTAAGCAAATTAAGGTGAGAAAAGTGTAAACGAATACATGAAATATAATTTCTATAGCTTCGCTGAAGCGCACTACTCTTCTGAAAGAGTTACTCCTTGCCATAATTGTATAGTAATTGACTGCCTGACTGTAATATTTTTTTTACTTTATTTAAAAATCCAAATTTAATATATAATTGCACAGAAAACTGACTAAAATTCTCCTGAGAGTGATTCTCGGTTCCTGCATTTGTACCACACTTATATTTGAAAACCGAGAAAAGTGCTTTTTGAAATATAAAGAATTATGCCCAAGAAAAAATTATTATACACATACATGCCATACAATTAATAGAAATAAAGTATTCTGTTTAGGCGTTTTCAGAACTTGGATAGTGAAAATAGATCGATTCGCGGTATATTTCAAATACGGAGACAGAATAGGTTCGTGATATTTAATCACAAAAATATATAGTGAGAATTTTTTTGTACATTAACACTTAATTGCTCTTTAAAAACAGACATATTTTTTTAAAAGTTTTCAATAACAAAAATGATTATCATACAAAAGTCTTTATTAATACTTTTAATGCTGCAAGCAAATTACAAAATCATATAATTTTTATTTCAAATATGTACTCTTGGTGTATTGCCACGTGATATGATTATTTCAGGGGACGCGCCTAAATTGTTACAACAAACTGTCCTCTGATAAGTAATGAACTCAATTTTATGAGTTTGACTTACGGATGCACATAATTAAGCTCGAGTTCTGCATTTGCGCTTCATAGGTGAATGGACATTTTTTAAACCACGTTTCATCGCCCGTTTCGGTTTTCTTCTCTTGGATGAAATATGCTTTTTAGGTAACAATTTATCTACAGTGTTAAAGTGAATGTTTCTTCCTCAATAAAAGAAATAACCAATCTGCTACGTTGAGTCCTACTACTACAAAAGGAAACACCCTGCAACCATAATATGCCCGAATGGATACACGTGTTTCAAAGAGCCTGCGCGGCTTTGAGATATCAGCCCTCAGTTAGCTAAATCCTCAATCACAAGTTTTTTTTTCAAGCAAGGAAAGAGATACGTAATTATAACATGAGCCAGTTTATCGTTTTACACATCACGTACGACAGAGGTATAGGCTGCCTACCTCCCAGTAACTTATTAATCTCCTCTCTGACTAAACATGTGATTTCTAATGTAACGGCCGGGAATAACGGATACTACCAAAGCAACATTTTTGTTATTGATTTTTGCATGCTTATTACTCTCATGGCATGTCATATTCCCTCAGGCGGAGGGTTAACAAAGTTCTAAGTAATAGGAGGGTTGCTATCTCTATTTAATGTATGAAGAGGTGTACTCTCCTTAACACCGTGTTCTGTGATTACCTACCTTGTAACAAGGTAGGTAATTTGCCTGTAAGCTGCTTTTCGTTGCTTAATGCCAAGTTATCTCCAATATATCGTTGCATAACATATTTCCTCTATACACATACGAAAGCGTCTACCACCTTCCTAAATCGCTGTAGACCCAAAGTCGTTTATATGTTTACCTATTTATTTATCCGAAGGATTCCGCTCACGTCAGGTTAGCATACATTAACGACTCACCATGTACAGGATCACGGCTCATAGTTACATTCATGCTTGTCACCTACGAAAAAGACTGTGCGTCAATTGAGCGCCTTGCGTTAGAGGCGATGAGGAAAGGGGTGAATGAGAAAGAGTCGACCTTAGAGCTCACGCGTTTCGAGGACTCGAACGGGCAAAATATCTGCAGACAGACTTCACACTTTGGAGGAGTCGACGATCCTGATCTATTTATAGTTCTGTCTTACTGGATCTGGCTTACTGTATTATAACTCCTACATGCTTCCGCTTATCCACTGTTGCCAGGCGTATCTGTAACTTGCTTTAAATCTCCCAGGCAGAATAACCAAAATCATAGGCACACAAAATCATTTCCCGTCCGAAGTCCCTAAGTTCACATCTTAAGTTCATACTGTCGATTGCCACATCTATGTACGTCAACCTAACGCGCAATGTACTTTTACAGGTTAAAATTTGCAAGATATATTGCGCTTACTTTTCACGGGTTTATGGAGAGTATTGACTGTATGTGAGTGTGTATTTTTCCACGGGATATTGCAACCACTGAGAAGAGTTATAGTATAGAATTGATGTTGTCGCTATAACTGTNGTGTGTATTTTTCCACGGGATATTGCAACCACTGAGAAGAGTTATAGTATAGAATTGATGTTGTCGCTATAACTGTGTGAGTTAGAATACCACGCGTGCAGTAATTTACATTTAAAATAAAATGAAAGCAAAAAATATATTTACGAAAAAACGAATATCAACCAATTTATCATCTATAGATACAAAATATCTTCCCAAACTGTGTGGTAGAGAAAATCTTCAGATGAGTTGAGAGATTTGGACTGCTCTTAAAAACGAGGTCTTGAAAGCCGATGAGGGTGAAATTATGTCAGAATGGTGAAGTACCGAAATGCTAGCGCGGGGGAAAGGGGGGAACCCCGGGAAAACCCACCGACCAGCGACATCGGACGGCACGATTCCCACTTGCTAAAATCCGGGAGTGGCACGGCCTGGGATTGAATACGGTTCGCTTTGGTGGAGAACTAGAGAAAACATTAATTGGGTTTCATGGAATGCAATTGTACGGGACACAAAAACGATTTATTCGTGTTCGCCATGGTGTGAGTTTTTAAAGTGTATTACCTAATATTAATTTTCAGTTCCAAAAGTGAAAATCTCAAAGGGCTGTAAATTAAACTTCTTTGGTATCTCTAACAAACCTGTTCAATATATATATATATATATATATATATATATATATATATATATATATATATATATGTGTGTGTGTGTGTGTGTGTGTGTGTGTGTGTGTGTGCTTTCATTTTTTGTGCACATTATTTCAATGTGGAATAAATGAAATATTTTATTTTAAACGTAAAATATCTTTAGACTTCAAATTAAATACTGAAGCAGCTTTTTTAAATATACCTAATTATTTGCGTTTCTGACGGCCCATTTGCCTTGTTCGTACATTTTAAGACAAAAAGTATATAGACTTTAAATCCGGTTGGATATTAAAGATTTTGTTTACTTAATAGCATAAATGCATTTCCAGTATCTCTATCAACCCGTAAAGGTATTAGTTAATATTTCTTTCATTTTCCGTGTTAAGGTGTTTCAGTCGAAAAAACCCACGTAAGGACGCTATAAAATGTGTTAACACTAACTAAGAGGAAATTTATTTCGTCTACAAGCTGCAACCGTTCTGCACGGAAGGATTAACTTAGTTAAATGACACATTCGTTCGAGTTCCGAAGTCCCTCACTCGGCCCTCAAGATCCCGTTGTTAAGAGCCACGTAAATATCTCCACTCCACTCCACTCAAAAGTCCCTAAACTCTAACCTATGAAGGCTCTAGTAGCACAGTTTTTTTTTAAATTACTCTGCTATACATTAAAATTTCTGTAGTAAAAATATTTACCGGTTCACAAAGTTTGTGTGTATAAGGTTAGCATTAGAGTTGGAACAACAAATACTGGCATTAAGAATGAAATTAAAATTTCTTGTGTCATAATCCTAAAAATCCAGGCAAAGTTACCACTAATGGTACTTGNTGTGTCATAATCCTAAAAATCCAGGCAAAGTTACCACTAATGGTACTTGAATTTCACCAATAACAATCTTATTTATCCCGAGTGTCACCCCTGATCTGCGACTATAGAGCAAAGTACAGTTCGACATAGTTGGAAAGGATTGTGTTGCGTTAGTTTAAAATCACTAAGAAAAATGTTATGATGTGAATGCGCATTTGTGCAAATTTTATTTATAAACTCTTTTAGTGAGACATGACACGGGCGTAAACATTTCTTGTAAAATATTACGAAATAATTTTGTGGCATTACTGAGACTGTTTTGGCGAATATATTCTATCATTTTGTAAAGGCACAGAAATTTTTCTACGGTGTATGGAAAATGTGGTGTAGTCCATTCACGGTTTCTTCACACTTTTAAAATAAAACTTTTAAAAAAGTGTGAAATGCTTGGTTTTTTTTTTCTAAATACATCTTGTATCACAAGCTTTTTATAATTCTGTTAACACAAAAATGCCATATTTTTGGTAAAATTGAACTTTTACTTATATTTCGTTTATAAATTATTGTATTTGATTGATAATTAATATGAATGAAAACCGGGAGAACATAGGTGTGTTGGTAATGTCTAGTAAGTAATAGCTGTTATACAAAATATTATTAGAATAAGTGNAAACCGGGAGAACATAGGTGTGTTGGTAATGTCTAGTAAGTAATAGCTGTTATACAAAATATTATTAGAATAAGTGCGCAGGGACGCAGCGCGCTGTGTAATTTTCTGTACTCAGCTAAGCTTTGTTTATGGGGCGGATGAATATCCTTTAGCAGGGCTTCAGAAAAGTAGGATGTAACCGTGAATGGACTATAGATATAACATGCAACGTGCTGCAGCGTTTCTCACGCTGAAACTCGTCCCAGGGCTGACCATCCTCAGGAGGGCCAGGAAGTGGCTAGAGTAGCGGAGTGTGCAGTTGGAGGCTTTGGGCGTCTCTTAACATCGACGACTTGAGAGCTGATAAGGGCGAAGCGACGTGGGTATGGAGCAGCGCCGGAAAGCAAGGACGGGAAAAACGGGACATTACCGAGAAAACTCGCCGACCAGCGGCATCGTCCGGCATGATTCCCACATGCGAAAGTCCGGGAGTGACCCCGCCGGGAATCGAACCCAGTTCACCTAGGACAGGATAGATTAGCGAGGTCCTCTTGTAGCCAACACGCTCTTTCGTCGAGGTTTTTGAACCTGCCCGAGGCGAGAAAAACGCAGAAATAATTTACCTTAATATCTAACCGCTATTTCACGTGTAGTGTATGGAGCACAGGTTTTCGTTTTTTATTTTAAGTAAACAAAGCAACTGTATCGCAGATTTAATTATACGCAGGACATTTCGAAGTGACTGGGGGTCAGAGAGTGAATTAACATAATACCCCATTTAAAAATTGTATCTGCCTTATACTTCCGTTTCATAAATATCTTATCTATATCATAAAAAACTATTATTGCATTAAAATAAGTGTCTTCCGAACTTTAATAAAAGAAAGGATGTTTTGTGATCATGGTGTATACAATAAGTAGGCATGTAATATATTTCGGCAAATTATTTCATTTTCTAGTCAAAGCGCATACGAACACCAGAAATGGTGGTATAAATGCAATGTTGCACTTGATTATACTTGGTAATTGCAGTAAAGGTTTTCACAAGCCCTCTACGCAGACCAAGTGGATACGAGTTACTATTACACAATCTTTAACAAAAAATATAATTTTTTTAAAATAAATATTTTAATTAATTAAGCAACAATTAAAAAATGCTGAATAAAATTACCTGAGGTGAATGTAGGATGAGGATAGTACTACTGCATTGAAGTGATTTTGCCCCAAGTGGGTTGCCACTGAAGTGTATGCTACTTGTGCTGTGTATTGCCCTACGTTTATGGAGTAACTGAAATAAATATACGAGTGTATGTATACTATTAAAATAGTGGTTTACTAGGGAGTAGTTTGTTAACGAACCAAGGTGCCATATAGGAAACTTGAATATTGTAGCAAAAATAATAGTCAAACTTGTAGTAGAATGACCAGATTAACAAGAGATCTGTAATAATCAACACTATAAATATAGTAAATATATTTTACTAATGAGAAAATTACCGACCAATAAAGCAGTTCAATCATTGAGGAGCGTTTACTTATTGCGATTGAAAGTTTGTGAAGAAACACAAGCAATCAATGTTCAGATATAAGAAAACGTGCAGCTCGAATTAAAATGCTCAACTTAGAATATAATTAAAATTACAGTTGACATTTGGCAGCGTAAGTTAGTTTTTCACACTAGGGAAAATAGTATTCAATGTCTAATAACTAAACAAAAAATCTCACTAGGTTCTACTCTCCATTAATCAGCAAATAAATTTTCTTGCCTCGGCTGCTCAGATTTATAAAATATTGAGGTAGATGCGTTAGACCTCTACTTCTGAAGGAAGTGTGGGAAAAAAATTTGATAAGGAAAACTATATGCAGAATTCTTGATGACTAAATGAGATAAATCATGTTAAATCGGGCTGCTGCCATCTGCAACTTAATTCAGTCTTTACTTATCTGTAACTGTAGTTCTACTGGAGAAAGGTGTTCTCGTAGTTCACGATAGCGATTTAATTGCTCAGACAAGACTTACATAAACTCAGAGAGCCCTTTTCTGCAAATTGACTATCTGGTCATTCTTATTTTACGCCACTCGCACACCGGCGGCATAAAATAATGACCTGAATAAATCATGACTATAGAATCTACCATATATAACAATTTTTCAATGTATTTTCGATTAGCTTGAGGATCCAATATGCCAACTTTAAAGTTCCAAGAACCGAGATAATTTTTAAACACAGTCCAGTTTTAATTTCCCATAGCACAATAGGCGAAGCACTTCCAAAAATTTCCGTGCACTATATTACATATTGTACTATACTGCCAACTATTGACTAAAGTTTACATTTAAAAAGATTTCTTTAAGCAATCTGTTTGACACTGCTATCTTTAAATGCTGCATTAATGCATTAAGATAATTTAACAATTCTAAAAATATTTCAATCTGTGGACAAACTCAATAGATAGATTAAATATAAACTGTTATATTCAAATAACCCCTTACTTTTTTCATTTAAATGAAACTCTAATACTGCAATTAAAGACGTAAACAACAAAATAAACAAACATTTGCAATACATTACAAGCACGTAGAATAACTAAATAATAAAGAATTCTGCCGATAGAACTCTTATGCAAATAATAAATATAAACAATACATTTGCAGTGGAAATAAAATAAAAAAATTATAAATGGGCAGAAATATCAGATTATAATACGTTACAGTATGTTGTTTTGCCAGATTCAGACTTTACCCCTTTTTAATGCTTGGAATGCATTCAGTTGATGTATAGCACTCACTTGAAAAATTATAAAGTGCGAATACAATCTTTGGCTTATTTGCCGAAATACTGTAACAAGTTTCACGAGCTCGTACTAAAAATGGCATTGAAAGTCACTTAATCATGATAATACGTAATTCTCAATGATCAAGCAGATTGATGAGCTCTCTGCGCTTTGTGTGTGTAGTTGGATGGCGTAACATTTGAGGTGCAAGAGGCGCTCTTATGTTATTCAAAGTTTATCATCCTTTCCGAATTTTCCGACACACTAATGTGTAACTAGTGTGTGAGCACCCATCCTCCTAATCAAATCGAAAACCACGTGGCAAAAATAAAATAACAACATTCGTTAGCAGAATTATTTTAGTAACAAGGCAATACTCTCTCACCACATCGATCTTCTTTTAAATTACCGGGAAACATTTCTTCTTTTCTTAATGATTAATTCTTCTTACCTTGGATAACTTCTTACAGCATAAGTTATTTCATAGTATTTTAGTAGTTCACTAACACATTCATTTCGGTACGTCAATGGATATATAGTACAGCTGTTACAAATCGTTTTACAGAAAGCATAATGTATAATTTTCTAATCAGTTTAAACAATTTAATTGAATATAAATTAATTTCCAACAAATGTATCAAGTTATCACAAGTAACGCTAAATAAATGAGTGATAAATTTCATGGTTTTTCTTAAGGAATGTGTAAGGACGATATTAACGTAAGTGTTTTATTGTATTATTACATTAGCTTCAAATGTAAAAACAATAAATATATTTCCAGATTTTCAAGCTAAACAGTTTTTTCTTAGAAAATGCTGTAAAAANCTTCAAATGTAAAAACAATAAATATATTTCCAGATTTTCAAGCTAAACAGTTTTTTCTTAGAAAATGCTGTAAAAATCAAAATTTCGTAGATGATATGCATTGTATCACTATGAAAGTTATTTGTTTAGTCATCATTATATTCGTTCANAAAATCAAAATTTCGTAGATGATATGCATTGTATCACTATGAAAGTTATTTGTTTAGTCATAATTATATTCGTTCAAAGAAAAAATGGAAGCAGCTATCAAGGTTACGAAAGTTGAACCAGACCAGCAATTCCATTATTTAAAAATAAATGTTCAATTTCGTATTATCTCAGTTGCACACCTACAAGATTTATAACTAATTTCACCAAAGTGAGTATCTGTAAGATATATTAAAAATTCCTATTGTCTTAAAAAAATATTTTTTATATAGTTCCAAGGCCTTGTTTTTATGCTGTGTTAAATTCTAGATAATGAATAAAGTGCAACATAAATTGCAAAACCAAAATTTGCATTACTTATTTTGGAGCAAGTTTCAGAATAAGTAACAAAAACTGCGATATTTCGATACCCTTAACATTTTAAGAAAATTAATTGGCAGTAGAATAATGATCTGCGTGCTGGGACTGTGTATTTTAAATGGAACAAAACTGGCACCAAGCACTGGCGTCTAAGCAAGCCGGACACCATGTTTTGGCGTCACCCAGCCACCATGCTGTACCCAGGTGACCTTTGACCTTGACCCGTACATTGATCTTGACCTCATGCCCGTGACCTTAACTGAACTTGAAATCAAAAGATCCAAAAATATTGCAGAAAAAATATAAAATAAAATATAAATTACAAAAATTAAAATTTTTTTTAAAATATATATATTTAAAGATATAAATTAAGGAGTTTCAGGTTTTAAGGGCAGATGTCAGTGACCTTGACTCATGCTTGAGAAAACGTGCTAAGTGTCATCAAGTGGCTTGTTTATGCTACCTCCTCCTCCTCGTCATCATCATCATCCAATGTATGATATAAACCGAGCAGAATACAACAGTTTACAGTTCGTCAAGCAAGATGTATATATTAATGTTCAGGTGAAGCTATTTCCTACGAATCGCAACAGGGAACTAAAAAAAATGAAGCACTTTGAGAAAATCCACGCACTCGTTCTCCCTAGAAGAAAAAATACGCTGAAACTTACGTAAAAATAATATTATTTTAATATGCTCGTAGGTGCATATATATAAAATATTTTAATTTATATTATACATTATTATGTATATTCATATCTGATATATATATACATATAACATATGCGTATTTTTTCTTCTAGGAAGAATGAGTATGTGAGATATCTCGGAGTGCTTCCATATTTTTTAAATTACATCTCGCGATTCGTGGGAGATAGTTTCAACGGTAGCTTAGTCAATCCACCTGTCATCAAACCCGTACCTCCTGCATGTACATCTTAAAATAATTTTTTAAAACAATTTTTTACTTTTTTTTATAAATTTTTTTTTGCTATTTTATAATTTTTGTGAGATTTTTATTTATATTTTGGTTTCAAAGTTATTTAAGGTTGCAGCAATGTGGTAAAGGTCAAGGTCATGGGTAAAGCTCAAAGGTCACCTGGGTCCAACATGTCGGTTGGGTGACGTCACAACATGACGGCTGGCCGGCGCCGGTGCCAGGTGCCAGTTTTCTCCCATTTAAAATACGCTGTCTCCTGACGTGAACGCGGACTATTGGCTTTAAAATGCATGATTCTAAGCATAAAATGACCAATCCGTCACCTTTAAAACAACAGGAGCTTATTTCCCGTCGCACGTGCTTCACACTGCGCGGCTCAGAAGTTCGACAAAATTTACGATTTTCCCCACCAGTGCTAGACGTGATTTACCGCCGTGTAAAGGCATCTTTGCCTATTCGGACTTGCTATCACCCAACGCTGAAATAAACTGAGAGAATTCCCGAAATTTTCTTGTTACGATACACACGTAAATATATGCTGGCATACATATTCAAAAACAGTAGCAGCTATCCTGTTGCGTTTGTAATGTTATGTGATTATTTAGCGGACTTCTGTCGAGAAACTATCCATATGTCATGTATCTTTAACACATGGTGGAATTAGAGTTGTACTAGCAAAATTTATTTAAAAACATGTTCAGTTACTTCCTCTATTACTCGAAGAATAACGCTTTGTTCTGCCAAAAGAATAAACATATTTGTAAAAAATTTGATGAATTCAACTTTTGAAACTTACACAAACAAGGGAATACATAAAAAAAACTAAAATTGTTTCATTATTCTTTACATAAATTCACATTTATTTAGAAAATATGATTATGTGTATTCGAATTATTTATTCAATAATACCCTGTTGTACAATAAGTTATTATTGTAAAAAAATATAACTATTTAAAGATTTTTCAGAGGTTCAGGCGATAAAAAAAAATATATTATGTAGGTTCGTAGAAACTCAGACACTTGTAGGCAATAAATGTTTTTTTGAAATGGTGAGTAATTCGCAAGCTATTGCGAGTATGAAAAAGAGGGCAATGACGAGCGTAAGAATCTGTCGGAAAATGTGATAACATTGTAACTTCTCTTACAACACATTTGAAAATTTCATATAAATCTGCTGAACAGAAATAAATTTCTTTAAAATCGTATATATTCAATTCACGGTAAAGTGAGTCCTTTTTAAAGCCCTCCCAAAAGGCATTAAACACTGATAAATATATTTTATTACAGCCACAGACGTTGACTTTTGAGAAAGGTGAAATGTGTACACTGTGTTTATTAGTCATATTGCAATGTTTATATTAAAAAGTGCCGGAAAGATAGAAATTATTTGAAAGGAATCATTTAGCAGGGTCTTAAAAAGTGCACACTTACGTGAATACCCTATAGTTCGACCTAATGCCGCTCTGTCCACGGAGCAGTCGGTGGTAACTCTCCCCAGTGAAGACGTCAAGTAAGACGTACCACGTAGGGATTTCCACCACCCCCTCCCCCCATCAACCCAACCATTTTCCAACAAACGAGACGCCTGTTGTTATAATCAATTTCCCATTTTTCGTAGGCGCGTGCGGAATCCAAACTCTGCCACAGCCTAAATTAAACTACAATTTTAAATTCGAAACTGAAGTAAGAATAAACTTGAAGAAATTGTGTACGGGTGTAGCAGTAGTGGGCGTGATAATGGCAGCCGAATTGATCTATTCCTCACCTATAAACTATCTTGATTAGAAACCCTATCGAAGTGAGTTTTACAGTGAAAAGAGATGGATTTATTAACCGTCTATGTACGACACGTGACGGAAAGACATTTATCTTACATTTCTCCAAGGGCACGAGACGCTGAATGCATATTTCTTTCAAGCTTCTCGATTAGCCGTAGTGCAATTTTTCCTCTGTTTAATCTCTGAGAACGGTCTGGCGCGGGCTTGCAACTTTAAGCAAATGCTGCAGATGTACGAAGCGACTTTCTGCGTGGTTGCTATGCAAACACGTGTTAGTCAAGTGCGCATCTCCGCTGCAGTGCTTCACTGCCAGTTCAACCAGCAATCATTAAGTGGCTGCTAATTGAATGGCCTGGGAGCCCCTTGGCCCCGGTGGTAGGAGTGACTTCGCAGAGATGCGATCCATGTTCGATCCCTGGGGTATTCACAGCTTCCGACTGTGCAGACGACTTCACAGGCCATGTTACGTTTCCTGCATGAGTGTAACAACTAGAAAACTCGCATTACGTCGTTCCGTTGCCAAATATTTACTTGCTTGATTACACTTGGGAACATAACGACACCCGTGTGCTTGTTTCACCATGTTGGTTGATCACTCTAAACCTGTAACTGTGGAAAAATAGCTAAACAAGGGGAAGTAGTGAAAATGGCTCAATCGTTACCAGTGTCAGATAGCAGATTGTGATAATGGTTGAGTTCACTAATTTATAAAGTTATTCCCGCTGAATATCGCGAACTACACTATCATAAAATTCTGGTTACCAGTTTATTTTATTAATTTGCCAGAGTCAGCAGCAGATTATCAAGAGACTTCCAGTGAATGGTATTTCACTGACTGATATCACTGGTTTGGCCTCAAGAGATAAAACATACAGACGTCTTCTAGATGCATGCAAACGTTATTTCATGCCCAATTTGAAGAACTTTTAACTCTGCATTCTAACATAGGACACTTTTCCGCCAACGATTTGCGTCAATGTAGCGTCTAAGCAATAATAAATTGTGCCTCAGTCCACATACAGTTGATTCGAAAGACTGTCCGGAAGTAGACTAACGTAGTGGGTGCATTGATGCGTCTGCAGCGAAAAATTGGAACAAATTCCTTGCACTTATTGCGCATTGTTGAGGTAACAGATTCCGTCTACAGGCAAACAGTTAGTGCATATGAGCACTTAAGTTGACGTATCTCTGCCAAAGACCCTTTGAACATCATAATTCATCAATCATCTTGTTTCCATCGAGTATTCTATCTGAAGGGGGTCCCAACATATTTTAATGGATATCACCTATTCTATATATTTATACTTACCATTAGACGGTAAAATACATTTCATATAAAACGAATATCCTGTAAATAACTCACATAATTTTCATAATGCTGCTGAAAGATTTCATTATAATAATATTAAAGTACGTGGTTTTACTAAGGTTTCGTTAAAAAACAATAAAGGTATAATGAGTAGAAAAATCCGGGAACCAATTTTAAAACTGCTTAAAATTCGCAGTTTGGNCGAGTATTCTATCTGAAGGGGGTCCCAACATATTTTAATGGATATCACCTATTCTATATATTTATACTTACCATTAGACGGTAAAATACATTTCATATAAAACGAATATCCTGTAAATAACTCACATAATTTTCATAATGCTGCTGAAAGATTTCATTATAATAATATTAAAGTACGTGGTTTTACTAAGGTTTCATTAAAAAACAATAAAGGTATAATGAGTAGAAAAATCCGGGAACCAATTTTAAAACTGCTTAAAATTCGCAGTTTGGAGAAGTTCAGTAAATTATATTAAATTGTGTCGCGAGANTTAAAAAACAATAAAGGTATAATGAGTAGAAAAATCCGGGAACCAATTTTAAAACTGCTTAAAATTCGCAGTTTGGAGAAGTTCAGTAAATTATATTAAATTGTGTCGCGAGAAATAAGAGACAGAATTAAGGATTGAATAACTTACAAGTTCTCGTAGCCAGCACGTTGTGTTTAGCATAACGTCACAGTTTTTACGTAACACTCGTGAATTTCAAGTAACTGATACGTGCCTTAAAACATTATTCTCTTGAGATACTAGTTAAGTAAGAATAATAATGACACGAACACGCATTTGCAGACGACGACAATATTTTGAATATTTAGGAAGACCGGACATTTTTTTTTAACCATGGAGCTATCACAATTGTATTTGTAGTTGGCAGACGCATGCCTCCAGTCGTCACGATGTCCCCCGAAGTGCAGCTCCTCTACCTGCCAGCAGCCGCTGCACCACGAGCCGTGGGAGGCGAGTCAGACGAGCAATAATATACCGGCATCGCGGGATGTCACAGTCATTTTACGTTTAATTGACTAGTTTAATAACAGCTAATGCCCAACTAAATGTCCTCGTAATACTTTTCTTTTTGTTACGTTCGTCCACCGTGACACAGTTGGTTATGTGACCGACCGCTTGTTGTGCGAAATAACTTATGTTCAAATACTGGATAAGGTGAGGGTATGTGTGTAATGTGAAGAACAAGTTACCCGTAGATGAACTCCAATTTGCTGTTCCTCATAAAAGATAAAGTGTGTTATGTATGAAATTTTCCATTTATTATTTTTTCCTTATAATTTTTAAGCATATTTGCTAAAGCTCCGCTTTGGATATTTGTGTGACTGTTGCATTTGGTTTAAATGATAGAATGGACTATTATTTTGAACAAACATTACTGCAGATATTTGTTGTTATATGCAGCAGAAACCCCAAAATATGACAAAAGCAATGCCACAAAAATTAATTAAAATAAAGCGCAAATGCAAGCTGTTGTCAAAATATATGTATTTCATAATAATCCTACAGAATAAATTAGGTTAATAATCACAGGGAAAACCGGAAGAAAACACTAACCTCAGGAATCAAAACCAACGAAGACAATATTTACAGGATATATATAAATGAGACCAACAGCCTTCGGTAGCAAGTTAAGCCCGAAAAAAGGCGGTGTAAACACACATAATGATTTATAGTATAAGTTTATCATAATGGCGGTACACATCTTCGAAAATAGTCATGAACNGGTGTAAACACACATAATGATTTATAGTATAAGTTTATCATAATGGCGGTACACATCTTCGAAAATAGTCATGAACCACTAGATTATTACAAATACGAAGGAATTATATAAGTCTAGACACCGAGGGTCTACATAATGCGTACAGTTGATTGTGACATGCGGATTAGTAATCCATATTTAAAATTCCATGTTTGCTGCAGCGTCACGGAGATTAAGTCAAACTGATGGTAGTAACCGTAATATTTTCCATATAATAATTTTATGACAGTGACGAAGGTGCTGAGGTGTTTACAGATTTTTGTTCCGTTACATGTTTTCNGGTGTAAACACACATAATGATTTATAGTATAAGTTTATCATAATGGCGGTACACATCTTCGAAAATAGTCATGAAGCACTAGATTATTACAAATACGAAGGAATTATATAAGTCTAGACACCGAGGGTCTACATAATGCGTACAGTTGATTGTGACATGCGGATTAGTAATCCATATTTAAAATTCCATGTTTGCTGCAGCGTCACGGAGATTAAGTCAAACTGATGGTAGTAACCGTAATTTTTTCCATATAATAATTTTATGACAGTGACGAAGGTGCTGAGGTGTTTACAGATTTTTGTTCCGTTACATGTTTTCNTTTTCCATATAATAATTTTATGACAGTGACGAAGGTGCTGAGGTGTTTACAGATTTTTGTTCCGTTACATGTTTTCCAGAACTTAATATTCATATGGCCGTTTGCTATTTGAAGAATAGAAGATGATAGCACTTTTTTTTACACAATATTGAATAACGGAGTTTTTAATTTTTATTTTGTGTCATTCAGTTATTAGTTTTTGCACCTTGATCCCGAGAATTTATTATTAACGCGAGTAGTTGATGAGTGGAAGGCAAAATCGTATTTTAGTGCAGCAAGAGGGAGATTTTTCTACAAGTGAGTGCAAATTTATTTCTCGATCTTGTAGCTCAATAACTTGCGGTCTTTATCGAGTCAGCGTATTTTTTATTGCACCAGTGGTCCTTTGAAGTGAGATCTTAGTTCACCGATGAGCTAGCCAATTTATTCGCAGCGTCTACTGTTCCGGAATATTACTCGCATAATATTATTTATTTTATCTAATAAAACAATAATAACTAAATCAATGAAAATTTTATCAACACACTACATTCGGCACTAAAGCGTACGACTTTAACTTACCTTGCATTACTCAGTTTCGTATAACCTAAAGCAATTATCGCTAGCGCTTTTCCTAATCAATCCTCCAGATGTGGGTTCGTTAACGCTTTTTTTCCCAGATATATAAAAATCGGCTTTCTTGGTTGACATCCTGCTGGGGAAGAATCGCTCGACTGTGGCATTTTCTGACCATCAGTCTCGCTCTGACAGATTATACCGCACCACTGAATAATTACACTTGTTAAGTTAGTAATTGCATTTTGCCCTTCAGTAATCGCGTAAAAGAAAGTGGGAACCTCTGTACGGGCAATTTTTGTACTTGAAACCACGATAACTGACATTTGCCAAATTATATGCGTCTAAAGAAACTTTTATTTATTTTGTGTACGAAATGTACGCAGTTTAAAACATCTCGTGTATAGTTGCAATCAAAATTAATGTATTTTTTAAAATAAACTTTCTGCTAGTTTACATCAAGAGCGAGAGAGAAACGAAACAAACCTACGTAAGACACATGAAATCACAAATGTCTATCAAACAAATTAAATCCAACAGACAAAGAAAACTGTGTAAAGTAAGGTGGAGTTTTGTCAAGTTTAAGTAATAAGTAAAATAAGATAATATGACGGATTTCCTAGAATAAGAAATTTTAAAATATATGAATACATTTTTTCCAATTAGATATTTACCTAAATCAAAGTTACTTATAGCTTGCATCTTTGAATATTTTTGGTTCAATCTCCCTGAGTTAATAGCTGGAAGATTCCTCCTGGTGTTTTCATGTAACTTACTTAAGGCGTGCAATTTTAAACAATCGCCAAAATTGGTGTTCTTATCACCTTGCTGCCACGCATTATGGTGTCAAAATAAATAGGGGATGTAGTTGAAGTATAGTAGAAACATAACTTAAGCATAAAAACTTTGCATTTTTATAAGCAATGCTAACTGATTACACCACTTAGCTCAAGCTCCCTGGGTCCCAAAATGGGCGCACTTGCTTATGTCATATGAATACGCGGATCTGCATGCAAGGGTGCTCACCACCCCTAGACACTATAACGTAAGGAACCACCAATCCCTAGGCACATACGCGAGAAACTCGCTCTCTCGCTTCGGATTGAACGAGAGGTTAACTGAATTGTTACCCATAAAGCTCAAAACTGTCTGTCTAAAAGAAATAAGTATGACACTAAAAAAAATTATTGAAAAATAATTTTAATTTCAAGCGTTTTTTTTATGTGAGCGTAGCTGAGACCTTTCCTGCCTATCTTCAATCCCCAATTAAAGGCTGAAATTTAATAGGGAAAACCAAAACAAATTTTCTTGTCTTCCTAAAAGTGCTGGCTATGAACATTTTTTACCTCTTGGATTTGGCTGCCATATTTACAAATAGTTAAAAATATTATATATATTTCTACGTTTGACATGCTTTTTCATTGAAAAAATAGATCATGTTATTACATACATAAATTTTCAGTATACCTTCTATAAAAACGTATATACTCTTTTTGATCTTACTATTTATAAAATTACATATTGGTATGTAATGTGGAATTTTTATATTATCAATCTTATCGATTTCTTCAGAGAAACGATTAGTTTGTGTTTTAATAAACTTATACATTTTTATGAGGGTTTCATTGTGAGGTAAGTACAGAGAAAAATGTACGATACTTCACCAGAACTTTCCTACTACTAAACATCCTCTGCTTGCAAGCTTTAAGGCATTCACATGACATTTTGTAATATTCAATGAGTGAAGGTATTTTACCTTTTTCAACAGTAGCTAGCCCATTCATGGTGAATTTTCAGCCTCAGTTTGTTTACATAAATTATTTTCCCAAGAACTTGTGGACTAAATTATATATTGAAATATAGATGTGGTGAGGAGCAGCTTCGATCTGAAGAAAATAAAACATGCTGAAGTAAATTTTTTTATAGTGATTTTGGAAAAGAGTGGTAACCTCAGTACTGCAAGAAATGCAATCTCGCTGTTATTATGTAAAGAAAATTTTGTCTCATCATGCACACAGTCGCAAGAGGTGCGGAGATCACCCGGTTATCACAAGAAACTTGCAAGTTTCAGCCACATCTACCATAAGGTAGAGAAAAACCTTCCATCATGGATATATTTTTCAAATTTTTGATATAAAACTTAATGCTCTGACATTAAAAATCGAAGCTTGGCATGGCATAGAGAACTACTTAACATAATTTTTGATGTTTTTTACAGTTTCAGTTATATTCCTTTGTTTACAATTGGAACAAGGTTTTTAATAATGAAACACCTTTGGTTAAGGTTACAGATGTGGAACGAACGGGAGTAAAATAAGTTGCACTTCGAAATAACTGTCAAGATGTTCCCTGTCCCTTCACAAGTTTGGTTTTCTAAATATTGAATCTGGATATCAAGTTGATACCTGCCAAATGCTGAAGTTTGGAAGTAGGTATTGATTCTGCTCTGTGGCGTGAGGCGCCAGCATTTGATGCTAGCCTTCAGTGACAGGGCGTAGGAATACGTCGACACTGTTGTCTCTAGGTCAAATTAACTAATAAATTACACTGTATTTGTGGGTTCACATAATCGAGTTTTATTGTTGCTTGAACAGGTTAACTGGTACATGAACTCACGAGACAAACTCCCCTCCCCTTTTTCTATGTAGGCTACGTATGGTTTGACGCCGCGATTGGCGTCGTGGGGGGGGGGGGAAGATTCTTCACACTTGGTGTAGAACTACTTATCTGACACTGCTGCGCTGTCTTCCCTCGGCTGGCGGTGGGGCGTCCCGACGCCTGCTCTCGGAACCCCTCCTCCCGGGTCCACTCAGCACTCTTCGTTTGACGAAGTCGGACTGGCTTTTCTCGGATTCTTCCCGCCGCACGTCCCGCTTGACGGCCTCCGACTGAGGTCCACGTCTTGATGCATTTGGCGAAATCGTTTTCTCTCGGCCCCCGACACACCCTTCTCGTTTGACGAAGTCTGACTGACTTTTCTCGGATTCTTCCCGCCGCACGTCCCGTTTAACGGCCTCCGACTGAGGTCGACGTCGTGATGCATTCTCGATCCTCGACTGACTCCGACTGACTGACTGACTGCTCGATCCGCGACTGACTGACTGACTGACTCGTTCATCGCACTGGCTTCGTCTGGCTCCGACCCGGACGCCTCGATTCAGGTCCCCCGACTGACTGATTCGACGTCTCTCCACTGACTGCCCCGTTGCTCCCCCCTTCACGTGGTTTTGTAGCGTCCATCACCATATTCAACTTCCCCCGTCTCTGCACGTGGTCCGGGGTGCTTGTCATCCCCCCGGGTCATAAAACACGTGGCCGCTGCTCGTGTGGTCCGCAGCCGGCCTGGCGTCGTCCCTTGGTTCTGGCCTGGAAGTTTATTGTCCCGTTCTGCACGCACGTCCGCTAAAAGCTCTCATGGTTTATTGCGGTACAAGCCCGGGACAGACGCAGCTGGTGGTGGGATCTCGGTGTCCCTTGGGCAGCTGCAAAATACAACTGTGTCCGCGCCCTGGTGCCTTCCGTTGACTCCGGATGTCGTCTGCACGTGCAGGAACATTTGCACATGCAGAAACCTTTGGTAGCGCACCTTTGCATCTGCGAGGCTCCTGGTGTCACTCTGCCAGTACGTCCACAAAACCCTTAATCCTTATTGCGGTCGTCCGCCGGCGATCTTCGCCAGAGCGTGTGTTCTGACGAATAAAATAAAGGGACGCAGAATGCGTCAAAGTTATGGAGGAATGCGCGTAAATCTAACACGGCTGAGAGTTCACCACCTTAAGGCCGTTCAATATATAGTATATTCGTGGTTTCTTCACACTTTTTCAGTCAAACGTTTGAAAAATCACTCCATGTATGACGTGTTTGATTGTTTCGTAAATATATCATATGTCACAAGCGTACAGGACAATTAGACAATAATCAACATTAACCCGGACATTTGAAAAGACAAGCTTAAAGTTGGTGGAGATGTTCAAAACACCATTCTGAACAGCATATCCAAAGTCCCAACAAAGTTTCCCACTTGGTGAAAATTTGCCATATCGGAAAAACCATCGTCATCTTGCATATTACGGATATTGAGTGTAACGCATGAACTAACGAACCGATTCCGTTCGTATGAAGACGAAATTAATCTCTTTGGCCTCCTTTACTAAATTAAAATCTAAAATAAACTCAGAAAGGTTGGACAAATGTATTCGGCAAAAATATTGTTTAAAGGTCAGTTAGAATTTTTGTAGTTATTTCCAAGACAAATGGTATGAAAATATAACTTTCGAAACATTTTTTTCTTAAGTCCCGCGTACAAATAAACAGTAACAACCACACAGGCATCAGTTTATCAATATTCAATATCACCCCTGTGTTTCTCAGTCTTCGTTCTCGCTGAAGTCTTCCTCACATGGATTTGAGCTGAAAGGAAAGGTATTAAAATTACTGTTTGATTAATTAAATATACTTTTTATTTACTAACGCAGACGTATTTGTAAGTTTTCGTACTCACAGAAACACTTACTTGGGGATTAATGTTCATCCTCATCTTCAGTGTCCGAGGTATCGGCGAGATTCTCGCACACATGCTCAGCACAGTAGCCGCACATTGATGTGCAACTGAGTCCGCTCCTCTTGAACTCAGAGTTCCTCTTGCAGCCAGATTTACAGTTGCAAGAAATTATATGTTAAATAACATCGGGTGCTGGCTTTTTATCGTTTGCAGTAGGTACAAAGCGGCCGTATCGTGTTGTCCATCCCCATGCTGTTACAGACAGTTTCACACACATCCTATATTGAAACTGAAAAAAATATAAATATAAAGAAAGCATAACGGGGCCGAAATTGCGGTATGTTTTTATAATATGCATGAAATGAAAGCCAAAACTGTTTCAATTTTTTTTTAATAATGGCACTTGCCATGTGTTATTTTGAGCCCCACCTGGTGGTACACACAATAGAAATGCTGACTTGCTGCGGATGATGTAAGTGGAAGCGTGGCTAAGTCACATGTAAAGGTCATCGACTGATTTGTAACTGTTCGCATATAAAGTCGATGTCTTGCATTGTCCAACTTATCTGCAGTGTTACAGCCGTACAACTCGAGAAGAAAAGATTCCCCTGCCGCTGCGATTTGTTGAACACCTCGACTTTTTCTCTAAGCGCAGAATTTACCCGGACCTTTCTGAAGGCTCCCTTTTTCACTTTTCTGAATGGTGTTTATGTTGCATCGTAACCCGTCGCAGCATCGAAGAAGAGAAGAGTTGAACACATATATCTAAGATTCGCCCTCAGTTTTTTACTGTTGTAGATTTTGTGGTCAGTGCCTTTTTTAACCAGGAATGAGCATCCGGGAGTCATTTGTTTAATCAGAAATCAACATGACGAGTAGGTCAATGGCCTCTCCAACAACAACAGAGATTCTTCCAGTCCTTGAATGTTCTAGACAAGACCATATAAAGGGATTTTATGTGAAGCAGTTTATCAAAAGTTACCACAAAGGAGGCCTGGCCCTTTCTTTTGCATTCATAAAGTGTAAATAAGAGACATATGTGAATGGTAGAAGGATTTGAGGGTGCTAAATTGACGAATGGCAACGTGACTACTGTAGATGCTGCGAATTCTAGCGAGCAATTTTCGGTCACGACATCCATGCATCCACTCAAACAGGAACTTGGTGTCCCATCAAATAATTATATCCACATCCACAAACAGTCAGCGAGATGTGCTTGTAATACAGTTTGAGGTTCCTTCAGAGCTGCTGTGAAATCCTCCAACATAACGGAAACTTCCCTGCTGGAGCACATTGGTCGTTGGTAGGTGGTCACGGAAGTAAATCCCATGGACATCATGTTGGTAGCGTTCGCAGCACGAGTAATCTTTCTTGGTACATGGGAGGTTACTCTGATGGCACTTGCAAGTGTGATGCACTTTATGCCTCCCATGGCATGGAAAGTCCTATGCCCATCCAAAGTCTCAATTTTGTAGCCGGTATTATCGAAAACAAATTGTACATATGCATCACTGTCCACGGCAGAGGGGGTATTTGTAGTCAACGCAGTCTCAAAGTTGATGGTCTGCTTGTAGGATGTGCACACGTCTAGTTTTGAGAGCATTTGAAACAGTATCTTTGATCCATAGTGGTGATGAAGGAAAACGCTGACGCCGAGTTGCAATGGTGACATGAAGGAACGCGGCCGGGCAGCCACAACTATCGCATACTCGATAGTGGTTTCTTTTCTTTTGGTGAGAGTGCCGTCTTTGAATGGTTTACGGGTTTGATCTATAATCCTTATCATTGCCTTCAAAGTCTCATGAATCAAATTTTCACTTCCAGAAAAAATTGCATCCATGGTTAAGTATGTGTCACAGTATTACACCTGCGATCGGATGTATTTTCGGATGATTTTAGCTGCCGTTTCCACGATTCTCATTCTTTCTTCGGTTTTATATTTTTCTTCTTCGGTGTACCAGAAATCTGTCAGAATTTTGTGAGCTATTCCTTTAAAGCACACCACGCACCTCCTACCGACTTTCACAGTTATGACGATGTTCTCTCCGTATTGACCCCGCAGACTTCTTTTGATGTGTTTTTCGCTGTAAACAGTTTCTTCTGGACAAGCATTTTTTATAATGTCCATCAATTCTTCTAAATTCTCCAGATACTCGCACAACTTTTGAAAAGCTCGCTGTTTGTCCACATTTGCACTGTATCCACCTCTCGAGGAAGATGACTGGTCAAGAGAGGGTGCACCCGAACCTGGACGACTGAAGCAAGAGTATCAGAGACGATGGTAACGCGCTGATGAAGCCACAAGCTAAATAGCAGCATTCAGCCTTAATAGAACAGTCTCGCCCCTGATATCGGAGAACTTTGAAGACATAGCGCGCACTGAGTCAATAATCTTGAGAGTACTTACAACACTGTACAGTGGTTGCCTGTCTGGGTGCTTATAAATATCGAAGCTGTATATATCTTTCTCGCAAAACAAACATTGTTTTTTTTAATCAAAGTCAGCAATAGACGAACGCACAACCCGTTTAGCCTCAGGTTCACTTTCATTAAGAGGTGCCACGACAGAAATGCGACGAGTATAGTCTTTTCTGCAATTCACATGAACTTGGACACTGTCAACATCACTAAGTAAAGAAGCCACTCCATCATTTCTCGCCTTAATATATTGACGCAAAGTCTCTATTCATCGTTTGACAACAATCACTTCTCTACTCTTCCTGTCATTGCATATAACACAAGACACCGACTCCATTATCTGCAGCAAAAATAAACGTAAAATTAAAATAATAAAAGACTGCTTAGACACCTATCTAGGTTTGCTTTAGTTTTTTAATTAGTAAAGGAGGCCAACAGTGTTAATTTTGTCTTCATACAAATTGAATCGGTACATTAGTTCACGCGCTACACTCAAAATCCGGAAAATCTAAGATGACGATGGTTATTCCAATATGGCGGATTATTCCCAAGTGGAAAAATGTCAGACTTTTGTCATGCTTTACAAAATGGTCTCCTGAACATCTCCACCAAATTTTCAGCTTGTTTTTTTTTTTTTTCAAATGTCCGGGACAAAACTTAATTTTCCTGTTCTTTTTATGCTTGTCTTAACATAAAAGAACCAAAAAGTGCCCTATTTTTACTTAAATATGATTTTTATTTTCATTTTATCTATAAATTACGATATTTAATTTATAATCAAGATGAAAATAATCAATGAGAAAATACGGTTGTTGTTGATGACTAGCAAGAAATAGTTCTCATGCAAAATATTTTTAAGCTGAGTGCACACGAATGCGGTGTGTTATCCCTAGGACTATCTTCCTAAACTCGATTAAGCCTTGTTTGCATGAGATGGAAGAATATCCTGGAAGTAGACATTTAGCAGGACTTCAGCAAAGTCGGAAGTAGCCATGAACGGAATAAACAAAAGGTTTACTTTTCTAGATTTGTAGATGATTTACGGTTTACAAGTAAGTGACATATAGAGGGGAGCATCGCACGACCTTGGAGGATGTGAGGCGATCTTTCCGTGCCAAAGCGGGGGATCAGAGGTTTTGGTCGGCAGCAGTCGACACTTGCACGATAGGCACGGTAACCAGTGTTCCAAGCCTCCCCGAGGAGGGATAGGGGTATCGTTATAATCCATTCATGGTTACTTCCAACTTTCTGAAGCCCCGATAAAGCTATACTTCTAGGATATTCCCCCGCCTCATGCAAACAAAGTTTAAACAAGTCTAGAAAATTACACCAAAGTGATAACGCACCGCATTCGTTGCACACACAATTTAATAATATTTTGCTAAAATAACTATTTCTTACCAGCCATTACCAGCACACATTTATTCTCTCGCTGTTTTAATCAATATTAATTACAAATGAAATATTTAATTTATAGAGAGAATATAAGGGAAAGTTATTTTAACAAAATCAATAATTTTTTGTTTTTGCAGAAGTACAAAAGTCTTGAAATATATTGTATATCATGGAAACAACCAATCACGTTATATGTGGAGTGATTTTTCAAATGTTTGGTTTAAAAAGTGTGAAGAAACTGCGACTACACTATATTACGTCCGGTGCTACGCGATAAGTCAATTAAATATTCGCCGCGACGACATGGTGCAGGGCGGCGTGGTACATCACTGAGAGGCGAGTGGTTGTCGCGGATCGCGCCCGTGGGCAGTTAGTAACTCCTCGTTTAAGATTTTAGAAACAAGCGCACCCGGTCTGTTGCGTGGGTTTTTTGTTAAGAGGCAATAATGAAGAAATGAAACTGCTGCCTATTTATCGACTTCGAGTGTGTAACGAGCTAGCAGAGGGACAACGTTTCTAGACTCTAAGAATTTATTAGGATATTTGCCACACCAGTGTAAACGCTTAGTGAGAAAACGGGAAAGGTAAAATTTTCCCCTATAGGCTAAATTCATTGTAGCGTTCCTACATAAACTCAGGAAATTGTAAAATGCGTGAGGAAGTTTCGAAATTTCTATAGTAGCAAAGATTAACTTTCCTATGACTGCAGCTTGCTGTATTGTGTTATTTTCATGCTTTAAAACTTCCATTACAGTTTAGGATGTTTACGAGAAATTTTTTACACTGTTAGAAATAGACATCGCAGTGACTAATATACAATATTGCTGATGTCGGGGCGTGAGCTGAGTGGCACGATCGGAAGGGTCATCTCAATTCATCCCGGTTTTTCTCGTAAATACAAGAATTAGAACTTAAAAGTCTTAATTTGTACAAATTTACAAAAAATATATATTTGATAAGAAGATTTGTGTTAACAAAAGAATTTCTTCAAGTCACAAGAGTGACATATTAACATTTTAAGTTGGAATACAAAACTTTGTTAACCTCCGGGGAAATAACATCTGTGAATTTTTACTTCAAAATATTATCTTGGGAGTTAAAAATTTTACATACTGGTGAACTAAATAACAAAATTCCTAGGAAAAAATATTATATGACATTCTGATGACATAGACAGTAACCTTACGTAATATTAACATTCTTAAATTTCTAAGGATTGTACTAAGAAAACCATAACAATTCTTATAGTTGTTTTTATGATGGTTTTATTGCACTGTGTTCATTGCCGACCATGAGACTAAGCAAAAATCTCGCACTTACACGTTGAACTCAGCAGGACTAAAGACGAAGAAACCTTTTACAACACCACGGACAGATAATTAGGAAAAGCTGTTTCCTTAGCAATGAAAAATACTTATGTATATGATAAAAACGACAAAAAGATAGAAGAACAACATATTATTACAAAACAGGACAGACAACGAAAGCGAACCAAAAGAAAAGACAACACGATGGTGAAAACGAAAACACCACAAGAGTGAACAAAACAAGTGCAGAAAACAATATCAGTGGACACAGCTTAACAATAAAACTCAAAACACACGTACAAATAAGGCAAAAACCACAATGAAACACAAGTCCGAAAAAATATTCCTTGTCAGGTTATAAAACCAAATAAATCAACACTAAGAACAACACAGGAACCATAACAATAACAAGAGAAAACATGAGATAAATCAACAAAGATGACACAGAGCGACGAAAATAACACAAAAAGTAATAAGTCTATTTGTGTGTGCGAGATTTTTATTTAGTCGGATGGTCGGCAATGGACACAGTCCAATCATACCATCATAATAACACGAAATCACTATTGGCATTAAAATTCAAAGATAAAATTTCTATAGTCATTTTATTAGTTTTTTTAAAAGTAATTTTCCTACATTTTCATAATTTTTCTAGTTACTATTTAATACCAGAGCTAAAATTATATAAGAACTATAAGAATTACAACTGTTTTCTTCATAAATATGTGAATATTGAAGGATAGTAAAACGTATGGGTACTACTCAAAATAATTGTCTGCGTCATCAGAATTTTACACTATAATATTCCTTGGAAATGTATCATGTAGCACACTGGCATTAAAACATTTTAACTTAAGATATTAAAACTGAAGTCGAAGTAGCCAGAAGTTATCGAACCGCAGATTAACAAAGTGTAGTATTTCAATCAAACTGTTAAGTGCCACTCCTGATACTTGGAGAAATGCTTTAGCTGAAAAAAAACTTGTTATCAAAATATATTTACGAAACAGCTGACGTGTACACACGGTTCGTCCTGGTGATGTTTGACTTTTACTACAAGCTACCGTTTTGTGTACGCAGTTGACGTTATGTCAGCTTTACTTCTTGGCGAGAGGATATTTTCCTCTCTTGGGAATGTTAATTCACAAACTAAATTTAAATGTGGTAAAATAATTCAAAGTGAAATTTGATTGGTGTCACGTTATGATGTAGGATTCGGTCATCGTGTTCGTAGAAAGTGCGAATGTATTTAGTGATGAAATAGCAGTGTAATGTATTCTGTTAGTTATCAATTTCTAATCCTTAGTTAATGAAATCATTAATTTTTTAAGAAGTCATGCTTGCTTAATAATCCTTACGTAACATTTATTATTACGCATTAAGACATGTAGAGTTTCTACAGTACACAATTTAATATGAAACTAGAGCTTTAATTTCGATATTTGTTACGACAGAAAACGTAAAAGGAAGTTGCAGACTGCTTATCACGATAGGAACTTTTTATAGTTCATTAAAATATATGTTGTACCTGTGGAAATTTATTACCGAAACATTAACTCAGTAAGAAAAACACCTTGAGGTATTTATTACAAATGCCTTTCTGCAGCTTTCAATTTTCGCTATCATATGCTCCGTAAATTGAACCGAAATTGAAGGTTTAGGTTTTTATTTGTGCTATATATCTACTTTTGGACAAAACTGAACACCTATTTACATTCAGAATCCAAAAAGTATTTATTTTTAACGTTGACTGCCAAATAGAATAATTAAACAACAGGAGAAAATTTTGTAAGCCAATATGACAACACTAAGTGCCACTAGTGGAAACGATTAACTGCTACCAAATATTATGTTACAAAATTAAAATAAATCTCGTGCTGGGAAAACTGACGAACAAATCATTAAAACGGCGGGTTGTTGAAATATATTTGTGATATTAATAAATATTAATCAGAGGAACACTGATATCATTTATACCACAAGGAATACAAATAAAAGAAATTTATTCAGCAGATTTGTGACCTTCGTATTTGAAATCAAAAGTAGAATACCGCGACAAAAAAAAACACGACTTCACTAATATTTCTTATAACCAAAACAATTATATGAAAATATGTCATTCCTCAGTTATCAAAAATATTTCAGTCGACAATCCTTCTAAATTCATTACATTTAAGATTGAAAAATTGAAAATCCATACTTATTTCCTTAAATGTCAAACTAATCATTTAGATTTATATTAAATAATTGTTTTTAGTAAATGTCATATTTAAGTTGATTTGGACTTATACAATTTAATCTTGAATTGGAAAATACTTTAAATTCCGCCATGCAACTTATTCAAATAAGTTAATTATTCAAAAACCAACAAAAAAGATTATTAGTTTTGCTCACATCTGCTTATCCCCGGACGTCCAAAAACATCCGGACACCAACACGAGCTACGATAATACCAAACGAAGGACGGGTTGATAGAGAACCAGAACTCGAATGGGAACTAGAATTTGAAATCTCACTAGGACCTTCTGAAAACAGAGAATGAGACGAACCCGGAATTAGTTTACGGGGCCTAACCCGTTACAAAAAATACACAAGACTTGTTGTCGGAGAAGTTACCCATTAGGAAAGTTCTGGAGAAGCTCACATGAAGGTGTGCATGTCTGCACACAGCCGGTCACCTTCTCAACAAAAAACTATCCGCCTTCTGTTGCGCCAAACTACATTTATTCAATAAATGTTCTATCTACAGGCAGATGCAAAACGCGCATTCTGCAACTACATCTTCACAAGCAAGTACAGCTCCTGATGCCACGAGATACGCCGAGTCGTCACCAAGGCCTAGATAAAAGCGTACCTGGAACAGCGCGTGCGACGCGGAGTGGTAAAAGAAATAGTGCGTGCCAGGCGGTAGGATTCACAAAATCCAGTAAGAGAAGTGCCGATAGATGGCACTGGAATGCACAAATGCTGCTCCGTACGGTGCAAACGGCACTTTTTATTTCTGTGGCGACGCCCACAGACTGTGGACCCACGTGGATTCGGCGGAAAAAATGTACGGGAAAGGTTCTGAAAGATCTACGACGTAGCGCTAAGGAGATACGCTGTAAGAGAAACGCTCACGTCAACATCCGGGCATAAGACAGACGCGTAGCCAGCAGGCGTTCTCACGACTTCTCTGCTGTGTGGATCTCACATGCCTGCTCGTGCAGCTAGCCGGGACGTAAAACAGAATTGTAAAGCCCCAGAAAATTAACAGTCACCACGAATCCACTCAATTAGAATACACAAATATTCAATTTATTTAAATAACGCACTTCCAAAATATCTTTAACACAAATAAACTTAATACCAAAAAAAATATAAACAATGTGCTTTTGAAAAAATGGCACACCCAAACGGGAAAAAATATATACAAAATTACTAATTCATAGATAGGCACGAAAGAGTGGATATTTGGATAAGAATGCTACTCATCGAAAATAAACCGTAAAATACAATATCAATAAAACATAACTATAACAATAAAATACAAATAAAATGAAAGAAGTTTTCTACAAAAATGTAAAGTAAGCTATAAGTTATATGAAGTTTGGCACAAAACACACGCCATATAAAAAAACTATATTTACATAAACAGAAAAATCTGTTACAACTCACTCATAATCAATCTCTATTTAATTCCAGGTTTATTTATAGACAACGCAAATATATATATATATATATATATATATATATATATATATATNATCCCCAACAAACTTTTTCCAACACCTATTACATGTGTGTATGTAAGCGTGATGTCTTGAAAATGAAGAGATGAAACAAACGTAAAACAATGAAAATTTGTTGCAATGTTGAATTCAATATTTTGAAATAACCAAATTTCATTTATTTTCAGGTGACGCCTCGATTCACATCCAGCGAATATTTTTTAGCACAGATCAGCTCTACCGAAGAGAAAAGAGCTTGTGTTGAGGAGAAACTACATAAGGTAAACTAAACTATTTAAGTTAGATTCGGTAGTAGTTTTCAAATAAAAAAAGGATTCGTGTTATTTAATACATACAACACCATGCGGTTGAATAATGCTAAGGATCTATTAGTGTTTTCAACTATTTGTACGTTTACTAAGAGAACGTTGGCTTAACAAACTGTTGCCTGAAATCACAAGCATTAATTTAAAATTCAGTACGTGGAGCGGTGTATTTCACTGTAATTATGCAGAGATAGTTGTTAAAAGTGCGAAACTCAGCTTCTGAACGATACTAACAATAATATGTGCAATTCTTTTTAGTTATTTTCAGTCATTTCCTTATGTGGGCAAATTATTAGTTTTTAAATCGTGTGAAATAGAAATCCTGCGAGTAAGCTGAAAGGCCTTGACTTAAGTTAACTTCTGTTTACATAAAGTATTTATGACTCAAAATAAAAATGGTATTTAATTTCTGATCTCTGCTTATTGTAGACGTAAGGACCTAAAGGAATTGTGTTGTATAAACAGATAATTTTCTGAACCGTGTATGCATTATCAAACCAGTGCCTATCTCCTCCTCTGTTGAAGAGCACATATCTTGGAAAATGTTAGTGAGGAGTTTCTGGCTATATGGGCAGTCAGAGACTGGGAAGAGATGTGAACCGCACCACGACCCAAAGCACTGAGTATCTTGCTTTGTCGCAGTTGCATTCAGAATTTAAAAACTTAATGACTATTTACTCTTGTAGCGAATGCGCCAACTCCCAAGAAACGCAGTTAGTTTACGCGCTATTACTCTTTGCAACCGAGTGTAATCGCAAACAGAAAAGTACTATAAAACCAGATTCATTTGCGTTTCTACGGATTTGCATAGTGATTTTGTTAGATGTAGAAAATTTAAAATATTATATTTAATTTGTTTTAATCGTAATAATGTAACGAAGCACGGGAAAAAATATTCGTTTTTGTTACATTAGCAATTGAAATGAAATTAACATTTTTTATTGTTAACGTCACAAAAGTTAAAAAATAATATACATACAAATACAAAAAGTCAGCTGACCCTGTAGCTCACGTATACATTATATCACACTTATATTATAATTTTTTACAGAGAAGAACTAAATTTTGCTGTTCGTCTGTTAATGCTTACGTAGGTTTTGACATTCACTGAGTGACGTAGTTGGTCATTTCTTGCATTTTGTGTTCCCGAGAAAAACGAAACATTAACTGGTATGAGTACATGCTGCTTTTAATTTTTTATAAAGTGAAAAAAATAAGTAGTATTTCCTTTTGAGCTGGTAACCAAAATATACATTTCAATTATGAAAATATGGAATATTGGTTTCTTGTTCATTACTTCATGCACGTAATAATTTGGCTCTATTCAATTAGTACAAACTATTGGTGGTTCTTCGTGTTAGATTCTATATGCATTAATATGAAATGGCGAGAATGAAAATACAATATTAGCGCAAGTTTTTTTTAAATCTGTAGTAACGTGACCTAATTAAACAAATTTACTCCCATGGTTCAATATGAAAGTTTGGCTCCTCACCGTAACCATTTATAACATCTTCAATTCCTATACATTTTTTCCACAATCACGTAGAATTATAAGCATAATATATGTGAGATATTTAAAGTTGATAGCGCTATTGGTTTATTGCCATTTGGCCTAATCTCTACAAGCTTTGTATAAAAAGACTGTTGTGCATATCGATTTTGATGTTTTACATGGTCACTTCTACATAGCCGGTTTGTGAGAGATCAGATTTTTAATAATATCGAGTACATTTTGTGATCGTGTGATTTTCATTTTATTGCTGAATATTCTGAAGAAAAAGCTATTTCTTAAAAATTACTCCACGATACACGAACTCTTATTTAATTCTGAACTATGTGTTTTCCGCGCTGCTTTACACAGTTTGATGGGATTTCATTCATTTCTCTCAGCGAGAATCAGGTGTAGTTACGGACTAAGGGGTTTGCTAGGAAAGGTGTACGTCTTTGATTTTACAGTTAAAAGAAGCGGTTCGTCAGAAATATTGAGGAAAGCAAAATAAAGAATTAATCTTCCACGTGATGAATATACAGAATGGAACAAAAGGTAGTTTACGTTTGGGGGATGATATAGGAGCTCAAGATGAACCGTATTTGTATGTACCGAAAGTTGTACTTCAACCGTTTTGCCACTAGGTTAATTTCAAAAGTGCTCACTTTACCGTGCACTGCCTAAATAGTTGTAGTTACAAATTAATCGTTTTTGAATCACTGAAATAAAGTTTAAATCAGCAACTCAACATTTGTAAAACATTTGCTTATCTAATAATTTCACTTGACCGACGCATGATTAAAGTCATAAGGCCAATGACAAATGACAATGTCAAGTTTTCATATTGTGCAATAAAACACAATGCACGTGCAAGAAGATCTTAAGCAGGGCTTTCAAAAGTGCTCAGTTTACCGTGAACAGGTTATACCTCTATGGCAGTAGATGTATATTACTCGGTAGTACAAACATAAATTTTGAACTATTGTCAAGTAATTATAACGTCACGGAAGTGGAGTGGAGTGATTTGGGCGGCTCTTGAGAGCCAATGAGGGTGACTTGGAATGCGAGAGCGGTAGAAACTGGAGATTCTCGAGAAAGCCCGCTGACCAGCAGCATCGTCCGGCACGATCACCACATACGGAAATCCGGGGGTGAACCAGCACGAGAATCGAACCAGATTCGCCTAGGTGAAAAACGAGTAGTCTAACCACTACATCGCTGCGGCTCCTAACGTTATTTAAATAGTATAATTTTTAAATTAACAATAGATTTTTGCTGTATCTCAGCTACCATATAACGCGTGGATAAAATTTGACGACTACATTTGAAGACATCTGTAAAATGTCAACGTGCTATAATAAGAAACATTCAGTTAGTAAACTGAAAAGAAGGATATGGAAAGTTGAAATAGAAAATTCAATATGGCGGGCGAGACCGAGTCGTAAGGAACCGCCTACCATGCGTTTGAACTGCGTCGCACAGTGTCTGAAATACGCGTTTTTCCAAGAGACTATTAAAGGCGCGTCCAATGTACTTATCTACGAAAAGAACATACACTTCAGACGAGGTCCATACAGTGCTTTCATGACGTCACGCGCGGTAAAGACATTATTTTAGTGTATTCCAACTTAGCTAACCACGCGTTTTTCAAAGCGCTGTATATGAAAATATTCGCACCAGATACATATTAAGTATTCTAGGATCCTGCGCTGAATCTTCATACAGACTTTCTGCCAATAAAATGAAAAGTTCACTGCTTAAAGTGCCATAGGTACACGCAGCATTACGAGAGTGCTGCAAGCCAGTCCTGAGTATCGCGCTTAGTATGGCGATGGCGGACCTGATGTATCTCTCACAGCTCCAGCTCTTCTCTGCCTGAAACGTGGAAAATAACTCCATGTAGACACGACCCTTAAGGCTCAACTTTACCTCTTATGCAAATATTCTTAGTTTTCGTGCCATAAATTCAGTTTTAGAGAAACTGTTGAGAATTTGTGACACTATAAAAAAATTTTCATTTTACGAGTTGTTTCATATTTTTGCACTTATAATTTTACTACGTGTTGTTAGGTAGTGGCAAAAAAGCACGGGCTTGTTGTTAATTTAAAATCCCACAATATGATATTCTGACAAAATTTTAAATTGGTAGTTTGTATTTCAAACCTATAATGCAGTGTAAGGCAAATAAAGTCTACTGGAAGTATCTTAAGACTTTTTGGATGACACTTTTGACAAATCATCTTATGTGTGTCGTGTTTGGTCGTTTCCTGTACCACATACCAACACGTTTTATACATCTGTTAAAATGAAAATACCTTATTTTTGTTCAATTGGACTTTGAGCACATATTTTGTACAGGAATTATAACATTCCATTTATAGGCCGTCATGGACAGGAACGAAAAGAGCGACAAAACATTAGTGTTGGTAATGCCTTGTAAGAACGAGTTCCAATACGTATTATTATTAGACTGGGTACGCACAAATGCGGTGCGTCGCCCCTTGAGAGTGATGTAGGCTTGGGTAATGTTTATTCTACTCAGGTTAGGAACAAAAGTGAGATTTCTTATGGAAGAGTTTTGCACTAGGAAAATTTTCGTAGCAAGGTGCGCTGGAGTTTCGAAGTGTTCGCCTCTGAGCTGGCGATCAATAGAAAAATTATATTTATTTTTGCGTAAAAGTTCGTGTTTTGAACATATTATGATATTCACTTGTCCAAGAAAAAATATTTAGTATAAATTTTATTTTGTATCTATTATTCACGTCCCTTCAATGTTGTTTACAAGTGCAAGCAGTAAGAATACAACCGTGTTAGACATTGAACTATCGTAGGCAAACGTATTAAAATTGGAAAAACGTTACAAAATTAAGTGTGGAATTAACTTTGACCTTTACATCTTTCCCTTAAAGAAACTGCGCTGTAAAACTACAAAAAATAAAACTTCTATCAATTTTCAATATGTTTTTGTCTATTTGTTATATGTAAATACAGTAATGGTATAAGCCATGAAGTTGCTGAATGTAGTTTACGACATAGTATTAAACATGGGAAAATATATTTCGATAAATTTCCACTCAATTACGACGAATAAAGTTTATTCTTTATGTAGTTTCTAACACTAAACAAATCGTTAGAATTAACATTATCATATGTATTTAATGTATAATGCAATTATACGTAGATACGAAACGGAAAGCTACGGTACACGTGAGACATTAATGCACCCTGGCTGCGAAAATTTTTAGTTTACAATCTGAAAGCATTAAGCTTCTCAACCTGAGTAGAATAAACGTTTGCTTAGTTAAGCTTTGTTAACACGAGGCTGAGGGATATCCTGAAAACAGAACTTTAGCATATATTCAGAATAGATGGAAGTAACCATGAATGGACTATAACTAAAACACCGTGGTATTTTTTTAATAAATGTTACTTCACAAATACTTAAATCAGTAGAAAAAAAAATTAGACTATATATTTTGCGACGCCGAGCCTTAAAGGGGGAGTGGGCGGATTGCAAAAGGGTTTTGAGTGTTCGGAAGAGGGAGGAGGGGGTTGGCAGAAACAATGCTGCCACCCGCCACTCGTAAATACGAAGCGTCTGGCGGAGACGAGAGGTGGTGTGTGTAGGAGCGGGCCACACAAGGGCCTGGCCCTTCACCGCGGTAATTATTCCCTGCCTTTTCAACATCCATCGCTCCTGCCCGGCCGTCCGTCAACGCACAACAGACTCGCTGTCAGCGTGACGTACGAGCTGCCCCTCCGACCGCACGGCCGGCAGAGGACACGGCAAGGAGATGTGCCCCCACCCGCGTCAAAAACTGGTCGTGGGACAAAGAATGTAGGCTGTTCATGGTAAACTGAGAACTTTTGAAAGCCCTGCATATGATTGACTTGTACGCTCGTTATGTGTTCTTCTACCATATGTAAAATTAACATTGCCAAGAGCCTCAGCACTTTATTCGTGCATCGGCCATGTCAAACAGTGAAAATTTTAGAAAATTAAATACTTTACTAATATGCTTATTTTTTACATTTATATGCAATAAAAAATATAAAGCGGAAACAATAATTTAAAAGTTATCACAAACGGTTACCGAACACCTTTAATTCGACGTTGAGACATAGAACTACTTTCCCTCCATCGTTATCAACTTTACTGGGTGCATGTCACTCAGCGCACTCATTAAAATACGTGTATGTGAAGTCACTTTTTTTTAAAGGTTTATATAAAAAGTGTTACGTAATCTTGAACAGCCTTAGGGTATAATCTTCCGCCATTTATTGTCATTCTGGTGTTTACTTAAGTGCGCGTCTAATAGAGCAGCTTTGAATTTCTTGCCGAGTTTTCCAAGAATTGTTCAAACAAATTAACACGCAACTAGTTTAATTCTTAGTTAATCTTATCCAGTCATTTTCTGATTGTAAATTGGCGTTTAAATTTTAATCCACTGTGTGGTTCATTAATATAGATTGGAAGTTCGCAACGAAAACTCGCTGTTGTTGGCGAATGCTATTGAAAAGCGCCCTTGACCAAGCAAATCTACCATCTTTCCTCTAAGGATTGTGCAGATAATGACGTCTTCCGATTGAAAGCCCTTGGAAGAAATGACATTATAGAATTTTTATATTCCCCGACCTGATTTACATTTATAGTGCATTACCTGACCCTGCGAGTTCAACAAATACGCGTGCGTGCAAGAAAATAACACACCTGCCTCAGAACCAGTGAAGGATCTACAAGTCCATTAAGGCTGCCGCCTACCTATAGAGCTTCTTTCCGTATTTGAGGCTGAGAAGCGCGGAGGCGATAAGGGCGACACTGCTACGCTCATCAATTGCCCCATCGCCGCTTAGCACAAGGCTCTGAACCGGCTTGCAATGTTCTTGTCACACTGCGTGTACCTATGGGACTTTCAGCGGTGACCCTGTTGTTTTTTGGTGGAAAGTCTGCAGGAAAGTTCAGTGCATGGCCCTTGAGTAGTTTCGTTATGTTTCTGTCGCATATATTTGGAGATACAGTGCTTTTAAAAAGCCGTTTTTAGCCTTATTTGAGTAATCTAAAATGGAACTTCTGATATGTGTGACGTCTTGAAAGCACTCAGGAACCCTCGTCTGAAGTTTGTGTTATTTTCCTAGGTCAGCACATTGGACGCACATTTAATAGTTTCGTTGAAAAACCTGTATTTGAAACACACTACAACGCAGTTCAAGTGCCATGTACGCGAGAGCCTTGAAATGTAGGCGTCCTTGCTAACATTTGTTTGTTTATATCTCTTATAGCTTATTGTTAACATTTAATATTACATTTTGATTTTAAATTTTAATTTGAAATTTACCAAATTCATATCCTTTTTTCTTTGGTACTACTGGAGATAATGCAATGAAAATTATACAGTATGTATATTCATACAGTGTTCACTCACTGGTATATTTTGGTGATGATAATGTTAATATTAAGTAAGGTATATTTTATAAATTTAATATTATTTATTGGTATTTATTGAGTTTTTATTGTTATGCTCTTCATATTTCACCTACTAATGCCATTGTAGATTTACCTAACAAAAGTTATGTAATGAATAAGTGGTACAAATTACAAATTTCTAGCTTAGGCGGTTTCTGAGAAAATGGAAAAGTTATGAAAAAAAAGTTTTTCAGAAATCGCCATTAAAAATCATCCAAAAGAAAGCACACTTATAAAAGAAGACATCTCTTAATTAAAACCCTCCAGCAATGTTATTATCTCCTTGAGTATCATTCCGATGCAGTATCTTCCTTCTTCTCAGGGATCTTGCCTCTACCGTCATATTATTTGCTATGATCTAGGCTTGGAGACTCGCTTTTTATATAGTTCTTGTAGCATTGTTTCAGTTTTCTAACCAGTTCTATACCAAGCAGTTCTGAACCACCTATTCTATCTACATCACCTATATTGAACGTGATAACAGCGTCATTTACCCCATGGATAGTGTTGGTGTGAATATATTGAGCAACTATTCCTGCTGCTTCAGCTTTTCCATATTTGCACCACTCAATTGAACACAGGTTGTGTAGTGGCTTATCATCACTCGTAGTTCTGAACGTTGTCCACGCTGCTTTCCATTTCCCTCCAGGTTGTTCATATTATTTATAATGGCTTGGCCATAGTATTCACTTAGCAGATTGATGGTTTTGTCTGTCAAACGCCCCCGAATTGTCTTGTCATCTGAAAGTTTTGTCTTTTGAAAATTATTGCCTGATTTTGCATAGTCGTGTACCCATTCGTTTCTCCACATAGCACACTTCCTAATTTTTGCATGCCAAGTCATCATAGGGTGTGCTGTCAATCACTGATTTGAATGAACTTTAATCACCATCTCCAATAAATTCAGCATAACGAACCCCTCGTTATTGCTGAGAGCGCTGGAAAATTTTTACAGCTGAGGTACTNAGCGCTGGAAAATTTTTACAGCTGAGGTACTTTCCGTTCGACCGCTTGACCTCTCATATGTCCTCCGACATTTATGTTCATGCAGTTTCTGCTTTTCATCTTTGCTTCCCGCNCAATCACTGATTTGAATGAACTTTAATCACCATCTCCAATAAATTCAGCATAACGAACCCCTCGTTATTGCTGAGTGCGCTGGAAAATTTTTACAGCTGAGGTACTTTCCATTCGACCGCTTGACCTCTCATATGTCCTCCGACATTTATGTTCATGCAGTTTCTGCTTTTCATCTTTGCTTCCCGCNTTCGACCGCTTGACCTCTCATATGTCCTCCGACATTTATGTTCATGCAGTTTCTGCTTTTCATCTTTGCTTCCCGCTGAACTACATCCATGGCAGAATTTTGACAATATGTCGACATCAATTATCTTGCCAGAATCAATAATTGTAGCAGCTGCACAATAATTTTTTTATTGGTATCCTCGTTTCTGCCACGATCCATGAAACGCTATAGAAATATCTTTGTTTTGCCATTATTTTCTTTTACTGCTTCCTGGGTTGCAGCTTTGATTGATTCTTCAGAAACTGTTTTCACTGCTTCTCCTAGAACATCTGCGTACTTTGAAATGTTAGTAGGTGGACTTGGCAGATTCAGAAGAGCACCCAACGTTTTTCCAGCACTAAGATGTGAAATGTAAAATGTTACTTAGTCCGTTGAGAAATCTGATATTAGTGTCAAAAAGGTAATTGCTTTTGCACTTTTCTTAAGTCCAGAATCCTTTCTTTTTTTTTCACAGTCCACACAATAAACCTTCAGACTACAAACTAAACCATTTCTTTTGGAATAATTTTTAGAAATGATTATCGATCTATCACACAAATTACAACACAGAGTTTCAACCAAAACTGAATTTAGTATAGCCTATATATATATACATTATTATTATCATGTCACTGACATTTGATTCACTGTACACGTTTAGAGATCTCATAAGTTTTCTCCTAGAAGCACCAGGTTTTACAGTCGAAGAACTTTATTTTCTGTTATTTTCACTAACGTCACTTTCTGGTTGAGAACTTACAACAGTATTTGTTACCCTGACCTTACTTTCTGGTTGAGAATTTACAATAAGATTTGTTCTGTGAAATCTATTTCCCTTGTTTCTTCTTTTTTCTTGAATATTCCCTTTAGTGGAGTCATATTTATAAACACAAACACAATTGAATAAATATAAAATATTATGTACAAAAAATATGCTATACTGTTTACAATACACATTTGATTACACACATTGTTATTGTTACTGCACTGAATACAAAAGAGAAGATAATGCCATAGATATCATAGGAACGAAGGTGGTCAATATATGTAATGAAATATATCACTGTAATTGAAGACGAACTAGTGTTCTATTTCCTGGCTTATTGCAATGTGCTCTTGAGTACCGAAAAAAAAATACTTGTGCAGTAACATATTGAAAAATAAATTTAAAATTACTTGTGTTCACCCGATATTATTGATACATTTATCAAATTAAACAGAAAACCTCGAATTTTAATATTTTGTATAAAAAATTTTTTAAAAATTCCTTTTATGCTCTCTTTAAGGTGTAGGCGTCCTTGCTATATTGTGTTTGTTTATATATCTTATAATTCATTGCTAACATATAATATTAAAANTTAAGGTGTAGGCGTCCTTGCTATATTGTGTTTGTTTATATATCTTATAATTCATTGCTAACATATAATATTAAAATAACAATTTTAATTTTGCTAACGTAATTGCCTAACATAATTCCTGAAATGGACTAATCAAAATCTGTATTTAATTATGCAAAACTGAAAAATAATAAATAATGCGTTGATCTTTATTGCAGTAGTAGTTTTCACATATTTGATCCGTAAAGTAAGCAACGGTGAAACAAAGATGAAGCACCAATGGAAAGGGTGCTACCTTCTTAAGGGTTCCACATTCCTAGAGCTACGTAATTTGCGCGTCGAGGGCGATCGACTGGCGTGCAGCCTTTCCATCGGCGACTTGCCTGAACGTGTCTTAAGTCTTGAAGTTATATTTTTATGGCACTTTAATAAAGCAAATAGTACGATGCATGTCTATAGATAACTCTGCAGGTTTTGCATTTAAGTTCTTGCAGCCAAAACTGATATTGAAAACTTTTTAACCATTCTCAAGTCCAAAAAAATAATCCTTAGAGTTGAAATTGAAATTTGAAACTTGTATTTGGGCACGAACGCTTCTTAAATGCTTTTCGTGTTCAGAGATTACTACAAAATGTCCAATCGCTTTTTGAATCACGTGTTTCTCACCAACCGTCTGAAATGCATTTCATGCGCCAACCAGGAGGAACTTTTAAGGAGAAGGTTACTTGAAGATTGGAATCACGACAAATTGCATATAAGCCCGATGCTTACCAGTAAGCATTAGTTTCAATGCTAAATATAAACGCCTGAACTTAGTGGATTGACCAACAATAGCTTTATTTGCCTCCTAAAAGAGTGGCTGTGTGTATGAATGTTGCATTATTAACAGTCTGCTGGGTTTCAAAACTGTTCTTATTTTATGGAGAATAAAATTAAGCTCCAATAAGAGTGAGCGGAGTGGTGAGATTTGGGTGGATCTTAACATCCAAGTCTTGAGAGCCGCTGAGGATGAAGCGAAGTGAGCTCAGTTGTGAGTATGAAGCAGCACCGGAATGCAAGGGCGGGGAAAACGGACGATCCCCAAGAAAACCCGCCGACCAGTGGCACCGTCCGGCACGATTCCCACATGCAAAAATCCGGGAGCGACCGGCTGTGGAATCGAGCCCTGTTCACTTAGGTGGGAGACGAGTACTTTAACCACTACATCACCGTGGCCGCCTTTTAGCAAGATGCATGGGTCTTTCAAACCTCAATAACCCCCTCCCTTTTTGGAACCATCCATATCCAGCGCTAAGATTATTTGGTGAATTATTTTAGAATTACTCTTAAGGTTTTGTTTTGGAATACAACATTAACTTCGCCACATGTAAATACTTATACCAAAAATTAATAAATTATGGTTACATTTTTTTTCATATTTTACAATAAAAATTATTAAAAATAAAATTTAAAATTAGTTTGTGAAAAAGTTTTTATGCGAGTAAGTATTTGCACTTAAATATTGGCGTACTGTACTTATGTGCAGTCATGCCCTTAATTTTAATATCTTAATAAGACAAAATTATTGGCTTTGGATATCTTTGCAAAGTGCTATTGTATCTGCAAAGATTTGTGAACCACTATCTTATGCTATACTAGCGAACCAGCCCGGCTTCGCCCGGGTACAATTGAGTTTTACAGTGATGCACTAATAAATAAATTGGGAAAANAACCAGCCCGGCTTCGCCCGGGTACAATTGAGTTTTACAGTGATGCACTAATAAATAAATTGGGAAAAGACAATTAATTGATGTGAAAACAGAATTATAAAATTATACTACGTTAGCCTAGGTTTTTAACTGATTATGGCAACCTAAAAGGAAGAAAACATTTTTTACCCGATAGCAGAGAAGTAGGGTACTGTTTTGGGAGTGTATCTGTGCAACTATCGCGTAGTTACCACATTTCCGCTTTCCAGCGTCGATGTATGAAAATCAAAACATGAGATTCATCAAGTTGTAGCTTTAGAAATAAGTTTACCTAAGTACTACTTTTTGCACTTGGCTAAGGGATTGTAATCGATTACCAAAATTAAGCAACGTTCCCAGCGGCACACATTTGGGTGGGTGACCGTTTAGTGGCATAAGATCTGAACGCTTCCGGGCTTCGGAGGGCACGTCAAATATTCGGTCCTGGTTGTTATTGATTGATAGCAGTTGTTAAGCCATTTCAGAGGTCCTTGGGCAGCCTGATAAACTGTGACACCAGAGGAAAAAAATGTTTCAGTTACGTTCCCAGGCGTTTCAGAATAACGTTTTGTTGTTATTCCACAGGAACCGTACAATTTTCCGGTATAAAAAGTATCCTATGTCCTATTCCAGGACCTAAAGTACCTACATACCAAATTTCATTAACACCCCTTCAGCCGTTAAGGAGCTGAGTGGTAACAAACATACACACGCACACAGACTTTCGCATTTATAATATTAGTAGGATAGGATAGGACGAGGCAGTAAAAATTAAAACTCTGTGGAAGTCATTAAAGTGAGATTAATGTACGTACATGCCAGTACTCTCCGCCATTGGCAACATACGGCTCTCATGTGACACTAAGAAACGGATGTATATGTTGAAATACTCTTGTACCTATGAGTCATTCAACGCTGAACCCTCTCCTGCACGCAAATGAAACCCTAAACTTCTGAAACCACTGAAATAGAACGAGTACAGAATATGGCCTGGAAGCTGGATGGGTCGGGACATCTCAATTGAATCTGTGGAGTGCGCCTTGAGTACTGTTGACTGCGTGGGACCTAGCATCATCGCGGATGAGGATAAGGCCCCTCGTTAGGAAACCACTTCTCTCGGTTTTGATATACTGCCGCAACGATGCAAGAATCTCGATGTATCGATCGGCGCTGAGAGTCGCGCCTCGCTCCAAAGAATTCCGCAAGTATCGGTCCACGGCGATCGAAGAAGAACTTCGCTGTCAGTTTTCTTGCACTGTGCCTGCTGTCTGTTCTTCTTGGGTGTTGGTGTCTTCGCAGGCTTCTGCTTCTTATTGGACCCGGCCTTTTTTTATTGCTGTAGTGGTAGCAGAGAGTCTCCTTTCTTGTTAAAGTGAGAAGCTTGAACTAATCGCCTTCCAATCGCTAGCAGTCCAGATACTGTTGATAGAAAGGAAGACTTGCCACTTTTTATTTCGCAGTCAGTTTCCATGGAACCTTCTGGGCGCAATCCTCACGATAGTGAAGCCTGTCATAGAGTATCATATGAACAATTTCATGGCTAATGCTGATCATAACGGTAAGTCACTTTTCTGTGATCCTGTTTTCAGCCTGGCATAGCTAATATACAATCTGAAGAGTGCCAGCCGTAATGATGGCATGGAGCTGTCCTGACCACAGGTCATCGTCTAATTACTACTGGTCGCTTCGCAATCCTGACACCCAGAACCTGATATTACGCAACAGCTTAAATTATTGCTGACCATGTACAGCTTCCATTATATGGTGAATTTCCACAGCCATGGGACCCTCAGCCTCAGAGTAGATAAGTACGCAGATACGAAAATACGCGTGACCGGGGTGGTGAAGTGGTTAGGCTACTCGCCTCCCACTTTGGCGAACCTGGTTCGATTCCCAGTGGGGTCGCCCCCGGATTTTCGCATGTGGGAATCTTGCCTGACGGTGCCGCTGGTTGTTTGGTTTTCTCGGGGTCTCCCGTTACCCCTGCCCTTGCATTCCGGCGCTGCTCCACACTCACCTCACTTCACCCTCATCGGCTCTCAAGACCTCACCGTTAAGAGCTGCCCAAATCTCTCCATTCCACTCCACTACACGAACGTGTGTGGCGGTTCCTTCGATGTGGGTGTACCCATACTCTGATTGGCTGGGTGAGGCTAGTGTATAATGATGATAGTTCCCTTTTGTTCAGGCGCTGATTGGTGAACGGTGTTCAGACATGTTACTGGCCAACGACGCCATTTTGCTGGTGTGTGCGGTTGGAGTTCGCGGAATAAGCGGTTGTTCCACGTCTGTATTCTTAAGTACTCTATGCTTCTGCTGTGAGAAACCGTATGACACGAAACTTTTCTTCATTAAAAGCTCACATCACACACTATGACACTGAAGCGCACTGCTCCAAGGTCGGCTCACCCATTGCACCGCAAGAGGAGCATGGCAACATCCGTCTATAACCCATTCACGGTTACTTACAACTTTTATGAAGCCTTGATAAATTTATACTTCCAGTTTATTCCTCCGCCTCATGAAAAAAAATCTTATCGGAGTCTAGAAAATTACACCAAGGGTACAGCGCACCGCATTCGTGCGCACTCAGTGTAATAACATTTCTCGTAAGTATGATTTCTTACGAGACATTACTACCACACTTATTTTATCCCGGCTTTTATTCATATTAATTACAAATGACTAATTGCAGTTCATAAATAAAATATAAGTAAATTTTGATTTAAACCAAATTAACGTATTTTATATTAACATAAGTATTAAATGCGTGTGATACGCGACATATTTAGGAAACAATCAAACACGTGATACATGGGGTGATATTTCGAATGTTTTATTTAAAAAGTGCGTAGAAACCGCGAACAGACTATAAAGTGGATTGTGAGAGCAGTGTGTTGCCAGTGGCGGTAAGAGCGCATATTTTAATATATGTACATTTCTGTATTTTACAGACCTCCGCCGAGATCCATTTGGCTGCCGCTTATAAGTATTGCTTAAATGCCATTTATAAAACAATGTTCTGAATGGATTCAGTTAACGTATGTTATAGATAACACCAGTGTAACTATAAAGGGTTGTAAACTACCTTCTTTAATTCTTACTATGTGGATCTTATCCCTCTGTGACCCACTAGTCTTTAACATCATTGTTATTTTTCGAAGTGTACGCTTCATGTTGGTTGGCTAGTTATCTTTGCGTAATATTTAAAACCGTCGCTGCAAAAAAAAAAAAAAAATCTGTTTTATTTTATTTATTACAATTACGTTGATTTGGAGATAGTTTCAACTGTATGACCAAAACAAAAAATTATGTGTACGTCATTCTTAAAATAATTAATAAAAAATGCTGTGGTTAATTTCTAAGCCTGCAGTCCTATTCTAAACAGTATGTCAAATACATAACAATTTAATAGTTTATGGACTGCCTACTTTATTTTACGACGATAGTGTACAAACAGTAATTTAATTGAAATATTCCTACCAATCTTATTTTTTATAGTAGATCATACGTTCACAATCATTATCACGGAAGTGTTACGTGTTAAGCATTTCTTTACAGTAACATTAAAAAATGTCGTACACATTCAAGTATTTTTCAAGCTCCCATGCCGATCAAATTTCGAGACTTTCGAAACCGACTTGCTTCACCCACTTCGATTTCATAAATAAGCATGTTACACGGAAATTTTCATCGAATACTTTAACGGATAGTTCACGTTCATGATACATGGCCATGATGGAGATGAACTCTCTTGCCAACGAAAATATCTTTGTCAGATGTAGAAGAGAGTTCAAAATTCTATCAAATTAGTTACATGGTATTTCACACGATTACAAAACAGTCAGTCGCAAAATATTAGTCTATTATATTAACACTGCTTCCAATGCGTCGCGTTTTTATAAAAATAAAACTTCATTGAAAATATGGTTTTATTATTATATTCAAATCAACCTCCCGACAAGAGAGTTTTGCTCAGTCTGCACATCTGCGCTTCACTGCGCTTGTCGTTATTCCCAAGCCAGAATATGTATGGCAAATAAGCAATTCCTGGTTCCGTTTATTATTTCACTTTTGCCCCAGCTCCGTATTTACCGTTTCGTAAAGTTCGCCATCACTCGCAACGAGGCTCCGCACTCAGTCACATTTTAATGTGAACATGGCTCGCTGATCAGAGTGACAGCATTGGCAACTTTGTCCAGGGTGGGCCTAGATTTTGAAAAATACTCAGCAAATTGCAGTTTATAGCAGCTCAACAAATATGCAGCCGGTGGCTGAAAGACGAATATTGTATAGCTGCTCAGGTTTAAATAAGCACTTTTAAAATCAAACTTCAAAAAAATGTCACTGCCCCTACTTACATATACTTTAACGAGCACACTGATTGTCATACGCCCAAAAAAGTTGGTAGCGATGAAGGAAAAGTAGTTACCTTTCTAAAAAAATAAGTTAAAAGTGTAAGGTAAGGAAACTTGAATATTGCAGTGATAATTTTTGCTTTATATGTTCTTACATATGAATGCAAGAATTATCACATTTCTGAGTGATTTACTTTTCTAATAGTTTCACAGTTTCACTTGACCAACGCATGAATAAAGTGATCAGGCTCATTGTAATTTTCATTTAACGTGTGGCGCAAGAATACACAGTGTGCGTACAAGAATATCTTGAGCAGGGCTTTCAAAAGTGCTCAGTACACCTTGAACAGCTTATAAGAGGATTTTACAAGAAAAAAATCCAACTTTCTAGGTTTATGTTGCTCCTTGTTCAAGGTAAAATATTAATATTAGAAATAAGTCAGAATCGTATAGTTATATGACTCGAAAATTTAAAATACATTTATCTGCTTTTTATTATCCTTATATTTCGTTTTCAACTTCGAGATATATTTCTGCGATATATTTTTTTTCTGAGGATTATCCTATTCTTTTTTTTTTTTTTACATCCCATACTACTCCCAAACATTACGACCGGATACTCCACAACTTGAAGGGTTTTCCTGACTCGTAAACTGAAATAATAAAATGAAGTGACCTGTGAAGGAACGTTTGTTGATAAACTGACAAAGAGAAAGCGGTCGCGACAGTAAAATATGAAATGAAGCCTGGAAAGGCATGCAACACAATCACAAGGAAGAATAACTCAATTCATTTTGTCGATAATATTAATGAAATATGCTCAATAAATGAAAAACGTTTATTTAATAAACCTTACTCATTAAAATTCAGAAATATAAAAACCATTACATGAGTCACTATCCAGCTAATTACGAAAATCCTGAAGGTATGTTTTTTGGGGTGGGGACGTTTGGATTTCTCAGCTTTTATAACATACAGTAGAATCCCGATAATTCGTATTGTCAAGGGACTGAGTGTTAAATATGAATTATCGAGATATTCAAATTAGCGGGATTACCAATAATCGGGAGCAAAAAAAGAAAAAATACATAATAACTAGATTAATGAAAATCTGCATTAATATGTAATGATAAATGCATGGCTACATATTATGTATACATATGTATGCATAAATCAATAATTACATCAATAAAAACACACTAAAAATTTACATTTAAAAAAAATCTGTAATTTTCTTTTGGTGCAAGCCTTGCAGACGGATATTGTCGATGGCTTTGTCAAGCATGTTCAAAGCAGAAAATACTTCATCGCCAAAGTCTGATTTTGCTAAGAAATGGCGCACGTTTTTGATGTATTGTTTAGCCACTTTAGGTGTAATTGTTGGCACATCATCTTCGTCATCACCTTCACCATCAATGTCCTGAGATGGAGCCAAAATTTCGTCATCAGTTAGAATCCCCGCTACCGCTAGGCCATCGTCAAAATGGACGAAATCTTCAAATGTTATATAATTTTCTTCATTTTGAGGAAGACGATTCCAATTCACAGGGCATTCTAAGTCTTGTTCAGTAACTGCTGATGAAAGTTCCACCTTCGTGAATTCACAAGCACGAAAACAGTTTTTTATTGGGCTTTCGCTAACACTTTGCCACGCCTTGTGAGCAATGCTCATGGCTGAAAATAAGGTGATTTTATGATCCTTCCCATCCTCGATGCTGTCAAGGAGTTGCATCACTACTTCCTTGCGGTAAAAGGTTTTGAAAGTTTTAATTATTCCCTGGTCTAGAGGTTGCACATTAGAAGTAGTGTTGGCAATCAAAAACACAACATTAACATGACTGAGCGGTGGGGTATTGTTGTGGGTCGTACAATTATCCACGAAAAAGTAGAATTTTTCGCTGCCTTTTCTTCATATCAGCATTCACTGATNGGCTGCAGCTTAAAAGTAGTGTTGGCAGGAAAAAACACGACATTAACATGACTGAGCGGTGGGGTATTGTTGTGGGTCGTACAATTATCCACGAAAAAGTAGAATTTTTCGCTGCCTTTTCTTCATATCAGCATTCACTGATCGTATCCACTCCTTGAATAATTCGCCCGTACTCCACGCTTTTTTGTTTGCACGATAGGTCCTCGGAAAAGTTTTCACGTATTTTAAAACATCTTGGTTTGGCTGATTTGCCTATCATGAGCGGTCTCAATTTCTCAGATCCATCCATGTTGGCGGCCATCACTATGGTTACACGTTCTTTACTAATTTTTTTCCGCCATGACACTTTTCTTCCTTAAAACACATTGATAGGTCGGGGAGACACTTGTAAAATAACCCCGTCTCATCGGCATTAAAAATGTTGTTGGGCTCATAAGAATCGATTATTTCTCCCAATTCGTGTTTCCACTCAGAACAAACGTCGGCCGATACATTCGCACTTTCCCCACTAAGCTTCTTCAATTTTATGCTGTGCCTTTTTTTAAACCTATCAAACCAACCATCACTAACACGAAAGTCTTTAATTCCCATTTTTTCTGCGAAAACGTTTGCTATTTCCCTTAAAATGTTTCCTCCAACTGGTACATTCGAACTCCGTGCTTGCGCAAACAACTTTTTTAAATTCTCTTCTAGTTGTGGATACTCACCAGTCTTAAAGCGCTTTACTTTGCTGTCCGATGTCTGGGAGACGATTTTGTCCTTGTTCTTCAGAATTGATTTTATTGTGGAAGGAGGAACGTTATACCGTTTGGACACGCCAATTTGTTTATCACCACCGGCCACGGCGTTAATGATTTCTTTTTTCTCTCTAATGGAAATACACTTATTAGCTCTTTTCGGAGGCATGGCTAAGACCGAACTGAATAACTTTTCACTCGCTCTGCTCCTTCCTACCCTCTCATAACCCTAGGCCGGACACCAAGGCGCCTCTTAGTTCTGAGAATCACAGACACATCGCCTCACAGCCTACTCGGCGTCATTACCTGCCCTTCAAACCCTCCTACGTCCCTCAGTACCCTTCCGGTCTTTTTTACCCTGCCCGAATTGCATACATATAGAACTGGTGTACAGTTTCGGGTTACAAACATTACGAGTTAACGAGATTTTTAAGTTGTAAATAAGAATTATAAGACGTTTTAATTGAGCTCGAGCACCAAAATAAATACGTATTATCGAGGGGACCGGAATGCATTGGTTTTTTTACGAATTAAAGGGATTTTCTCAAGGAACCGGCAAATTTGTACGAATTAGCGGGATATACGAATAATCGGGATGCGAAATATCGGGATTTCACTGTATTTATATTTACAACTGTGAAGATAAACTTTAAAGGAATAGGGACGCAATTATATGCACATTTCATACTATTATAAAAATAATAATTGATAATAATAAATTAAAATAATAATTGATTAATAGGTAAAATAATTGTCATCATAAGTGCTTAAAAGTATACCACACAAAGTGAATTAGCCATTAAATAGGAATTAGTGAAATAAAAATATGAAATAGTTTTCTTCCATAAGACAAATTTTCGAAGATAATTAATTTTGCTATTTTGGTAGTATTTTAAAACACAGCCTGGGCTTACTGCTCAACATCATCTGAAGCTCAGAAACCTCGGTGTATAAGCCAGGCATATTCGTAAGTTAATAATGAACTGAAGAATTTATCATAAAGAAAATCGTGAGTTCGTGTTTACTGCAAAGATACATTTGAAATTTGCCTGTTAAATTAAATCAACCAGGAAATTGTGTGTATATGTATATATATTATATATATTCAAAATGTTTGCATATTTGTAAAATAATGAATATATAACAGAAAATTTTACGTGCAGAAATCTAAACAATCTTTATAACTTTTTTTAATTATGCACATTCCTAGAATAAGTGCCTTATAAATTATGCATTTATGTCTCAATTATTAGATTGGCAAGTAATAGAAACAGTTATGAAACCTGTCATACTGTGAGTGTAATATGTAAATGCATGATACACAACTACATTTATTGAATGTTGGGTACGCTGCAAGATCAAGTTATCTCGTAGCTACATTTTTAACTGTTATTTTCCGTCGTAATTGTTACAGCGGAGGAAAGAAGACAACTAAGGATGAAAGGTATCACTTATTTTTATACATAAGTGCAAACATACCCTCTAAGTGTTAGCTTTGAACATTGAATACCCGATAAGAATATCGCAAATTGAATGCAAAACTATCGTAACTCAAATTGCTTATATACGGTCCGGGAAGTAACGATTGAATTCATCGACCAGCATTTGCAGATGACTTCTGATGTTCTCTTGTATAGACGCTCTGAGCATAACATATTTTTCTTCATCGGCGAGCGCTTTTAATGTCGAAAACGCAGAAAAATTATTTTTGACAACTTTACCCATCCATAGTTGAAGTTTGCAAATAAAGGAGCGATGTTTATTTTCAAAGATAAATACGTTTGCTAAGCCCTCTAAATTTCTATTTCCGGAACCTTGCAACTGCAAGTTTAGCTTTTTAAATGTGTGAAAATATCCACAAGATAAGCCAAGTGCAGCTGAGATATCTGTTCAGTAAACTTCTCTTGTAGATCTTTTATTTTCTTCTCTGATAGAAACGGCTCAACTTCTTCCTTGAGTTCATATAATCTTTCTAGCATGTTTCCTTTCGAAAGCCAGCGAACTTCGGTGTGAAAAAGAAGCGTCTCATGATCGGAGTCCATTTCAGTACACAGTTTTTTAAAAAGGCGTGTATTAAAGGCACTACTTTTGATGACATTGACCACTTTTATGGCCAATTGCATTGTTAGAAAGGCATTCCGGAAGAGTCTTAGAAGCTAACGCCTGGCGATGTATGATACAATTCGTTGTTAATGCAGAGGGATTCTTGTGTTTTATTAATGTCGCGAGACCGGAACGTGATCCTAACATAGCTTCAGCTCCATCCGTAAAGAAACCGGCAAGCTTTTCCCACATAATGTAACGCTTCTCCAAATATTCGCTTATTATGTTCATGACATCGATACCTTTTGACGTTGTTTCCAGCTCCCGCGAAATAAATCATTCTTCTTTGATTGACTTGTCGTCGTCTTAAAAGTGGACAAACACGAGCAACTGACAATAATTAGAAGCATATGTTGGTTCATCGCACTGCAAAGCAAAATATGGCGATTTTTTAATTGTTGAAACAAGTTGCTCCTCGATGTCGTTTGACATTATTTCAATTCGAGCTTTTACTGTATTGTTCGATAATGGTATTTCTAGTATTTCATTTTTGGCTTCCTACCCTTAAACTTTATCGACAGCTTTGATAAAACAAGGTTTCACGAGTGTTTCTCCTATCGTGTGTGGCTTTTTTGATTGCGCTATCAATTTCGATATCTCAAATGACGCAGTTAATGCTTTTTCCGATGACGCAAATCTTGTACCACTAGGCCCAAGTTTCATATACTTTAGATCCTCTAATTTTCCTTCGAATAATTCTGGTGATCGGTCACAGAAATTAGGATGGACTGTTTCTATGTGGCGTTTTAATTTTGCTGGCTTCAAAGCATTATTTCTGAGAACAGTGGCGCATATAACGCCATGTTATGGAAATAAAACAAAAACGCAATCGAATATAAAAATTATAAAATAATACAAAAGCTATATTCTTTTTCATTAGATTTGAAATATATTTTTATTTTCAGCTAAAAGTTAATATGAACTGTATTAAATTACTAGGTACTAACAGACACAAAGTTCAAGAACGAGATCGTCAATTTATATTTCACGTCCACATCTAAAGGGGTTAAGACACACGTTCGGTAAATACCACTGGAACCGTGCGACTGAGCCGACTGACGCTCGCTGCAGGGTNAGCACCGCTAGGGCGTCAGGCGCCGCTTAACTCGTAACTCGTAACCTAGTAATGAGGTTCAAATTTCTTGAAATATAAACTGATAATGATATTAATCATCGTAACAGTTTATATTTGACATAAAAGCACAAGTTTCTATTATCATTATTTTTAATGATGCGCTAGTGTTCAGTAATAATTTAAAAAACTTAAATGGAATTATGTGGCCGCCTATACAAAGTTATATTGTCACAAAATTTGAGAAACGTCATAANAGTTATATTGTCACAAAATTTGAGAAACGTCATAAGAGGCCTAATAAGATGCCTTTACTGTAGTTGTTGAATCCCAGTAAAATAAATAAATGTTCCGCGGACCACTTCTTTAGTCCTCACGGACCACCGGTTAGGAACCACTGGTCTCGGTCGATGTAATTGGTTGAGGTCAAGGTAGTCAGATCCAACGTGGTGGTTGGGTGACGTCACAACATGATGGCAGACCGGCGCCTGGTGGCTGCCCCTGTGACCTTGCTCCACACTTCTCCAAATCATTCTACCCTTAGCATTAGTCACTTTTTCCTGTCAGCTATATTTAACCATGAAACCACCTTTTTAAATAAATATTGCCATGTAAGTAATAAATACAGTATGTATTTTCCACAGCACTCGGAATTTAACATCAAAAGCTAAAACAAAATATAATTGTTAACTATTTATCCAAATGAGCGGGCTTTTAAAATGCTCATTTTACCGTGAATATACCATACCTTAATTTAAATTATTACAATATTACCAGTGTTATTTGTGTTTGGTTCCCATAATTCGATTCCGCCTTTGATACATGTGATGTCTCGTGTAATGTGCAGTTTTGGCGTATGTTTATTGGGAGAGATGGAAAAATTGAAAATAAATATTCAGTCACTAACTTCAGCAAGAAATAAGAAAAATTGCATATAACACGTACCTCAAGTTGAAATTAAGGAATGCGACTTGCGAGTCGTACGAAACGTAACAGTTTGGTTATGACAGTATGTGCACATTTTCCTGTAAATTCAATTGATATAAGCGTTTCATTGCGTTTACAGCTCATTGAACACCATAACCTTAATGTTAAACAACAAAATTACTACAGTATTTTATCTAGCATAACCTGTTCTCTAGTTTTTTGTGAAACGATACTATGGTGTTACAGGCTAGGTTGGCCTAACATTGTACATTTTTACAGAATGACAGAAAAATAAGCGAATTCGACTTTCAGTAGCGGTTTGTAACCAATTCCTTAAATCAGTTTTTCATTTGCACTTTACTATAAAAGATTACCGTGACAAATCAGTGATTTGGTATTTCACCCTGCTGTATTAATGCTTTGAGCGAAATATTAACGCTAGAAAGTAGCGTTGCGAAACAGCAAGTTTTGGGACCAAAATTTTACTGATGTGCGTTCATAGTGTTATTTGCACATGGAAACTGTACTTCCCTAACTTAAAACTTTATTGTTGTAGACTTTCATATTTACTTATTTTAGCAACTCAAATGTATTACACTAAAACAGTTGTTTTTTATCTTGTACCGCTCTTCTGTATATAGCGACGTATGTCTGAATGAACATATTGGAAAGACGTGGACATGGTGACATTGGTTTCCGACTAAACATTATTAAATTTTATTCACTGCGACAAGAGACTAATGAAAGAATTTGTGTCCAGTATTTTTTAAATATTATATAAAAAATATTACGGTTAATGAGAATTCAGTTTTATATTCTTCACACGCGTATACCGTAACGTTATGTGGCGATTGTGCTGCCATCTATTGGTCGGCTGTGAGGGAGCCCCC